>CP139508.1:227467020-228067020 GCA_021014915.2 Artemisia tridentata subsp. tridentata | reverse complement strand
AAAATCTACAAACGTTCTTGACATTCTTCCACAAACACCTCAAAAAGAGCATATTTTAATCAAAAGTTTATCAAAAACAACATTATTATGCTATTTTTGAGGGGGAGAATGAAAATGTGATTAAAATATGGTGGAAGCAACGATGATATCTCATGAGTATAAGACTCAAGAATTGACCCTCGAATTGACGATAACAACAGTCAGTAGTCGAAAGGACATATCCTGGACGGGTAATAATTTCAAGCCAGTCCAACTGGTGATGTAAGCGTGTCTCGCAATGGATATGTCTGAGTAGAATGTACCAATTTCGAGCGATGATCTTTGAATCTGATCTGGACGGGTAATAATTTCAAGCCAGTCCAACTGGTGATGTAAGCGTGTCTCGCGATGATCAGGTTCACTGAAAATCAATCAATTCAAAAAAGTGCCAACTCTTCCCGACATGTGCAGATTTTACTTAAACGAATATGAGCACATGTTAAGGGGGAGTTCTTCTGAAAATAACAAAACTCTCAAAGTGTTAACAAAATGTGTTTTACAATCATAAACACTTTGAGAGATTTTCAAAAGGTTTGGTTTTATGGCATCATTAGGATAGTCATGGAGTTATAAGGTGACTAAGGTTAGGGAAAACCGTCCTATGATCCGCCAAAGCCGGAGGGATCTACCCAAGGACAATACCAATAATTTAGAACTAGAAAGTCCTAGGTATGATATTAAAAAAAGGAGAAAATGAATGAACGGAGAAAGAAGGGGTTGAAGAATTAAAAAGAAAAGCAAAAGAAAAGGGTGAAAAGAAATAGCCCTCCATTTGTTCAACCTTAGGGCAAACACCAGGTTCAATACATAATCTACTGGTTGATCAAGAATCACCGGTATTGAAGATCAAAGTCGTCATGGACCCAGTGACGCACTGCACTAAACCTTCTAAGCTACTCAAGTGTCTCTCAAAAGACATTTGTTTCATTCACACGAAGAACCCTTCATAATCTATCGACCTCTCATTACGAGAGTGTTGATATTGAAAAGGAGGCAATCTGCTCCACGCCTCCGACGACCAAACAAATGTGCACTAATTGAGTCTAGAGCCATGAGATTCATAAAAAGATCTCTTAGGTACACTTAGTATTACTCTGCTGTTCTACATCACGGGCAGCAGATGTAAAATTAAGAAAGTGTCCTTCGCAGATCTTAGCAATCTGCCGAGAACATTCATGAGAAAAGTCACAATTGTGATTATCAATGATTGAATGGAATTCCTGCCAGAGCAACATCAAACAACTCTGACAGCAGGTCACTTCGGTAACTCCTTGCGGGTTACGCTTAGTGTTTGCTCCAAACGGTCTACAGTCGTGGGGTGATCTCCAGCGACTCACTGAATCGTGGGTGCACTTCGGTGTGTCCGTGTTATCCCTATCGGGGGAATCCGGTTCAGAACGGTCTGGGTTAGGATTTGAGAAAGTCTTCACACTATGCTGTTGATGATCTCAAGTCTGCGCCTGTAAGTACCGGTTGGTTCGTGCTGTTGCTACTGTGGAGCTTGGAGACCTGGAGTTCAGCCACCATCAAGACTCCATCATGCTCATATCCCAAAGAGAAGTTCTCACAAAGACTCAGAAATATCAAAAAGTTCAGAATTGTTAAAGAAAAGTCTAAAGATTCAAGTACTACAACCTTTCTCAAAGTTAAAGATTAAAGAACTGAGAACAAGTTGAAGAACTAAAGTCAAAAGAAATATGAGCATGGTGGAGAAGACGTGAAGACACCGGAAGCAAAGATCGTTGGAACACGGCAGATCACTACCATATCATATCACATCACTATCAAGAACAAAGAACAAAGATTTTGAAGACGTCAAAGCCAAAAGAAGCTAAGACGACGTCAAGCAACCTTGACGACCAATACTTAGGGGGAGATTGTTGGGAACACGTTTTGTATTATTTAAGTATTGATCATATTGTATTAAGGTTGCTTAGGCCTTTAGGTTTGTTATTAGGCCCAGCCCGTGTAGAAGGCCCATGGGCTGTGTCGTTTAGTTCATTTATTATGGTTAATTATGTATTATGTTAAGTAAGTAGGGCTAGTAGCCCAACCTCTTGTAAAAAACTATAAATACCCCTCCCATCCAAGGGAGAGGGCTGTTGGTTGATAAATTAAGAAGTTTTGTTACTAAGTGTGTGAAATCATCTCCTTTCCATCTCTTTCTCTCTCTAGCTTTCTCTCTCTAGATCTAGTAGGTAATTAGTAGGTAATTAGTGGTAGCTTAATTCATAAAAGTATAAAACAAAAGGTTTCTGCCCTAAGGTTGAACATTTGGAGGGCTATTTCTTTTCACCCTTTTTCATAACTTTTCTTTTTAATTCTTCAACCCCTTCTTTCTCCTTTCTCATATTTCTCCTTTTTTTCAATCATACCTAAGGACTTTCTAGTACTAAACTATTTGGTGTTGTCCTTGGGTAGATCCCTCCGGATCTGGCGGATCATAGGACATATTTCCTAATCTTAGTCACCTTATAACTCCATGACTATCCTATGTTGCCATAAAACCATTCATTTAAAAATTTTCTCAAAGTGTTTATGATTATAAATGATGCGTGGTTTTGCGACCTTACAACAGGTTTTACCTCTCGAGGGATCTCAAGAGGCTTGTAATCCCCACCAGGCAGTGTACCTGACCGATGTAGTATAGTGTAGTGGCAAGTACCGGGGGATTGATCGTTCTCTAGGGGAATAGTGTCGTTAGGATTGAAAAACTACTCTAATAGGTCTAAGGGTGAGGGAAGATTCTTTTTGTATTTTTATATTTTATAGAAAGCAAGTAAAATCTCGGGTTTGAAGGAGTGGGCGGAATTAGTTGCTAGTCAACTAACCCAAATAACTACAAATGCAAATAAAATAAAATAACTGAAAATAAAAAGGTTGTGGAACTTATATGGAGAGAAATGTGTTTACTTAGATTTCCTTACTCCCTAACTATCTTTTACCGGTTGATTAGTGTGTATTAATTGCGTGGATGATGGGTGTATTCCTTAATACCAATCGTGGGGTGGCGTACGTACTTCCCCAACTCTACAAGCTCCTACTTCACTCCTATGTCGAGCCGGCTAAGAAGCTCCTAACATGGGATCACTAGAATTTGCTCATGCATTAAATACAACCATAATAACCTTAGTATGCATTGGTTCATGTTTCTTAAGATGTTCAAGCAAATTACCGTATAGGAGGTTAGCCAGTTTTCTTAAGCCTAACATCGATAAACAATCATCCAATACAATTAATAACACAGTAATAACCAATAATCAATAGTTAGGATTCATTAGATCTAAGCAAACACAAGATAAATCTAGCCTAGCATGTTAATTAAAAGACAAGAACAAGATATAATCAAACAACACATAGACATATTGAATGATTAATTGATTACTTATCTTCAATTAAACATGGGAGATCGAAGGGTATAAAACCCTTAAAAATGGCAGAAAATTCGTCTTAGGGTTTCTCCTCACAAAGTTGCACACAATGAATAAAAATTGCAAAACTATATATAGAATTTAGGGTCTGACGGCGTCACGTTGTAGGAGGTGACGCCGTCACCTCGCCGCGGCTAGGGTTCCCGGATGGTCTTCCTGACGCCGTCCCTCTTTAATCCTCCAAAATCCGCTCTGGCGCGTCAAGGGTTGACGTCGTCAAAATTGTGCTTGACGCCGTCTCTCTTTAACTTAAACCGTGACGACCTTGATCACCTTAAAGGGTGACGCCGTCAGATTTCCATTGTAAAACTCTCTGGCGCGTCACGTGTATTTTGTCATATCCACCTCTTTTGCCAAGCCGTGACGCCGTCAGGGCAATCCTTGACGCCGTCACGTGTACTTTTCCAGCAGCTTTGGAGACTTTGTCGTTTTCTTCACTTTTATGCTCCAAAAACGTCCAAAATGCTTCCTTTTCCAGATTTCTTCTCCAAAGTACCTAAAATGACAAAAGGAACGATTTAGGGCAATATTTGATCAAATAAATACAATTTAGGGCTTAAATGACCCCCTAAAAGCGGTACACTTTTCGCTTCATCAAATACCCTTACACTTGAGATTTGCTTGTCCTCAAGCATATGCGCTTTTATTCTAATCAAAATACAAGTTAGGGGTCATTTAACGCTAATATAAAAGTAATTACAACAAATAGTCATTCCACTTTAATCATAATAAGCACGGAGATTACAAACTAGCACCTCACAAGTAGTGTTTAGATACTCACATCTCTCAGGGGTCATAAAAGTATATCTCATAAATGAAAATGGATAATATCTCTCACTACCTGTCATAGCAAATAGATTACCATAGGCTTGGGAAAGGATCAAATACCTCCTCCACTAGGCGTAAGCACCTAAGATAAACTATCAAAGAGGGCTTTTAAACGGGTTATAACGTTAGGTGTAGGGATATGATAAACACGAATTTGTTGGATAAAGGATATTTTACTGGTGGCGAGTTAAAGATCTTGATTAATTACATGTACAATATGGCGTTGCTAAGCCAAGACTAGACTCGACTTAAGCTAAAAACAAAATAACAAAAACATAAAATAAACATAAAATGAAACGGGATGGTAGTCCGTATGTTTTTTTTTTTTTTTCTACTTTTCTTTTTCTCATTTTTTTGTATTTTTCTTGATTTTTTCGATTTTTTTTTTTCATACACTCTGCCCTACCATCCAAAATAATACATCATAGGGGCGAACCTCACATATTTGGGGGTGGAAAATTTTTTAGTGGTACGGTTTTTGTGCTAGTCATATAACTCCTATCCGTGAGACGCTCATTAAGATCAAAGTTTCACTCCTATATGTTGTAAAAAATTTTAAATTTGGCACTAAAATTGCCTTAACAGGTATTTCTCTCAGTTTTATTACACATCTACCATCAAACAAACAAAAATCAAGCGTAATAGCATTCTCTAAGGTGTCGTATTTTACCCCCCCCCCCCCCTTACACTTAAGATGAACATTGTCCCCAATGTTCAAATAACAAGATGTAAAAGTAAATAAGGTAAAAGAATGAAATCAAATACTCCCCTGATTCGTTTGGTGGATAAAGAGGTAACATGGTTAGATCTTCTTCCAAGGGAAAGTAGAAGCTCCAAGACTAATGCATCGCCAAAAGCTAGATTCCACATACATCTCCTTGTCCAAAATAACTTGTTAAACCTGAGAAAACAAACACGAAAACCTGCATAACATCGGCGGGATAAATCTATATAAGGATACAATGCTTGTGGAATGATTATTTTGCAGATTCCTGGAGTTTATAAGTTAGAGATTTAATAAAAACTTTTTATGATTCCGGTAGAAAAACAAAACTTTCAAAAATTTCAGAAAATTAAAACCTGACGCCGTCAGGTTGTAATGCCTGACGCCGTCAGAAATGATCTGGCAGAATTCTCATGTTAAGTTTTCAAAAAATTTCTGGAAAAACCTCTACCTTACTTCCTGGAATTCCTGCAAAACATCATTATGACTCGATACAAGCATTTGACTCAAACAATTACTAATATGTATGTTAATTTATTATTGTTACGATTCATGTTCATTTGTTCTAATAAACCGATTTGGATTTCCCTTACACTTATCTTTTGCAAAATACCTTTACATGTAGTTAAGACGAAGTTAAAAACAAGATAAAGCATTTTCACATTTTAGTTTCGAACATGAATCAATAATAATAAAAATTAAGCATACATACGGAAGCAAATAAAATCAAACAAACAAATAAATAAACACACAAAGCAAATAAAGCTTGGGTTGCCTCCCAAGAAGCGCTTTTCTTTATTAACGAGTCTTGTAGCTAGACTCAAAGTCACGTACATTACGTGACTCCATCATCGGTCACGGTTTCTAGGCCATTCTCATGTCCGGTTTTATATTTCGGTCCTAATTTCAAACAATCCTTGTAGAAACCGGATATCCTTTCCATAACATAGTCTACTCCTTTACTTCTATCTTCATCATTCCTATAGTAGACCGCTTGCTTAAGCTCCTTCTCAACATTTGACAAGTGTTGGAATTGCTCTATCTTATATGGCATTTGGTAGTTTACCTCATCGGTCTCATCCTTAAATCTAACTATCCCTAAGGAAGGTTCATAAGTCATTCTAGAGACCTCAACAAATGGTTTTCCAAAAACTACTTGAGTTAAGCATGCATCGACTATTGGGCGGATATCTTCTACAATTACAAAGTCGGTGACATAGGTGAAGTTTCCTACATAAATCGGTAATCCCTTAACTCTTCCCGTGAAGTTACTCATCCAACCCTTATCAGGGAACATCCTATACCTAAGTTGATTTTTCATTATCAAGTTGTAGTGGGCTCTAGTCATGATGTTTATGGGCGATCTAAGGTCGATGTAAGCTTTCCACACATGCAAATGTCCGATGTTGCATGGTATGTTGAGATTAGAAGGGTCGCCTATTTTTATAATTGGTCTACCTAGGAAGTATGGTGTCTCGGGGTCATCGAATAAGTCTGTATGATATGCGCGCTCTTCCTTAGTGGGTAGCCTATTGAAGTAGTCCTCATCATCATCTACTTCTTCAATCTCACTTTTCCTAACTTCTTTATCAACCTCGACTTTCTTAACCTCATCCTCAGGTTCACTATTATCCTCATTCCTATCAATTGGTTTAATAGTGACAATGTTGACGAAGTGGACATGTTTGGATGAAGAGGGGTCTCTTACTTGGGGTCCGCTATATGTGTTCCTAGCGTCCTTATGTGGAGTTGATAGCACTTGGTTATTGAGGGCTTTCAATAAGTTGTCAATTTTATTGGTCATCTCCGTTTGTTGTTGATTGAATTCGGATTCGAATCTAGCTATCCGAGCTTCTTGAGATGCCATAAATTTGGACATCAATCCTTCAAGATTATTGGTACTACCATAATTGTCGGAAGGATTGTTGTTGAAAGTACGGTTCGAGTTAGAACCGTGATATGTGTCTAAATACACATATATTTTATATTATTTAAACCCACAAAAACGACCAAAAACACACAAATGACCATATAAATGTTACAAATATCATTGAAATGTGTTTTTATATGACTCAGGAACAAAAAGATTGAAAATAAGTGAAAAACGAACAAAGTTTGCATAATTGTCAATTTCAGTCCCTGAAGTATCACCAATTTGCAAAACTAGTCCCTGAAGGTTTAAAATGGAAGAAAAGTCAACTTTAGTCCTTGGATAATCAAACATGTTCACAAACAATCCCTGGATGAAAGTTTTCTACAATTGGCAACTTTTATCCTCAAAATCCAAAAATTTACATAAAAGGTCCTTGGAGGTTTTAAAATTGGAAATTTACAATTATGGTCCTTGTACTAATGTTAATTGGCAGGTGTGATCCCTGGAATGAAGTTTGGAAGTTGTCACATCAGGCCCCTCAAATTTCAGAAATTACAACTTTAGTCCTTGGGCTATACTACTACAAAACCAAACAGATCCTTTATTATACATAAACCCATATCCAGCCCAAACACAACCAACCCAAGCCCAATTAATAAAACCCGACTCCCTTATTTAACCCACAGTCAAACGACAAGTTTGACTTGTCTTCTTCAATACAACCCCGCCAAAACCACCCACCAATACCACCCTCCACCTTACCTGGTTTCACCTCCACCTCAACCCCCCAGCTCATACCTACTCACCCCTACCACCTATACCAGCCCACAACTGCCATTAATGCATTCCCACCATCAACACTTCACTGCCTCACTCACATACCCTGCTTTTTGGTACCCACTCCACCACTTGACCTCTAAACCTACCAAACATGTTCCCTCCACCTCCACAACACATCAAGATGCATTAATTGTTCTATAACTGCCCATAGCTACTTGTATGGATTTTGGCGCCAAAATCCGTTTAAATGGCTAGGATGAATTTGACTGCATCAATGGTCAAGAATTAAAGTGGGATTTGACCAGAAAACCAAGTGGAACTCAGAGGTGTATAAAGAGAAGAGGAGGCAAGAGAAGAACCTACCTTGGGCTAGCCTTGGTCAAGTAGTGTAATCGTTTAAATGCTTTCTTTAATTTAAATATCTTTTAATGCTTTCAATGTTGTACTTTATCTTAAAATTAGTGTAATGAAACATCCTTTGCAGTTTAATTTCAAGTTTCTTTTAAGTTTCAAGTTTTTCCTCAATTGCCTTTAAATTTCCATGTCATTTAAATTCATGTTATCTTAGTTGTTTTATGGACTCTATAGCTCACATAAGCTCCTGACAAAAGCTTTAAAGCTTTTAGAAACCTTAATTCAGCTTTAGTCTTTAAAATTCAGAAAATGCTAAAAAATCAAGAAAACCAATGAAAATCCAAAAAAATATGTGATCTTGATGGAATCTGCAAGGAACAAGGTGAATCTTGGAATGCTTTTGGTTTAGAAGCTTTGTGGAAAGCCTTAGGTAGTGAGTAATTCCTTGGTCTTGTGATTCTCAGCCTTGATCAACTTGTAAGCTCTTTTTACCATTTTTTGCATTGTACTGTTTCAGTTTGTTAAATGCTTTGATTTTCATGTTTTTGTGTTTCTTTGCTGTTTATTAGTGATAATATAGCTTAATAGTAGGTTGTTATGTTTTGGATTGGATTGTGGTTTGATTTGGCATTTGGACTGTCAATGGACTAGTTTTTGAGAAACCTAGGTTTAGACTTTTGTGACTACTTGTTTAAGCTTAAAAGGGTCCATTTTGACACTTTGGTTCCCCTGGATTTGATGGAATTGGTTTATACAGTCTTGTGCTTTGAAAATCTCATTTTGGTCTAATTTAAGGATTGTTTGGATTTAATGGTGATTCTGTGTGTAGGGCTGTGTATGATGTTGTTCTTGTTTGATGTACACTATATATGGCCTAAGTAACTCATTTGAACCTTAATCAAAGCAGGTTTACTCATGAAAAGTCAAATTGACACTTGATCCTCTTTATGTGTTAACTGTGAAGGTGTTGGATCCAATAATCCTACATATCTGTTTAAAAGTTGTTTATCTTTGTTAATTTCATGTTCTTATAGCTTAATATAACTTATTTAATCAGTAGTTTAAGTTTTAAATTCACTTAAGTCAACTTTTCAGTTTTTAGTAAAAGTCAAAATTTTCATTTTTCTGTTTTTAGAATAAACTAAATAATTTCATTGTGCCTTTGTTTTTAAGTTTCATGTTTAATGCTTTTAGGATATTATAGTTTTGTTGCTTATCTTGTTAAATATAATTTTGCTTATTTTTATTTGCTTTGTTTTCATGCTTATTTTAGTGCTTTTTGTTTAGTATTTTTTCCCTGCATCACAAGAGTGCTGTCAACTCCACAAGCTTGCAGAAGCTTATGGAGTTGACCCAAGCTTGTGATTTTGGCTCCTTTGTGTTGCCCTAGTGTCATTTATTTTATGTGTTAGCTTATTTATCAATTTGTAGCTTAATATAGATACCTTATCTCCCCAAACTTTTTGTTACAAACAACTCATCACACTGAAGCAAACAGTGTGATGAGTTGATTTTCCTAAGCTTTAGAAAGACTCCTCACTGAGCTTGTAAGTGTGATTCTTGGCTTTTCACAAAGCCAAGGAACCCAACTCAATGTCTCAGTATGAGTTGAGCTTATTAAAGCTTATTTGATAAGTTATCTTGAAGCTTTTTGTTTGCCCACTCACAACAGATGACTGAGTACTCAGTCATCTTACACCATTTCCAAAAACTTCCTAAAAGCTCATTAGTGAACTAGAGCTTGAGTGGTTTGGCTTTTTATAAAGCTTAACCACCCAACTTATTGTTCCTGTTCCTCATTTCACTCTTGCAGCCTATTTATTAGGGCTGCAAGTAGCTACTAACTTGTCCCATTTTGGTTTGTATACTGGTTAACCAGCATGCAGTCATTTGGGAGGTTTTTCAAAAGCTTCTCACAAGCTCATCTATGGACCCCACATAGTGAGCTTAGGCTTTTTGGAAAGCCAACCAACATATCTTGCTACCTCCACTCATAACTTGGCTTATCAAGCTTATTCCCTAAGCTTAATCTGCCAAATAACAAGGCTGCAGGGGTGTTTGGAACAAGGGTATAGTGGAAAGTGCTTATTTGCTTATAAGAGCTTATTCTGAGCTTTCCATGGTACCATTTTGATTGTTTCCTGTTTATACACTTGTGCATATATATCTTTACTTCTGTTTTCTAGTGTGAGCTTATGCCAAGCTCATTTGAGCTTTCATTCCATCCAAGTCAAGCCTTGGCTTGATTGTCTAAACAATAAGCTCTCACTTTGTTCATTTGGGCAATTCAGTGCACATTTCTTGTTTACACTTGTCCATTTGGCATGTGTGCATGTTTCTTTTTCCTTCTTTCCCTGTGTACAGCCTTTTTAAAGCTTGTTTCAAGCTTATGACTAAGCTGTGAGCCACAAGCCCACTGAATAAGCCATAAGCCATGAATCAGCTTATTTCTTTGTTTATAAAGTTCCCTTTTCTTTAAATATGTTTAATATTAGTCAGTTAATAATCCAGAAAACATAAAACACAAAAAGAACCACTTTTACCAATAAGTGATAGCTTCTATTTAGAAGCTTGAACTCAGAAATACTAGCATTTTCATAAGCTCACAAAAAGCTCATTACTGGGACATAACTGGTGATTCTTGTTTCTTTTAGAAGCTAATCAACTAGTTAACAAATCCCAATGCCTTAAATCCATGTAGCAGCTCATTTACTAGGGCTGCTACAAGCTTTTTGTTTGTCCCATTTCATCAGTATACACTGATGATCAGGGGAATTATGCATACTTCATAAGCTTCTCAAAAGCTCATCTGTGGACCCCACAGCTTAAGCTTGGGCTTTTTGAAAAGCCAACCAAGCCATCTTGCAACTTCAATTCTCACTTTGGCATTTTTAGCTTATTCTCTCAGCTTAAATTGCCATTCAAATAAGTTGCAGGCCTGTTTGGTTCTGAGTGGGATTTGGAATTGCTTTATTAGCTTATTACAAGCTTATTGGTGAATCCAGTGCAATAATCTTGTTCATACTTGTCCATTGGACATGTGTACATATCCCTTTTCCTTTTATTTCCTTTTTCAAGTTTATTTCAAGCTTATTTTGAGCTTGAGTTCCAACAGTCAAGCCAAAAGCTTAACTGTTGGACTCATAAGCTCACATTTTGCTTATTTTGAAGTTTGTAAAGTTTTGTTTTCTTTAAACTTGTATATATTCAGTATATATTTAGTTCCAGAAAAAGAAAATACCAAAAAGCTCCACTTTTAAGCTAAGTGATAGCTTCTATTTAGAAGCTTATTTGCTTATTTGCTTATTTTTGTTAAGCACTTGCTGTTTTTTATTTTTCTTAGGTTCCTATATTTATTTAATATTTATGTAAAAAGTTTCATATTTTTCTTTATTCATTTAACACTTTTAATAAATCAATAATAGTTTTTAGTAATTAATAATAATAAATAATTAATAATAAATAGAATAATTGTGTAAAAAAATACATTTTCAGTTTCAAAAAATTGTTTTATAATATTTTAGATTTTTCAGATTCTTTATTTCATTTATTTAGGTTAATTTTAGATTTTCTTATTATTTAATTCATTATTAAATACATTTAATTCATTTTTAATTTATAATAATTAAATAAAGAGTGTAAAATTTTATTTTAATTTTCTAATAATTTTCATATCTTTTTAGGATTCCAAAATATAATTTTACACATTTGTGGGAGTTGTATTGGACTGAATTCACTTTTTATTTTGTTACGTTTTCGTAATTGTTATTTAAACGTACGTGTTTTAGATTTTAGATTTTCTTAACTTTTATATAAGTTTGTAAATTATAAATAAATATTTTAAGTTTGTTTAATTTGCATTTAAGCCCCTAAGGCATGCAAATCCCTACTATAGTTATAATCGTTTTGTTTTGTACGTTTACGTTTATTTAAACCTAAACGTACGTTTGTATATCTTTTACATTTTCAAGATTTTTGATTGCATGTTTTTAAACGATATAGCTGTGACAGAGCAATCACTATTCACATTCCTAGTGTTAGTCAATCAGATTCCTGTTTTTATATATTCAATATCATTTCAACACACACATTCGTTGTATTACATTTTTCACACCTCGTTGGGACATAACGACCCGGGGATATAATTCTGTACTCCCATGGATATAAATTGCATTTGGTCCTAGATTGGTTTGACTTTTATGGTTGACCATTCACAAGTGGTTGACTAATATAAAGATGACTGTTTAGGACCAATCAAACCGCTTGATTGGAAACGATTAGGTGGGTTAGAAGAATTGGTTTGTTGTGCGTTTTGGTTTTGTTTCCACCTAAGGTTTGGGTGATTTTTCCATGAGGGGTTGTATGAATCACCGTAGGGGTTTGGCTCGGGTTTGAAAGTGTACCACTTGTCTCCCGCTCCGTCGGTACGCGAGGATGCGTAGTCCGCAAAAGCTTGTTCGGGGAGTTCCACGCAATCACGAGTGTCGTGGGGACCACTACATAATTCACATGAAGAAGTGATTTTGTTCACTTGGCTTGAAGGTTTAGGAGCCTCGTAGGATTTCATAAGAAACTTGACTTGGTCTTCAAGTTCTATGATCCTACGGTCGGAAGTGCTTGAATTGTTCGAAGGCAAAGATATTGCCTTGACCGTTTTATTCAAATCACGGGGATCATTCCAACTTTCGTTGTCATAAAGAGCAAGATCTTCCAGGAGAGCCCATGATTGTTCCGCACTTAGATCACGTAGCTTACCACCGGCCGATTGGTCAATGGTTTGCCTCGTGGAGAGATTGATATGGTCATAGAAGATTTGGACTTGGAGCCAAAGTTCTATGCCATGATGAGGGACTTTTTGAAGTAAGTCCTTAAATCGAGTCCATGCCTCGTAGAGAGTTTCGCCTTGACGTTGTTGGAACATCAAGATATCATTCCTTAGCTTGGTAGTTCTTCCCGGTGGGAAAAACTGAGCAAGGAAACGAGTGGTGAGATCATCCCAAGAGGTGATGGATCCTGCGGGTTGACGCTCTAGCCATTGACTAGCTTGGTCCCGCAGAGAGAATTGAAAGAGACGCAATCGGGTCGTCTCTCGAGTGGCAACATCAAGGTCTATTGATGCGTGGTTTTGTAACCTTACAACAGGTTTTACCTCTCGAGGGATCTCAAGAGGCTTACAACCCCACCAGGCAGTGTACCTGACCGATGTAGTATAGTGTAGTGGTAAGTACGGGGGATTGATCGTTCTCCACAGGGAATAGTGTTCGTTAGGTATGAAAAACTACTCTAATAGGTCTAAGGGTGAGAGAAGATTCTTTTTGTGTTTTTATAATTTTATGAAAGCAAGTAAAATCTCGGGTTTGAAAGAGTGGGCGGAATTAGTTGCTAGTCAACTAACCCAAATAACTACGAATGCAAATAAAATAAAATAACTGAAAATGAAAAGGTTGATGAAACTTATATGGAGAGAAATGTGTTTACTTAGATTTCCTTACTCCCTAACTATCTTTTACCGGTTGATTAGTGTGTATTAATCGCGTGGATGACGGGTGTATTCCTTAATACCAATCGTGGGGTGGCGTACGTACTTCCCCAACTCTATGAGCTCCTACTTCACTCCTATGTCGAGCCGGCAAGGAAGCTCCTAACATGGGATCACTAGAATTCGCTCATGCATTAAATACAACCATAAAAACCTTAGTACGCATTGGTTCATGTTTCTTAAGACGTTCAAGCAAGTTACCGTATAGGAAGTTAGCCAGTTTTCTTAAGCCTAACATAGATGAACAATCATCCAATACAATTAATAACACACTAATAACCAATAATTAATAGCTAGGTTTCATTAGATCTAAGCAAACACAAGATAAATCTAGCCTAACATGTTAATCAAAAGACAAGAACAAGATGTAATCAAACAACACATAGACATATTGATTGATTAAATAAATACTTATCTTCAATTAAACATGGGAGATCCAAGGGTATGAAAACCCTTAAAAATGGCAGAAATTCATCTAGGGTTTCTCCTCCAAAATTACACACAATAAGTTCCACCCTAATGACAAAAAATTGCAAAACTATATATAGAGTTTAAGGGCTGACGGCGTCACGTTGTAGATCCTGACGCCGTCACCTCGCCGCTTTTAGGGTTCCCGGATGGCCTTCCTGACGCCGTCCCTCTTTAGTGCTCCAAAATCCGCTCTGGCCTATCAAGGGTTGACGCCGTCAGAATAGAGCTTGACGCCGTCCCTCTTTAATTTAAACCGTGATGACCTTGATCACTTCAAAGGGTGACGCCGTCAGATTTTTCATGCAAAATTCTCTGGCTTATCATGAGTAATTTTCATATCCACCTTTTTGCCAAGCCGTGACACCGTCAAAGGTACTTTTCAGCCTATTTTGAGACTTTGTCGTTTTCTTCACTTTTATGCTCCAAAAACGTCCAAAATGCTTCCTTTTCCAGATTTCTTCTCCAAAGTACCTAAAATGACAAAAGGAACGATTTAGGGCAATATTTGATCAAATAAATACGATTTAGGGCTTAAATGACCCCCTAAAAGCGGTACACTTTTCGCTTCATCAAATACCCTTACACTTGAGATTTGCTTGTCCTCAAGCAAATGCGCTTTTATTCTAATCAAAATAGAAGTTAGGGGTCATTTAACACTAATATAAAAGTAATTACAACAAATAGTCGTTCCACTTTAATCATAATAAGCACGGAGATTACAAACTAGCACCTCACAAGTAGTGTTTAGATACTCACATCTCTCAAGTGTCATCAAAATAAATCTCATAAATGAAAACGGATAATATCTCTCACTACCTGTCATAGCAAATAGATTACCATATGCTTGGGAAAGGATCAAAAACCTCCTCCACTAGGCGTAAGCACCTAAGATAAACTATCAAAGAGGGCTTTTAAACGGGTTATAACGTTAGGTGTAGGGATATGATAAACACGGTTTTGTTGGATAAGGGATATTTTACTGGTGGCGAGTTAAAGATCTTGATTAATTACATGTACTATACAATGCTGCTAAGCCAAGACTCGACTCAATCTTAAGCTAAAAACAAAGTAACAAGAACATAAAATAAACATAAAATGAAACGGGATGGTAGTCCGTATGTTTTTTCAACTTTTCTTTTTCTCATTTTTTTGTATTTTTCTTGATTTTTCGATTTTTTTTTTTTTTTTTTTATATTTTTTTCATACACTCTTGCCCTACCATCCAAAATAATACATCATAGGGGCGTTGCATTCCCCTTACACTTGAACTTTTACATAACTTTACAAATAACTATTATAATGACTCGAATTAAGATAATCGAAACACTTGGAGTACTTTAAAAAATATTTAGCACATATGGGGGTAATAAATGATGTTCTTCCCCATTACTCCATTACACTAGTACTTTACCCATTAGTCCCAATCGTCCCAAAACAATATGTACAAGGATATGACTCGACTTAGCAACCATGTAATCAACTAGATAATTAACTTGGGTTTAAACAAATGTTGTCACAATAATGCACTAAAAATGAGTGCATACAAGGTAGGCTAAGGCGATTTGGGTGTACATTTTAGTGGGGTGTAACAAATCCTTCCTTTAAGTAAAATGCTTAAAGGTCGAAACGAAAAGATAGGCTCTGAGGGGTGTACTAGGGGTATCGTGTACTAAAAATAAGTACAACGCAAAGGGTGTGGGAGAATTACTTGACCAATGTAGCCAAAGTAATTATAACAAAAACACAGGTGTAAAACAATGGGTTAATCCTAATGCCTCTTATCATGTAGTAAATCTAACTACACGAATGTAGTCTCACTTGTGGCCTCGGAATGGTCCTAACGCAAGTTCTAGAATCTAAGTGCTACCGGTACACACATCATAGCATAAATGCTTTTCCTAACAATTCTAGGGGCGAACCTCACATATTTGGGGGTGGAAATTTTTTTTAGTGGTACGGTTTTTGTGCTAGTCATATAACTCCTATCCGTGAGACGCTCATTAAGATCAAAGTTTCACTCCTAAATGTTGTAAAAAATTTTAAATTTGGCACTAAAATTACCCTAACAGGTGTTTCTCTTAGTTTTATTACACATCTACTATTAAATAAACAAAAATCAAGTGCAATTGTATTCTCTAAAGTATCGTACTTTCCCCCCCCCCCCTTACACTTAAGATGAACATTGTCCCCAATGTTCAAATAACAAGATGTAAAAGCATAAAGTAAAAGAATGAAATCAAATACTCTCCTTATTCGCTCGGTGGATAATGTGGTAACACGGTTAGATCTTCTTCCAAAGGAATGTAGAAGCTTTATGACTAATGCATCGCCATAAGCTTGATCCAACAAACATTTCCTTGTCCAAAATAACCTGTTAAACCTGAGAAAACCAACACGAAAACCTGCATAACATCGGCGGGATAAACTCTATATATGAGGATATAATGCTTGTGGAATGATAATTTTGCAGATTCCTGGAGATTATAAGTTAGAGATTTAATAAAAACTTTTTATGAAAACAAAACTTTCAAAAATTTTCAGAAAATTAAACCTGACGCCGTCAGGTTGTAAATCCTGACGCCGTCAGAAATGATCTGACAGAATTCTCATGTTAAGTTTCCGGAAAAAATTTGGAAAAACCTATACCTTACTTCCTGGAAATCCTGCAAAACATCATTATAACTCGATACAAGCATTTGACTCAAACAAATACTAATATGTATGTTAATTTATTATTATTACGATTCATGTTCATTTGTTCTAATAAACCGATTTAGATTTCCCTTACACTTAACTTTTGCAAAATACCTTTATATGTAGTTAAGACGAAGTTAAAAACAAAATAAAGCATTTTCACAATTTAGTTTTGAACATGAATCAATAATAATAAAAATTAAACACACATACGGAAACAAATAAAATCAAACAAACAAATAAATAAACACACAAAGCAAATAAAGCTTGGGTTGCCTCCCAAGAAGCGCTTTTCTTTATTAACGAGTCTTGTAGCTAGACTCAAAGTCCTTCTACCTAGTGTCGCTTATGCACACGTATCCGAGTGTGAGCCATCTAATTGTTGCCTCATCTTTCTTGTATTCATCATTCAGCTCCAAACATCCATGATAGTATCTCTTATTTTTCTCATGTGGATATTTGAGCCCCTTCCTCTTATCATTCTCACTTAACAAATCAAGAGGCAGAAGTCTATTGCAAGATTCAATGGAGAAGTTTTTAAACCTAGGATGTGCTCGGGGCATTTGGTAAACAAAATCTTCATCCCCATCCGAGAATGTAATTAACCCGTCCACAAGTTTTCCGTCAAGGTTGGTCAACCTTTTGAAGGGTTCTCCAAAAATGACTTGAGTTAATTTGTCATCAATAAATTCTCCTAAGTTCTCCATAACCATAAAATCCACCAAATACACAAAACTTCCAACGAATACGTGCAGTGGCTCAATCCTAGCAACAATGTTATCCCCTTGATATTCTAGCTCATCTACCATGATTTTATTATAATTAGCGCGAGAGATAATGTTCATAGGCAAAGATGAGTTAAGATAGGCATGAAAACTATGATAACCAATCTTACATGGAAATTGCATGTTAAAGAGGCTATCCTTTCCGATCTTAGTCCTAGGGTCAACATACTTAAAGGGATCAATTTCCTCTTTTCCCCGTTCCTTGTTAACTACTTCTCCATTACCGGCATCCTCATCGGAGTCTGAGTAGTAAAACGGACTAATATAGTCATTCTCATGGTCAGACTCCTCCATCTCAGAATTGTTACCAAAGTGGTGGTCGGGTGAAAGGTTGTTGTTTTCTACGATGGGGGCGGGAACGGGTAGTTGAAAGTTTGCACGGCGGAAAATACGTATAACAGGGATCAAGCGATCACTATTACTCATGAGGTAAGTGGAAGGTATCACAAACAAAAGTACAAAGAAATAAGATAGACTAAAGAAAAACCTAGAAAATAAAAATAAAAATCTCACTAGAAAGGAATCTAGTGAGTAGACCTATAAAATAAAAAATTCAACCTAAACAATAACTATTCCCCGGCAGCGGCGCCAAAAACTTGATGCGTGGTTTTGCAACCTTACAACAGGTTTTACCTCTCGAGGGATCTCAAGAGGCTTACAACCCCACCAGGAAGTGTACCTGACCGATGTAGTATAGTGTAGTGGTAAGTACGGGAGCTTGATCGTTCTCCACAGGGAATAGTGTTCGTTAGGTATGAAAAACTACTCTAATAGATCTAAGGGTGAGGGAAGATTCTTTTTGTGTTTTTATAATTTTATGAAAGCAAGTAAAATCTCGGGTTTGAAAGAGTGGGCGGAATTAGTTGCTAGTCAACTAACCCAAATAACTACGAATGCAAATAAAATAAAATAACTGAAAATGAAAAGGTTGATGAAACTTATATGGAGAGAAATGTGTTTACTTAGATTTCCTTACTCCCTAACTATCTTTTACCGGTTGATTAGTGTGTATTAATCGCGTGGATGACGGGTGTATTCCTTAATACCAATCGTGGGGTGGCGTACGTACTTCCCCAACTCTATGAGCTCCTACTTCACTCCTATGTCGAGCCGGCTAGGAAGCTCCTAACATGGGATCACTAGAATTCGCTCATGCATTAAATACAACCATAAAAACCTTAGTACGCATTGGTTCATGTTTCTTAAGACGTTCAAGCAAGTTACCGTATAGGAAGTTAGCCAGTTTTCTTAAGCCTAACATAGATGAACAATCATCCAATACAATTAATAACACACTAATAACCAATAATTAATAGCTAGGTTTCATTAGATCTAAGCAAACACAAGATAAATCTAGCCTAACATGTTAATCAAAAGACAAGAACAAGATGTAATCAAACAACACATAGACATATTGATTGATTAAATAAATACTTATCTTCAATTAAATATGGGAGATCCAAGGGTATGAAAACCCTTAAAAATGGCAGAAATTCATCTAGGGTTTCTCCTCCAAAATTACACACAATAAGTTCCACCCTAATGACAAAAAATTGCAAAACTATATATAGAGTTTAAGGGCTGACGGCGTCACGTTGTAGATCCTGACGCCGTCACCTCGCCGCTTTTAGGGTTCCCGGATGGCCTTCCTGACGCCGTCCCTCTTTAGTGCTCCAAAATCCGCTCTGGCCTATCAAGGGGTGACGCCGTCAGAATTGAGCTTGACGTCGTCCCTCTTTAGTTTAAACCGTGACGGCCTTGATCACTTCAAAGGGTGACGCCGTCAGATTTTTCATGCAAAATTCTCTGGCTTATCATGAGTAATTTTCACATCCACCTTTTTGCCAAGCCATGACGCCGTCTGGGGAAATTCCTGACGCCGTCAAAGGTACTTTTCAGCCGATTTTGAGACTTTGTCGTTTTCTTCACTTTTATGCTCCAAAAAGTCCAAAATGCTTCCTTTTCCAGATTTCTTCTCCAAAGTACCTAAAATGACAAAAGGAACGATTTAGGGCAATATTTGATCAAATAAATACGATTTAGGGCTTAAATGACCCCCTAAAAGCGGTACACTTTTCGCTTCATCATCTATGGAATCAACGATTTTGAGAAAGTCCTTGAGATGTTGATTAGGATCTTCGGAACGAAGTCCATGGAATGCGCATCCGCTTTGCACCAACCGGATGGTGTCGGATCGCAAGGGAGTGACATTGGCTCCTTGAGTGAGCTCAATGGTGTTTCGATAGCCATGGTGGCTAGGACGGGAGTAGTCTCCTAAGGTACGGGCTCTAGTAGGTGGGTGTTGTTGTGGTGATGGGTTGTTGGGATCAAGGATATTACCACCTTCCATGATGTCGGATGGTAATGGTTACGAACAAAGAAACGAAGAAAAAAGATAGACTAAAGAAAACCTAGAAAAATAAAACAAAAATCTCACTAGAAAGGAATCTAGTGAGTAGACCTAATAAAATAAAAATTCAACCTAAGCAATAACTATTCCCCGGCAGCGGCGCCAAAAACTTGATGCGTGGTTTTGCGACCTTACAACAGGTTTTACCTCTCGAGGGATCTCAAGAGGCTTGCAATCCCCACCAGGCAGTGTACCTGACCGATGTAGTATAGTGTAGTGGCAAGTACCGGGGGATTAATCGTTCTCTAGGGGAATAGTATCGTTAGGATTGAAAAACTACTCTAATAGGTCTAAGGGTGAGGGAAGATTCTTTTTGTATTTTTAAATTTTATAGAAAGCAAGTAAAATCTCGGGTTTGAAGGAGTGGGCGGAATTAGTTGCTAGTCAACTAACCCAAATAACTACAAATGCAAATAAAATAAAATAACTGAAAATAAAAAGGTTGTGGAACTTATATGGAGAGAAATGTGTATACTTAGATTTGCTTACTCCCTAACTATCTTTTACCGGTTGATTAGTGTGTATTAATTGCGTGGATGACGGGTGTATTCCTTAATACCAATCGTCGGGTGGCGTACGTACTTCCCCAACTCTACAAGCTCCTACTTCACTCCTATGTCAAGCCGGCTAAGAAGCTCCTAACATGGGATCACTAGAATTCGCTCATGCATTAAATACAACCATAATAACCTTAGTACGCATTGGTTCATGTTTCTTAAGACGTTCAAGCAAATTACCGTATAGGAGGTTAGCCAGTTTTCTTAAGCCTAACATCGATAAACAATCATCCAATACAATTAATAACACACTAATAACCAATAATCAATAGTTAGGTTTCATTAGATCTAAGCAAACACAAGATAAATCTAGCCTAGCATGTTAATTAAAAGACAAGAACAAGATATAATCAAACAACACATAGACATATTGAATGATTAATTGATTACTTATCTTCAATTAAACATGGGAGATCCAAGGGTATAAAACCCTTAAAAATGGCAGAAAATTCGTCTTAGGGTTTCTCCTCACAAAGTTGCACACAATGAATAAAAATTGCAAAACTATATATAGAATTTAGGGTCTGACGGCGTCACGTTGTAGGAGGTGACGCCATCACCTCGCCGCGGCTAGGGTTCTCGGATGGTCTTCCTGACGCCGTCCCTCTTTAATCCTCCAAAATCCGCTCTGGCGCGTCAAGGGTTGACGCCGTCAAAATTGTGCTTGACGCCGTCTCTCTTTAACTTAAACCGTGACGACCTTGATCACCTTAAAGGGTGACGCCGTTAGATTTCCATTGTAAAACTCTCTGGCGCGTCACGTGTATTTTGTCATATCCACCTCTTTTTCCAAGCCGTGACGCCGTCAGGAGCAATCCTTGACGCCGTCACGTGTACTTTTCCAGCAGCTTTGGAGACTTTGTCGTTTTCTTCACTTTTATGCTCCAAAAACGTCCAAAATGCTTCCTTTTCCAGATTTCTTCTCCAAAGTACCTAAAATGAAAAAAGGAACGATTTAGGGCAATATTTGATCAAATAAATACGATTTAGGGCTTAAATGACCCCCTAAAAGCGGTACACTTTTCGCTTCATCAATAAAAATATTTCGTTAACACTTTGAGAGTTTTGCATTTTTTTCAGAAATACTCCCCCTTCACATGTAATTATATGCTTTTAAGATAAATCTGCACATGTTGGGTAGAGTTCGCACATTTGAATTGATCGATTTTCAGTGAACATGACCGATTCGAGACACGCTTACATCACTAGTTAGACTAGCTTGAAATTATTACCCGTCCTGGTCAAGTTCAAAGAAGAATCTCTCGAAATGGTAAACTCTACTCAGACAAGTCCTATTCGAGACACGCTTTCATCACTAGTTAGACTAGCTTGAAATTAATACCCTGCCAGGACAAGTCCTTTCGATTAATGACAGTTTAAGTTTCGTCAATTCTTGGGTGATATCTGAGTCGAGCTCATACAAGATTTCATACTTTTGTTGCCATATTTTAATCACCTTTTAAATCATTCCACACTAAGCAAAATGATAAGGTTACACACTATGTGTGTTTTTATTGATAAGGAAAATGATAAGGTTACACACTAAGCATCACCCTCCTAGTGAAGTCTAGGAGGGTATCTATAGGCCAACATACACATGACTTTACATAATTGATGGTTTCAGTCCATGTGTTTGTGCCTTACAATATAACTATTGTAATACCGAATATGTTGTCACATTTTCGTGTTAGGAGCATTCCTAACAGAATCACTAATTAAAATTTATTTTTCAATTAATTCAAACTCACACACAACATCATGAGGAAGACCAAATCTTAAGACGGCTGAATTTGAAAAGCTAAGTGTTTCTTGAACCTATATATATTGCCATGAAGCAGCAAGCCAGTAAAAAATCTGCAAGTTGCCAGTGAAACCATTGAAAAAGGTAAATCAAGAATGGCAATTAGTAAACATAGAGGTCGCAAATAATCTGGTCAGTGGATTACGAATCACCAGAAAAGGTAAATCAAGAATGGCAATTAGTAAACACAGAGGTTGCATATAATCCAGTCAGTGGATTAGGGTAGCAGGTCAAAATGGGTTGACCATAAACACTTTTTTTCATATTTTTTTTCTTTTTCATAATTTTTTGTTTTATAAGGCCCACCCGAACACCAATGCTTCTAGATAGACTGTTTAAAAGATTTTGGCATGCAATTCTAGCCTTTTCAGCTTTATTGAGTTGATATTCAGTAGCCACAAATTTTTGAACAGGTGCTTTATGTAAATAGAAACATGATAGCAACAATAGAATAAACCTAAATAAGCATAATTAAAAAGCCGCATAGGGTACAATAAGCGTCATATAAATGGCAATTCAACACACATGTAGGTAGAAATATAGCTTACACAAAAACAGGTGCGGTGGGAAGCTCTTTTGGTATGCATCCACTAAAACGATTGTTTGATATATTTATGTGATGAAAATAAGTCTATCAGATAACTGAAAAGAAACAAAGATGACCATTGTACATGAGAATTTTCACTTACATGTCATTTAAAGGCAGACCAGCTAGCGAATTTAAAGAACCTGTTAATTGATTGTTCTGCACATGACTACCAAAAATAAAACATCGTTAGAATTATACACACACAGAACCAAAATTCAATAATAAGTATATGAGTAGTACCAGTGGTAACACTTACAATGGGGAAATGCTAGACAGTGAACTTACTAAATTTGGTAGATTTCCAGTTGAGTTGTTGTTTGAAAGATCCCTGCACCAACATGTAGCAAGTTAGAATATTGGAGAATTTATGCTTGATACAGAAATGTACCATATAGCAAAGAAAGGACTAGCATCATATTAATGGTTATAGAGTAAATGTTTGTGATGTTCTATAAAATATACCTCGGATTTTAAATGGCAGATATTCTTTCGACAAAAAGGTAAGTGAGTGCACAGATAATGCTTCAATTTTAAACTTGACTCCACTTTCCAGCAGCAACTGTAGTTCCAACCTAATCAGAAGAAGATGTAGGTTATAAAAGGATTATTATTAGTATTGTTGAAAAAGAAAAATCAAATGATAAAGAACAATTTCAACCTCTATTGTGGCACTACTCTCTGCAAATAACAGCGGTTCACGATTGCATCCAAAAGGTTACTGATACGCGTAATATCAACCTTATATTTCTAATGTCAAAGGAAACACAAGGCGAGCAAGTGTAACCTAGGTTCGTTATCCCTGACGAAGGCTGAATGGAACTCGCGATCTCGATTCGCTGAAACGTGTTAGAATGGTGAAAATAAAGGGATTATGAGTTTCTAAGCTAAAACATATGAAAGATAATTAAAAACGACTAAAAACGTAATAAAAATGATTATCTAAGACTTACGTATACAAAAACTACAAAGAAAACTAAAAACGAGCGTTATTAATAAAAATAACGTACGTGCGCAAGTAAAAACGTGAAATTAATGAAATATAAACATTATGGGTGCAAATATATTTTTTACAGGTTCTATATGATAAAAGAAAATTTTAGAAAAAAGAATTATATTTTTTTGACTTTTATATTTTTTATTATGATTTAATTACTATTATACAAATAAAAATACGAAATAAATACTAACACTAATAAAAAAAATCTGAAAATTTTTACTTAATTACTTTACAACATTACTGATTTACTAAAATTATAATGTTGGTAGTAGCTTATACGGATAAGCTACAAATAAGCTAATAAGTAAATAAGCTTAAACTGAAAAAAAAAACGTGGTTAAATAGAATTGGGTTGCAGCTATAAACGGAACTAGTGCCCTAGAGCAACTGGAAGGGGGTGTGGTTTATGCATGTTATACTAAGCGAGAGGTCACAGGTTCGAATCCCACACCCCACATTTTTGCTAAACTATTTTTTTTTTGGATTTTTCTTTTTTCTACATACTTTTTAGTTAATTCTAAGCAACTTTAATTAAGGCACTTTTATTAGAAAAAGCTAAATAAGCTGGAAATTACCAGCTTAATCACACAGTAAGCTTATAAAGGTTTTAAAACTAGGATTTTTACAAATTAAACTAGAAGCTTTAAAATAAGTTACAAGCTTATGGAAATAGGTAAAATAGACTAAGGTGACTATAAATATGCTTTAGGAACTGAGAAAAGCTAATGGAATAAGCTGGAAAGCTCAAAATAAGCTAGAAAGTTGCTGAATTTTCTGTGGTATTTTACAAAAACGCAGCTTTTTGAGCTGTTGAAAAGCAGCTGTAAAAAAATCTAAAAAATAATCTAAAAATATGGAGATGTACACAAGCTGGGGAGCTATAAGCCTGCCAAATTTCAGGGTCTAACTCCTTAAGACGAAGAAATGAAAAATCGACAAAAACTTAGCTGAAAATGGAAGTTACGAAAATGTGCAGATTTTCATTATGAAATGGGTTGTTTTGGGTGTAGCCTTGTGCAGAGGTTCTAAGCTTTTGGGGATTGACTAACAAGACCAAATAGAGCATAAAAATGCCAAAGTGAATGGCTAAATAAGCTTGGGGCTTAATATGGCTTATTTGAACTCCTTGTTGACTGAAATTCACACTAGGCTTAGAAACTTAGTAAACTGATCTAGTGGACTTAACTGAACTTGAAAATGACTTATTATAGCTTAATTAAGCTGGAACAAAGTTGGACAAAAGGTCAATGTACAGTAGCTATTGAGTTTGACCTATGTTGACCAAAAAAAACAAACAACCCTTTATTAAGGGTCTGTGTGGACTTTTCAAAGGAACTAAATATTCTAACTATTAATTACTGATTTTCACTGATTAAATAACTTATATAGATTATAATAAGCAACTTCTAAAACAAAATTAAGCTAGATAATAAGCTATACTAGATTTGGTTATTTTTGGATTTTTAAGAGTTTTTAAGGTAAAATGAAACTATAACTAATTAATACTGATTTTAATGATGAAATAGAACTAGCAACTAATAATAATCATGAAATAACAATAATAAGCTAATATTAAGCACTTAAACAGTAGAATGCAAAAACTTGAGAAATGGAGCTTACAACTGTGATGAGAACTGTGAAACTAAAAAGAACCAAGGACCAGAATTTAAACTTCGTTTGTCACTTACCAAGCTTAAACACCCATCCAGGTTAATCCAGAACTGCTTATTTACCCAGAACTGCTTATTTGACTTAATTTTGACTTTTAGTTGACTTTTCTTGGTTTTTCAAAATTAATAGTACTAGACTAAATACAAGCTTACAGAAAGCTATAAAAAGCTTGCATAAACTTATACAAAGGGTATGGAAGTTGTGAATGATTCTTATCAACTTATACAAACTTAATACGAATCACAGGAAAACTTGAACTTTTATTAAACTTGAAATTGAGTACATCACTTGATAACATAAGGATAACCGACTTTAATTTAACTTGAATTACAATGAAAACTTAAAGTGAAACTGAAACAGACATTAAATAAATCTTACACTATGAAATTGGTCTAAAAACTAGTGACAACTTGATCTTCTGTGCTTCTTTTTCTTTAAATATCATCCCTATAGCATCCTTGTCGACTTCCCATCATTTCCCAGTCATTGGATTGAATTGAGTCAATCCCAATCGTTGGATTTAGTTTTGGCGGGAAAATGGGTGAGGTGGTTTTTAACCAGGTACAATGCAATTAAGGAATTTTGGGTGTTTGTGGAGGTGGAGGGGAGTGGGTAGACAGCTGGGGGGTGAGTTGGTGATGAGGTGGTAGCAACAGGTGGCCAAAACCATGGAGGTGGAGTATAGAAGCAGTGGTGGTATGGTTTTGGGAGGGAATGGGTTTGACTGAGGTGTTGACTGGTATTATTAATAAAGTTGGATTGGGTCGGGTTTGGGTTTTTATTTAAGTGGGCTGGGGTTATTTATAAAGGGACTGGGTTGGATTGGTTTATATATTGGGTTGGGATTTAAGGGTTTATTTGGGTTTTAATAATAAGGGTCCGGATTTGGTTTAAATAAGCACAAGGACCATTTGTGCAATTTTGGATTTTTTAGGGGCTGAAGTGAAAATTTTCCAAAGATTAATACAAGGACCATTTTTGCCAAGTTTCAATTCCCCAAGGACTTAAGATGTTAAATTTCAATATTTAAAATATCCAGGGGTGTTTTATGTCAATTTTGAAACTCGAGGGACTAGATTTGCCATTTATGCAAACTTTGCTTGTTTTCACTTGTTTTCAATCATTTTGCATCTGTAATACATAAAAACACATTTTAGTGATATTTATAACATTTTATTGCTTTTCAAAGTGTTTTTGGCAGTTTTGTGGGTTTAAATAATGTAAAATATATGTGTATTTAGACACATATCAAATCCCCCGCACTAAACTATTGCTAGTCCCTAGCAATCTTTTATGAAAATTTAATGGATTTTATCTCTTTACCAAAAGCCATTACTTCTGGAGTAGCCAAATGTTTCAGTTCAAGTAAGAACTATGGTACACTGATAACCATATGATTTTAAGCAAATCATCAGCTGTCAACGGTTTTGATTTGTCTTTACCAAAAGCCGTTTGCTTCTGGACTAGCCAACTCTTAGATAAATTACAACTATTATCTTTGGTGAGCTGATTACCAATTATGGTTTTTCCACTGCCTTTACCACAAGCCATAACCTTGCGGGCTAGCCAACTCTTCACTTATAAGGATATGGTGAGTTGAATACCATACAATTTTGGGCAAATTGCAAGCCATAAACGGATTTGATATATCTTTACCTGCAGCCGTTTGCTCAGGATTAGCCAGTCCTTATGTGGGTTAGACATGGTGGACTGATAACCATTTGTTGTGTTAGTGCAAAGCACTACCACCAAATGAAAAAAATTTAAAATTTTTGGCCAAAACGGGAAAACTAGGAATAGGGCACAAATGTGATCAAATTCGCCAGAATTCCCCCCCACACTTAGAATTGAATATTGTCCTCAATATTCAAAGTACCGGCTATTATGCCGACACTTAGAACATTGCAAGGGAATACTAATGGCCAAGCGTGGGAACACAACAAAATTTATTTATTATTATTTTGAACATATATACATTTTTGAACATATATACAACAGTGGGGGCAACACCCCCACACTAGGGTGTTAGAAAAGAGAAAGAAGTCAGAGACATGGGTGAAAACCCATGTTGTCGGCTAAGGTTTTTGTTAACCGAGTCACTAGCTTGACTCGACCCCGAATTCATTGGTTCATGGGGAAGCAAGTGGACGAACAATCTCCATCGGACTTTCATTCAAAATGTTTGGATCAACACTGAATTTCTTGAAAGTTCCACTCCGATGAGATATACACAGACCCGGCTCACAAATGATAAATGAAAATGCCGGGGTCAAAGACTTTGTTCTCATTCCCAAACGAGTGAGGGAAAGGACAAGCTACCTTATAAGGACAGAAAGGTAGAAAAACTCGAACGACATATGTGAAGTCAATATAATTATCCTCAGAAGGAAAAGTCACATATGTCGGAGAAAGATCGGGATTAAGAGTTGAGGTCACATCATCAAGTTTATGAATAATAAAGTCCTTGACCTCATTGTTTTCTAACTCTTCATCAAAGAGAGGATTTATTTTGATAGAAAAGCACTCATCATCAAATTCAAAAAGAGAATTCGAATAGACTTTGAGACTTTCATTTTGAACTTCCTCATCAGAAAGTGATTCATCATCACTGGAGGAAAAATCATCATTTGAATTGAAAAGGGGATTAGAGAAAATCCCGAAAGAATCATTGAAAAGAGGGTTAGAAAATGTCCCGGAAAAATCATCAGTAGTGTCAAGAGAATGATCACTACGAAAAGAACAATCACTTTCACTGTCCGATATATCCTCAGACTCACTTGGGCTTGGGACAAGGTTCTCAGCACTAGACTTTATGAATTCGTCCGATTCCTTTTCAGGAACAGTGCTAAGAGGCTCATCCCCCATTATAAGAGAGTCCTCGGAGTCTAAAGTAGGTGATATGGATGTGGGTGCACTAGACTGAGGGAGTTGAGAGATGGTATCATTCAAAGGAATATCACTCTCCTCGTCGTCTTCTTCATCCTCATCATCGCCATCATCGTCGTCATCGAGCATGCAAGCCTGATTAAACGAGAAATGGTTGTGCTCTGCTCGTTTTACGGCGAGTAAATCCTCCATGGATTTTACATGACAATCTTGTGAGTAAGATAAGTCAATGGGGGGAGCTTGTTTTCTAAAAATCATCTCCTTAAGACCGTTTATTTCAGTTTGAAAGTCCATGTTGAGTTGATTTTGAGAAATAATCATTTTAGAAATCAATTCAGCTCCAGTTAACTCGCTTTGGTGAGGTATTGTGTATTGTGAAGGTGGGTCAAATCCGGATGATGGCTGATTGTTATAAGGGTTCTGCTCATAGACAAGCATATCTCCCGTTCGACAATCATATTCCGGATGAGGATAACCTCCACAAAATTCACAAGAGAAACTCGGTATCTCATGGTGTGGAAGCTGATGGAATAAATCAGTCGTGTCATGGTAGGAATAGGGATTCTGGTTATAGACAGACCCGTTTCCTGACTCTACCATGCCACAACTGGGGCAATTACCATTATTATAAGGACTACCACACCATTGACAACCAAGAGGGTGAGGATGATAGTACGGTTCTTGCTCGTATGAGTGATAAGGAGGGTGATTAAAATTGTTTTGAGAATAATCGAAAGAGTTAGGATTATTCAAAGAATCAACAAAATCAACATGATAATCCGAATGACTATCAAGTCTCGGAATATCTCTTAAAGAATCCGGAGGTGGGACTAGTGGAGTGCTCTGAGAGCTAGGAATTTCCACCACTTCCGTTATGGCTTCTGGTTCTTTTTCTTGATAAACGTGAAGATTAGGCAAGTTGTTCTTTTCAGTCACCGCTTTAAGATCAGATAATTTTAGAACCGTAAATCGTGAAAGGTCAGGATTAATTCTTGACCGGTTGCCTTTAATAGCATGTATCTCGGGCTGTGAAGTGGAGTCGGAAGAATTTTTAGAATCATTGATGGAATTAAGCTCTCTTTCGAGGGCTACTTCACACTGAGTACATGATCCTTTTGGTGCATGATTTCCACACCGCTCACACTGACACTTTAAACAGCGAAAGCTGTCATTCACCGGGTTTTTACAATCACAACAGTGATAGCCCAGATGTGCCATAGAAGAAAGGTATAAGAAGTTTTAGAATCAAATGGATAGAGGGTAAAGGGATAAAGAATCAAAAAGGGTAAGAGGGTAAAGATGAATATTTTTGGGTTTTATTTATAAAAAAATATTTATGAGAGAATATTCACAAACACGTAACGACAAACAAGAATCAATAAATTCGCTACAAGCCTTCCCCGGCAGCGGCGCCAAAAATTGATACGCGTAATATCAACCTTATATTTCTAATGTCAAAGGAAACACAAGGCGAGCAAGTGTAACCTAGGTTCGTTATCCCTGACGAAGGCTGAATGGAACTCGCGATCTCGATTCGCTGAAACGTGTTAGAATGGTGAAAATAAAGGGATTATGAGTTTCTAAGCTAAAACATATGAAAGATAATTAAAAACGACTAAAAACGTAATAAAAATGATTATCTAAGACTTACGTATACAAAAACTACAAAGAAAACTAAAAACGAGCGTTATTAATAAAAATAACGTACGTGCGCAAGTAAAAACGTGAAATTAATGAAATATAAACATTATGGGTGCAAATATATTTTTTACGGGTTCTATATGATAAAAGAAAATTTTAGAAAAAAGAATTATATTTTTTTGACTTTTATATTTTTTATTATGATTTAATTACTATTATACAAATAAAAATACGAAATAAATACTAACACTAATAAAAAAAATCTGAAAATTTTTACTTAATTACTTTACAACATTACTGATTTACTAAAATTATAATGTTGGTAGTAGCTTATACGGATAAGCTACAAATAAGCTAATAAGTAAATAAGCTTAAACTGAAAAAAACGTGGTTAAATAGAATTGGGTTGCAGCTATAAACGGAACTAGTGCCCTAGAGCAACTGGAAGGGGGTGTGGTTTATGCATGTTATACTAAGCGAGAGGTCACAGGTTCGAATCCCACACCCCACATTTTTGCTAAACTATTTTTTTTTTTGGATTTTTCTTTTTTCTACATACTTTTTAGTTAATTCTAAGCAACTTTAATTAAGGCACTTTTATTAGAAAAAGCTAAATAAGCTGGAAATTACCAGCTTAATCACACAGTAAGCTTATAAAGGTTTTAAAACTAGGATTTTTACAAATTAAACTAGAAGCTTTAAAATAAGTTACAAGCTTATGGAAATAGGTAAAATAGACTAAGGTGACTATAAATATGCTTTAGGAACTGAGAAAAGCTAATGGAATAAGCTGGAAAGCTCAAAATAAGCTAGAAAGTTGCTGAATTTTCTGTGGTATTTTACAAAAACGCAGCTTTTTGAGCTGTTGAAAAGCAGCTGTAAAAAAATCTAAAAAATAATCTAAAAATATGGAGACGTACACAAGCTGGGGAGCTATATGCCTGCCAAATTTCAGGGTCTAACTCCTTAAGACGAAGAAATGAAAAATCGACAAAAACTGAGCTGAAAATGGAAGTTACGAAAATGTGCAGATTTTCATTATGAAATGGGTTGTTTTGGGTGTAGCCTTGTGCAGAGGTTCTAAGCTTTTGGGGATTGACTAACAAGACCAAATAGAGCATAAAAATGCCAAAGTGAATGGCTAAATAAGCTTGGGGCTTAATATGGCTTATTTGAACTCCTTGTTGACTGAAATTCACACTAGGCTTAGAAACTTAGTAAACTGATCTAGTGGACTTAACTGAACTTGAAAATGACTTATTATAGCTTAATTAAGCTGGAACAAAGTTGGACAAAAGGTCAATGTACAGTAGCTATTGAGTTTGACCTATGTTGACCAAAAAAAACAAACAACCCTTTATTAAGGGTCTGTGTGGACTTTTCAAAGGAACTAAATATTCTAACTATTAATTACTGATTTTCACTGATTAAATAACTTATATAGATTATAATAAGCAACTTTTAAAACAAAATTAAGCTAGATAATAAGCTATACTAGATTTGGTTATTTTTGGATTTTTAAGAGTTTTTAAGGTAAAATGAAACTATAACTAATTAATACTGATTTTAATGATGAAATAGAACTAGCAACTAATAATAATCATGAAATAACAATAATAAGCTAATATTAAGCACTTAAACAGTAGAATGCAAAAACTTGAGAAATGGAGCTTACAACTGTGATGAGAACTGTGAAACTAAAAAGAACCAAGGACCAGAATTTAAACTTCGTTTGTCACTTACCAAGCTTAAACACCCATCCAGGTTAATCCAGAACTGCTTATTTACCCAGAACTGCTTATTTGACTTAATTTTGACTTTTAGTTGACTTTTCTTGGTTTTTCAAAATTAATAGTACTAGACTAAATACAAGCTTACAGAAAGCTATAAAAAGCTTGCATAAACTTATACAAAGGGTATGGAAGTTGTGAATGATTCTTATCAACTTATACAAACTTAATACGAATCACAGGAAAACTTGAACTTTTATTAAACTTGAAATTGAGTACATCACTTGATAACATAAGGATAACCGACTTTAATTTAACTTGAATTACAATGAAAACTTAAAGTGAAACTGAAACAGACATTAAATAAATCTTACACTATGAAATTGGTCTAAAAACTAGTGACAACTTGATCTTCTGTGCTTCTTTTTCTTTAAATATCATCCCTATAGCATCCTTGTCGACTTCCCATCATTTCCCAGTCATTGGATTGAATTGAGTCAATCCCAATCGTTGGATTTAGTTTTGGCGGGAAAATGGGTGAGGTGGTTTTTAACCAGGTACAATGCAATTAAGGAATTTTGGGTGTTTGTGGAGGTGGAGGGGAGTGGGTAGACAGCTGGGGGGTGAGTTGGTGATGAGGTGGTAGCAACAGGTGGCCAAAACCATGGAGGTGGAGTATAGAAGCAGTGGTGGTATGGTTTTGGGAGGGAATGGGTTTGACTGAGGTGTTGACTGGTATTATTAATAAAGTTGGATTGGGTCGGGTTTGGGTTTTTATTTAAGTGGGCTGGGGTTATTTATAAAGGGACTGGGTTGGATTGGTTTATATATTGGGTTGGGATTTAAGGGTTTATTTGGGTTTTAATAATAAGGGTCCGGATTTGGTTTAAATAAGCACAAGGACCATTTGTGCAATTTTGGATTTTTTAGGGGCTGAAGTGAAAATTTTCCAAAGATTAATACAAGGACCATTTTTGCCAAGTTTCAATTCCCCAAGGACTTAAGATGTTAAATTTCAATATTTAAAATATCCAGGGGTGTTTTATGTCAATTTTGAAACTCGAGGGACTAGATTTGCCATTTATGCAAACTTTGCTTGTTTTCACTTGTTTTCAATCATTTTGCATCTCTAATACATAAAAACACATTTTAGTGATATTTATAACATTTTATTGCTTTTCAAAGTGTTTTTGGCAGTTTTGTGGGTTTAAATAATGTAAAATATATGTGTATTTAGACACATATCAGTTACGACAGAAACCTTGCATCGATAAAGATCAGTTCCTTTCATAAGGTTATGACTCAGTCCCTGCATCCATGAGATATTTATAATACCCACACAGCTGTTAATATGTACCAAATTACAGTTAGCAAATCTAAATTGTAAAAGCATAAAAAGGAGTATCAAACCACGCAATAAGAGTTACTCACTTAAAGTCATCTTTATTGACCATTCTGTTCTTCATGTTAAAAGGAGTTGGAGCTTCCTCGTAAACCTTCAACCTAGCAAGTGCACCAGCTCCACGATTACTGTTTTATGAAATCATTCTTTAATCAAATGCCAATAATTATTATCAAAAAGTGGCGAAAGTGTTACACTCGAAGAGTATTATGTATAATGCATATCTTAACTACTTATAAAGCATGGATAAAAACTATTAATCTCTTAATTTTGTTATATACCTATTCGACCCTTGAAAACTATAAAAACTTTCCCAAAAAATAAAAACTGTCACCTATAAAGATAAGGAGGGAGATGAGAAAATGGTAAATTTGACTTTCATTAGAGATGGCAATTTCAAACAATTTACATCTCACTCGGTTTATTCGAATATGCATTATCTCTAATGGGTAAAACACAAATATAGTTAGAAAGAGAACGATTAGATGGGCCAAAAGACCAAAAATGTCCCAAGGTGTTTTTTCAATGTATGCAACCTCCTGTATTGTTTTATTCAAAAGATTATAATATTATTGCAACGTTGTAATTTACTAGACGCATAGCCACCCAAAACAACGGTGTATAGCAGAAAATAATTATACTTGCGAAATCGTGATATTAGTTCGACCTTTGATGCAAAGCGTGTGTTTTTTGAAATACAAAGCATGTGTTTTTTGAAGATTATAGTGACACGGTTTCATATATGATTTATGCATGTGTATATGTATATGTATATTATCACTAGACGATTGCGCGTGCATAGCAATAAGATTTTATAGCGGCAGATAGTTATAGTGATACTTTGGTTACGCAAACGTTACACAAAACACTTAACCAAAATATCATTATAAATATATGCCGCTATAAAATTGTTGCTATGCACGGGTAATCGTATACTTATTACAAATTCATTTATAAATCAAACAAATATATCATATAATACATACATCAAAATAAACTAATAAAATAGACTAAAACTAATAGCTTTATAAACTAATGACTCAACTAACCAGATAAAAGCAAGTCAAAGGCATAATGTTGGGATTCAAAGACTTCAAGATGCTGCTGATGTTAAGACTCATATGGTTAAGACTGCTCAGGTATTACAAAGAAAATGCTACAAGTCATTAATGCTGCTAATACATGTTTTACTACTGTTTGTGAATTTTTCTATTGCTGGTGATGCTGAAGAACTTCAAGAAAATACACTAAGTAGTTAGTGCTGCCAGACTAAAGGTTAATGTTGCTGGTTCAGAATTACAACTGCTGAAGGATTACTGCTGCTAAAGTTAGAATTAAGACTGCTAGTCTTAATTAATGTAGTTTATGAGATAAACTTGTATAGTCGGTTAGATAAGTATAGTAAAGATTCTAAAAAGATTTACATTGTATGGAAAGTTATTGTAAGCCGACTAGGACTCTTTAGTCTATAAAAGGAGGTCCAGGGCACTGAGTTAGATACGTTTTTCATATAGCTTCAAGGTTGTAAACCCTAATACTAGGAGAGTATTCGTATTATTCATTAATAATATTAAATCTGTTTTGTTTATTAATCTTGTGTTCATAACTGTTTACTGTTATATTACAAGTTCTTCTTAAGATTAAAGTCTAGATTCCGCATAGATTTTAATATACTTAAAGACAGTTTCTACATAGTTAATTTAGATTTATCTAAGATAACTTAACCTTTACAAGCTAAGGGATTCGATCAAGTACATAACTGGGATCAACAAGTGGTATCAGAGCTTGTGGTTCTAGAAGCTGTGATCTACTCAAAGAAGAACCTGTTTAAACTTGATATTGTTTGATCTTACTGAAGACATGGATTCAGACTCTGCACATATTGTTACTGTTCAAAGGTTCCAATGCTCAAGGCTAAAGAGTATGAGATCTGGAGATTACGAATTAAGCAGTACATTCAGATGATTGATTTCCAACTCTTGGATATCATTGACAATGGAAACAAAAAACCAAAAGCAACAAAATCTGCAGAAGGTGTTACTACAATTGTGCCTTTTATAACTACTGAGGAAAAAGCTCAAAGAAGACTTGAATTCAAGGCAAGAAGCATGTTGATGATGGCCATTCCTAATGAGCATCAGTTGAAGTTCAACTCCAACAAAGATGTTGTGGAAAACTAGAAGGGGGGTTGAATAGTTTACCGTTTTAAAATTATTTTGCTTTGAATACTTAACGTGATTTCAACTAATGCAAATAATAAACAATATATGTAATGCAAGTAAAGAAAGAAACGATCAAACCACAACACGGATGTTTATAGTGGTTCGGTCTACAAGGACTCTCTTCCTTGCCCTACTCCACTCCTCGAGCCTCTAACTCGAGAGTTTTTCTTCACAAAGAAACAAACTCCCTTCTTGGCATAGAAAACCTTTACAAACGTCGCTTACACTTTTTCCGGTACAAAGCTAAATACCGAGTTCTTTTACAAGGGCACAACCACTCCCGATACTCTATGTATTTTGAGGACTAAAATACTAACCGATTACTACTGAGGTATATGATTGTTTGGTACAAAAAATGATGTGTGAAAAACAACAAATTCACACTATGACTAATCTAACAAGTCTTGCAACGCTTTGTTGAAGATTGTGATGCTTTGATCTCTTTGCTACAAAAGAAAGATCACTAAGAATGAAATATGAAATATGAATGGGTTAGTAATGAATGAAAGAATGTATGATGTTGTTTATGCTTATGAGTGATGAGAAAACATGAATGTGTGGCTTGCTATTTATAGGCCAACTGCCATTGCAAACCACGGAAGGGACGGATCCAGATTTAGGGATCCGTCCGTTATGTTGTTTGGTTCCGTGGGAGCCTGACAGCAAATCTCCAAATATCTTTTCCAAATCTAACCAAGATATTTCCATATCTTTTCTTTGAGTAAATATCAATCCAATATATTCATATGATCTTCAAAATCTTCTAAAGATATCAAAGTGATGCATGCCATGATGTCATTGTATAATTTTCAAATTTAGAATTAAAATGTAAATGTATGTAACTTGTAAATGAATATGAATGTAACATGTAAATGTATATGAATGTGACATGTATATACTAGTGATCATATATGTAGCATGTAGATGATGTTATGAGTTTATGAAAAGCTTGTAACTATAAATGTAAAAGACTTAACTATATTTATGCTTTGCTAAAAATAAAATTTATAATTGTCATTAACAAAATATAGCAAAGATCGTAAAATATAAATAATGTTTTTTAGACGATATTTGTATTAACAATCTCCCCCTTTTTGTTAAGGATAAAACATAAAGTTTATTTTTAAGCAATGAAATAAATAGAGTGCAAGTCTTTTAAAAATATAGATTAAACTAGTTTTATGCAATTTTTAAAATCAATTTAGGCATTTTAAATTGTATAAAACATGTAATGTATGAGTTTAATATTATCTCCCCTTTTTTGATGAAACAAAAAGAGGAAATGCATAGCGGAATGTAGTGCAAAGCCCTTGGTCAATACTCCCCTTAATTGGAGTGCCAAGTATAATGATGCATGGATTTTGAGTGCTTGATTAGCTCCCCCTTGGACAATACACCCCTTTGTTGGAGTGCCAAGTATATGATGCACGAATAAAGAAAGCTACAAAAACAAGGATTAGTGCTTGATAAGCTCCCCCTTGGTCAATACTCCCCCTTGTTAGGGTGGCAAAGTATATGATGCAAGGATGAAGAATGCTATAAGACAAAGGTTAGTTGTAAATAGTTCAAACCAACCAAGTATAATGATGTATGAATAATGAGAGCTACAAAACAAAGTTTAGTTGATAAGTAGTTCAAACCAACCATATAATGCACAATAAGTGATCACAATCAACACATAAACATCAACAAACATATTTCATTTGAAAATTATTTGTGACAAAAGTCACAAATTGAGATGCTACAAGGGAAATAAATAGAAAATAACTTAGAAAGAAAAAGAGTCCTAAAAAATCCTATAAAAGAGAAAAAATCCTAAGATAAAAAGCTCCTCGTTTGAGTATCTATCTAGATGGGTGAGAGAGAGCGTTGAGGCGTTCAAGGATATGGTTCAAGATGAACCTCATCTCATTTTGTAACTCATGAACCAAAATGTTGGTTCGTTGAGTGAGATGAGCGGTTCGCTCATACATGGGGCAACCATGGCGAGGGAAGTTAGGTGGTAAAGTTGGTTCATTTGTTGGTGGTGGTGGTGGAGGTGGTGGAACATAGGTTGATTGTTGGTTGGTGTTTGGTGGAGACATGATGGATGCAAGCAATGTGGATTGTAGATCCATTGCTTCATTGAGGTGGGAATCCACCATGTTTGAAAAGGCATAGAGGCGGTCAAGTTCCTCATTTATTTCACCTTGAGTTTGTGGATGGTTAATCCACATTAACTCGTCAATGCCTTGGAGTGTGGAGGTTGGTGAGAAAGGTTGAAGTTGAGGTTGTTGAGGTGGAGCTTGATCACGGTAGAGAGGACCATGGATGTCCCTATAGGTAGGGTGGAAGAGTAGTGGTTCTTGTTATGAAGGTTCAACCTCAAATGTCATTGGTGGTGGATTGGTGGATCTTGGAGGTAGATCTTACAAGGTTTCTAAGTAGGGGTGTGGAGAGGTTGGTGGAGTGGCAAACAACTCTATTGGTTGAAGTTTAGGGGATCTAGGAGGTGATGGTGATTTTGGTATCTGATGTGGTGCGGGAGGTGGTGTGGTGGCCACTGGCGTTTTGGTAGGTGGTAAAGTAATGATGATGATATGTGGAGGTGTTGGAGTTGATAAGGTGAGGAAGTTCTCATTATCGATTGGGGATGAGATGTTTAGTGGTGATGAATCTGATGAAGATGAGTTGAGATTTACAAAGCAGCATGGTCTTACAATCATTCTGGCAGTTCTTCTGTGTGGTCTAGATGTTGATGAGGAGTTGTTTGACTTTGTCATTTTGAAGGGGAAGGTTGAGATATGCAGAAATGCTACTAGAAGTGGTGGTGAAGATGTGAGAAATGATCATTCTAAAGGTTCCAATTTAGAGACTCCAAGATTTATGGAAGAGTGTGTTTGGATTTGATGTTAAACCATACAAAAATGGTGGTTCCTAATGATTTGGAAGTGGAAGAGAAGCTTGTCAAATCATCAAAGTCAATCCAATGAGATTGAGTTGAGTGAGATGAATAAGATATGCAGTTAATGCATAGTGGTGAGTGGGAAATCTAATGATGTGATTGATCCATGGATGGCAAGGAACCATTTTGAGGGATCCTTTCTTGTTGGAAAAAGGTAACTTGAGTGATTTTTTAAATTTTCAAGTTTTGGTGGGAAATGTTTTTCCTATTGTTCTAAGTGATCTAAGATGATCCTAATATGAGGTATTATCAATAAAACTATACTAATGACAAGAATGAGTGAACTAGAGTGCGGGATTAATCGAAAATTTAAAAATGTAGCTGTTATACGGCGGAATCAAACGACTACACAGGCGGAACCCAAAATTTGGTTCCGCCTGATCCGTCAGGCAGTTTTTGGCGGCACCAAAAGCTTGGATGGACGGAACCAAATTTTTAGTTCCGCCCAATCCGCCGAGCAAAAAAAGTAAACAGGGGGGGTTTTTTGAAAGTCCGAATCCCGTTCAAATCCCGTAAATTTTCCTAAAACATGTGTAATTAATTAGTTGTGATTGAACAATAACAAAGAAACAGGTATTAACACATGTAAGCATATAGATCAAACCGGGGCTAATGATATTGCAAATAATAGAAGTTATGCCAAACGGTGGCTTAAGAGTAGAAAATTGATAACATCAAAGTGTTATCTCCCTGCATGACACCGTTAGTTCACACAGTTGTTCATCAATAAGTTATCATCCTACGATCATAAAAACACATCACATCATTGTTAAAAACAATTGTACCAAACACTCATGAACCTCTCATTGCCTATCTAGTTTCTTGTTGATCTTCGTTAGGAATCGCCCGATGCACTTGAACATCCCTCTCGTTTGCTTGAACTCTTCAGTTTGTTGTTCAATTCTTGGAAGTTGTTGCATATATTCTAGAGGTGGAAGCCTAAAATTTAGGAGTCCATCATCCTCGCTCATAGATGAATATGATAAGGAGGTAGGTGGATGAGGACGTTTTTCTTTTGTTTTGGTTACTCTCTTATCACTCAAGGGTACAAATGTGTGGGGAATGAGGGAGTAGTCGGGGCAAAAACCTCTAGGATTTGGAGGGATAGGTGCAAAGGCTCTAAAAAGATGGGTGAGAAGCATCCCGTATGGAAGAGCGATGGTTCCTAACATTGGTATGTCCGCCATCCTCTTGGCGACATAGTAGGCAAGGTTGAAAGGTTGGTGAGTTGACAAGCAATAGAGCGTGTAGCATAGGCAAGCATTGATGTGGTCTCTATTCCCTATGGTGCATAAGACATTCGCTCTAAGAATTTCTTCCCACTTCTTAAATTGTGGCCTAAGTTCATTTAGCTCCATGCCAAACGGGTCACGATTGACTTCATTTCCTTGTCGGGTGGTTCTAGTGTTGGAAGTTCTAGGAAGGAAGAGATGGTCTCGGATTATCTCTTTTGGGGTCAAAGGAGTTTCGTATGGAGGCATACGATCAACAATAGAATCTAGGATTGACAAAGACCATTTGTCCGAGTAAAGGCAAGTACCTTCACACGAAATTCCAAGGACTTCCGCAAATTGGTTTAAGGGTATTTTGAAGTCGGATTGATTAACTTTGAATTGAATGGAGATAAGACCATAATCATTTGAGCTAAGGACAACACTAGCATAAAACTCTAATGCAAATCTAGTACATATTGGTTCATCAATGTCCAAGAGGCCATCAAAGTGAATGGTAGCTAGTTGTTGGTGAATGTTGGTTCCTTCTAGAAAGGAAGGGTCTACGGTTCTACCCTCGTGAACATATCTTTTCTCTAAGGCCTTAAAGATTTTTACTTGTGTTGGTGTAAGTCCCTTAGTCTTATGGTATTTTGGAAGGTAGTTTAGGGTATCCTTGTGATCGTAGAAGGTCGTGGGAGGCATGATTTATCCTAGATACTAAAATTACATAGTTTAGTTAAAACTAACGAGAGTTTAGATGTAATGTTCTAGTATGTGCCCATATGAGGACAATGTGGAGGTGTAGTGACAACGCTCAAATTGAACATGTTTTTAGTGGCGTTATCAGTGGTTTTGTGCACTATATTTGGTTATATTTGTGTGTTGTTACTAAATCGTGAAAAAGTGTATATGCAAGTGAATGTAGCCAAGTACAGGAAAAGATGACAAAAAGATGAAGAATTGAAGTAATTATGCACATTGGAAGATTCCCGAGACGAAAACGAGAGAGAAACCACACGAGAACTCAAGGATTTGATAATGTCGAGATTTCTACGTTCAAATATCAAGAAAAGATCGAGTTCTATGGAAGAAATTAGTGCCACAACAAAGGATAAAGCTCGCGACAAGAAAAGAAAAGAAAAATCAAAAGTTGTGTGTGGCAGAAGGCCCCATCCGATCGGATGGTGCCCGCAACCGAATCGGATGGGGAAAGCTGAGATTTACCGAGAGTTCCAACCGATCGGTTGGAGCCTAATACCGATCGGTTGGATGAAGCTGCAGTTACCAAAGTTCATTTAATGACGAATTTAAGCCCCATAATCATGGTGGCTGATCATTTCTGCTTATTAACTCAATTGAGGACGTTTTTACTTGAAGAGAAAGGGTTCTTGTACTTATAAATAGAATCCAAGGTTAGATACAAAGGTGTGACACCCCAAACCTAGTAAAGGCTTACACCAAGTCCTTAATAACTTATTATCATTGCCCGAAAGCTTAGAAACAGTGTGAAAACATCCAGGAATATTGAGTTCAAGTCTCAATAGGTTGGTGTTGTGTGGAGTTGTTTACGTCTCTTGTTAAGCGATTGGAGGAGTGTGGTTGCTATAGTTCCACAATTCTAGTTCTTGTAATTCCAAAACTAGGTATCTCTTGTTTAAATTACTATGAACTACTTTTACTTTAAGTTGAATGAAAGAATGGTTTGTTACTTGTGTTTGATTATAATTGTTATGGAGTGATTTTTGGTATACTTGTGTGTATGATGTGACAATTGTTGGAGTATTCTTATTTTATAGTGATGCATGAAAACATGTCTTGTTTTATGAGTTTGTTGAAATACAATCTAATCTTGCTTAATTAGTTGGTAAAAACAGTTTTAAAGAATAAAAAGGGCCGAAAGGATTTTCTTTATGTTTTTATTCCAAAACGTTAGTGCACGAATTAGTATGGGTACCATATTAACTCATTAAAATAGATTTGGAAACGATTTCATCACGAGAAAGGGCCGAAAGGATTCGTAAGAATTCTTAAGATAAGAAATGCTTTTCAAACAACAAAGAGTTTAATAGAATTGTCGTAATAGTTGAAAAGGCCGAAAGGAATAAACTAGGAGATTGAATTCTTAGAGATGATTTTTCATGATAAAAACCATTGATTGTGAATCATTCATATTAAGTTGTGCATCACTACAAGTTACACCAAACTTTGTAGATTATTCTATGCAATTAGTCAAGGTATTACACACAAGTATATTTGTTTTTGATTTATTGGATTTTACTTGCTTTTTCATTTACACCAAATTGGATTGACAACCCTTTTTGTAAAAAACTTGTTTTACTAAGTTCTAACACCAACTCCCTTAGGACGATCTCGACTTACCCACCTTTACTACCATGGACGAGTATACTTGCTCGTATGTGTTAGTTAGAGAATTGGATAAATCGTGTTTATAAATTTTTAAAACTTGCACCCACGCGTAACACATCAAGTTTTTGGCGCCGTTGCCGGGGATTTGGTTTTGCATTCTCTTGTTGGTTTGCTTGTTGATCTTGCGTGTTTCTTTGATTGTTTGTTTTAATTGAGTTCTTGATTGAATTGCTTGTTTCGTTCTTATGATCCGGCACCGTCACCATCAAGTTTTTGGCGCCGTTGCCGGGGAGTTGATTGAAATTGTTTGAATTTGGTAGTTTAATTAGTTTTTGATATTAGAAATTCGTGTTTAAGTAGGAAAAGTAAAAAAAAAAAAAAAAAAAAAAAAAAAAAAAAAAAAAAAAAAAAAAAAAGTTGGTTCAGGACCAACCGAATCGGATGGATGTCCATCCGATCGGTTGGAGTCCTCGGTAAAATTTTTAGGTTTTTATGTTTAAGTGTTATTTAGTCCTTTTAATGGTAGTTTAATGTTAGATTAATACTAATAATAGTTATAATTGATTAGTTGTTTAATTATATGTTTAATGATTATCATTTAGCCATTTTGATGTTTTTAATGTTTTTAATTTAGTAGTTAATGTAGTTTAATTATATGTTTAAATGATGAAGTAAATTAAGAGTTTTTTTTATTAATTTTGTTAGTTAATGATAGTTAATTAGTTAATGATTATTAAAATTATTAATTATGTTTTATTTTTCATTTTTAGAAAATTAGTTTTTATTTAGTTAATTTTTATATTAAGGTTTTAATTTAGTTTAAAAAATATAAAATAATATAAAAAATAAAATAAAATAAAATAAAAGTTTTTTTTAGAAAAAGTTGATCCAACCGATCGGATGTTGCCCGCATCCGATTCGGTTGGGTAAAATGGATTTTTACGATTCAACCATCCGATCGGATGGACGCCTCGGAAAAGTTTTTTTTTTATTTTTTAATTTTTAGTTGTTTTGATGTTTTGAGAGTTTGAACTTGTTTGTTTACTTGATTCGATTTCATTTTTGATAATGTTTCGATTATGACTAACCCTAATGCTAATAGTTTGGATTTCTTTTGGTTGTGGTTATGTTATAGTTGTTAATTGCTTTAGTGAAATGGAGAGTTTAAGCGAAGTTTCTGAATACTTGAGAAATTTGGAAGAGATGTTCAAAGACTCGGGTGATTCATTGGAGCATTTGGAAAATATTTTGGAAGAAGTTAAGGTTGATGTAGAAAAGAAAGAAGAAGTTGGAGAAAACCTGGTTTGTTTACCTAAGGAGAAGAGAGTTGTTGTGTTTACACGAGCACCACCCAAAGAATTTGATGCACCGTTCATGAGGTACTTGTTGGGAATTATATTTTCATAGATTTGATGATACAAAAACAAAAAGATTGAAACATGAAGAATACTGAAATGATAAGCAAAATACACTCAAACAGTTAGAACTGCTAGTGCAACAGTTTGAACAGCTAGTGCAACAGTTAAGACTGCTAGTACAATAGTTAAGACTGCTAGTGCAAACAGTTAGAACTGCTAGTGCAACAGTTAGAACTGCTAGTACAACAGTTAAGACTGCTAGTGCAAACAGTTAGAACTGCTAGTACAAATGAAGCTGTTGATCAGTGAGTCATACTACTGCTGGATGGATAAGGATGAAGAAAATATTATCCTTAGATAATATCTAGATATTTGTTCAGTCAACAAAGTTGTAAAACAAGATACATGTTGTATCTTAATGACTGACACATAAACAAGCAAGTAGTAGACCAAGTCTTATCAACTTTGTAATGATCTCCTTTGTACTATAAAAAGGAGATCACACCCTTAGATAAAAATGTATGTTTTATGTAGTGTTCTAGTGTGCTTAAAATTTAAACACCAAAGGGTGTCAATATGTAAAACATCAAAAGAGTGTGTGTGGGAACATAAACGAGGGGTCTAATGTTGTTTATTTTTGTTAAGCCTCAAGGATCATTGATCCCTGTTAGAGTGTAACCATATTACTAATGATCAAGTAGTATTGGGGCTGAGTTTAATAACAAAGAGAAAGTTTGGCAAAACCTTGTTGTGATAGTATTGTTTCTTTCATAGAATATTCCGTCAATATTATCATCATACTTATCATAGTTAAAATCCTAGATCAAAGGTGTAACAACCTAGAGTCCATAAACGATCACGTAACTTGTTTTCGTAGATGCGAGTCGGTCTAAAATAAGTTTCCACAGTTGAAGACAGTATGGTTCCATTCATGGTGAGATTTAATTATCTCAATTTCTCTACTTCGTCTAGGGAAATTCGTACAAGAATGTGTTTGTTTTGTAATCATCAAATAGGGGAAGATTGTTGGGAATTATATTTTCATAGATTTGATGATACAAAAACAAGAAGAATGAAACATGAAGAATACTGAAATGATAAGCAAAATACACTCAAACAGTTAGAACTGCTAGTGCAACAGTTAGAACTGCTAGTGCAACAGTTAAGACTGCTAGTGCAACAGTTAAGACTGCTAGTGCAAACAGTTAGAACTGCTAGTGCAACAGTTAGAACTGCTAGTACAACAGTTAAGACTGCTAGTGCAAACAGTTAGAACTGCTAGTACAAATGAAGCTGCTGATCAGTGAGTCATACTACTGCTGGATGGATAAGGATGAAGAAAATATTATCCTTAGATAATATCTAGATATTTGTTTAGTCAACAAAGTTGTAAAACAAGATACATGTTGTATCTTAAATGACTGACACATAAACAAGCAAGTAGTAAACCAAGTCTTATCAACTTTGTAATGATCTCCTTTGTTCTATAAAAAGGAGATCACACCCTTAGATAAAAGTGTGTGTTTTATGTAGTGTTCTAGTGTGCTTAAAATTTAAACACCAAAGGGTGTCAATATGTAAAACATCAAAAGAGTGTGTGTGGGAACATCAGACGAGGGGTCTGATGTTGTTTATTTTTGTTAAGCCTCAAGGATCATTGATCCCTGTTAGAGTGTAACCGTATTACTAATGATCAAGTAGTATTGGGGCTGAGTTTAATAACAAAGAGAAAGTTTGGCAAAACCTTGTTGTGATAGTATTGTTTATTTCATAGAATATTCCGTCAATATTATCATCATACTTATCATAGACAAAATCCTAGATCAAAGGTGTAACAACCTAGAGTCCATAAACGATCACGTAACTTGTTTTAGTAGATGCGAGTCGGTCTAAAATAAGTTTCCACAGTTGGTATCAGAGCAGGGGGGGCTCTGGATCTAGGAAAAGAAAAGGTTTTAGCTAAAGAAAGAAGAAAAATTCGTTTTTGCTTAATTTTTCGCAACTTTCTGCAGAGCAGTTTTGCAAAGGCTATAACTCCTTCGTTAACCGTTGGATCGGGCTGAAATTTTTGTTGAAGGTTCTTGGTATATCAAGGTAGATTCTCACCGGAGGGATCTTCAATCTGAGCCTTAGGTTGCAAGATATGCATCGTTGAAAACTGCTGCAGAAACAGTTGAGGTATGGTCGAATTTTTGGTTTTCTTTCAAGGTTCACACACAAAGGGGAAGAATTACATACAGAAGAGAGTTGGTTCTTAAAAGATAAAAAGGCTTGTTTATCAATTTATTATTGGTGAAAAAGGTCATTTGTTGCTTATTTGAAGTTGAGGTTGAATTTTTCAAGATTGTGTTTTGTCATATCTTTGGAAGAAAAGATAACTTGTTTGTGCTTCAATAATTATGGTGATGACTTGTTAAATCTAGTTTTCATAGGTCAAGGGGAGGATGGACGAAGATCTAGTTAACTATCACTTAAAGGAGTTACTTTGTAGTGCTCAGTGTCTCATTGAAGATGAGGATTTTATCAAGAGACTGCGGTCTACTTATATGGTGTTAGTATAAGTTCAAAGTCAGATTTAGTACAAGATATAAGACACAAGGTTGGTTTATTCAGTTTCATCAACAAGTTAGTAATGGTTGGTTTTTCTTCATCAGTCATAAAAGTCTACAGAATGGAAGATTCAAATGATTAACATATGGGTTTCAGGGGAAGCTTAAATGTTCAAATGTTTAATCATTTTATGTTCGTGCATCACCATAGGGGAAGGTTTTTACTGCTTACTTTTCTTATTTGTTGATAACAAAAAGGGGAAGAGACGTGGTGGATAGCATAGATTAAGGGGAAGACAGTATGGTTTCATTCATGGTGAGATTTAGTTATCTCAATTTCTCTACTTCGTCTAGGGAAATTCGTACAAGAACGTGTTTGTTTTGTAATCATCAAATAGGGGAAGATTGTTGGGAATTATATTTTCATAGATTTGATGATACAAAAACAAGAAGAATGAAACATGAAGAATACTGAAATGATAAGCAAAATACACTCAAACAGTTAGAACTGCTAGTGCAACAGTTAGAACTGCTAGTGCAACAGTTAAGACTGCTAGTGCAAACAGTTAGAACTGCTAGTACAAATGAAGCTGCTGATCAGTGAGTCATACTACTGCTGGATGGATAAGGATGAAGAAAATATTATCCTTAGATAATATCTAGATATTTGTTCAGTCAACAAAGTTGTAAAACAAGATACATGTTGTATCTTAATGACTGACACATAAACAAGCAAGTAGTAGACCAAGTCTTATCAACTTTGTAATGATCTCCTTTGTACTATAAAAAGGAGATCACACCCTTAGATAAAAATATGTTTTATGTAGTGTTCTAGTGTGCTTAGAATTTAAACACCAAAGGGTGTCAATATGTAAAACATCAAAAGAGTGTGTGTGGGAACATCAGACGAGGGGTCTGATGTTGTTTATTTTTGTTAAGCCTCAAGGATCATTGATCCCTGTTAGAGTGTAACCGTATTACTAATGATCAAGTAGTATTGGGGCTGAGTTTAATAACAAAGAGAAAGTTTGGCAAAACCTTGTTGTGATAGTATTGTTTCTTTCATAGAATATTCCGTCAATATTATCATCATACTTATCATAGTTAAAATCCTAGATCAAAGGTGTAACAACCTAGAGTCCATAAACGATCACGTAACTTGTTTTGGTAGATGCGAGTCGGTCTAAAATAAGTTTCCACAGTACTCTACACCTTGTGGTGTGGAAGGTATAAAAGCTTAGGATGCTTAGCTTAATATGGAGTATGGTGACAACTACATTACGGAAGATATGCTTGGAAAGCTTGGTTTCGTTCGACTTGACTATGAGGATTATGGAAGAAAGATGGTGAGAGATGTGCGTGTTAACATTCATGGGCACGTTTTCAAAGTTGATTTTGTTGTTTTGGAATATGAGAATGCTGGTGAACCGGAAGTTGTGTTTGGTAGAGATTTTATGGTTAAAACTAAGTGTATGATTGATTTTGCACTAGGAGAGATGAGGATTGATGTGGATGATATGGTACAAGAGAAGGTAGGAAAGGGAGAGATTGTTAAAATGGGAAAAGCGAATAGAAAGAAAACACCACTTAACAAACTTACCCAACCCTCCACCCCTAAGAATGAAAGTTCTTCATCATCTAAATCATCACCCAAATCACCACAAATTGTTAAACCGTTAACTCAAGAGCAAAAGGAAGCGATTTTGGAAAACTTGGAGATGAAGTTTAATGAGCTTATGGAAGAGAAACCGGTTATTGATGTGTTGAATAATTACATGACCTATCGTAAGAAGTTGGATGCAGTTATGATGGCAAGGGCTAGGTTAGAAGATAAGAATTTTGATGAGATTGCAAGAGAGAGAATAGTTGAGAATGGGTTGCCTAAGAAGATGAGCGATCCCGGAAATTTTGTGTTGCCGATTAAAGTGAATGGGACAGATGCGATGTATGCATTGGCCGATACGGGGTCAAGTGTGAATGTAATGCCGTATCCATTGTATAGGAGATTAGGACTTGCAAATCCTCAACCAAATCAATATAGTCTTACTATGGCTGATAATTCACGAGCAAATGCAATGGGAGAAGTAAAGAATGTTAGAGTCCAAGTAGGGTATCAAGCCTTTTTGGCGGATTTTCTAGTACTTAACATTCCGGTGGATAAGGAGTTACCATTGTTGTTAGGTAGACCATTTTTGAGAACGTGTGGAGCTATTATAGATATGGGGCGAGGTACTATGACTATTAATGATGGAATCTTGAAGCATACGTATTATCCCAAACCTAGAGGAAAGATTGTTAAGGAAGTTCATGAAGAAGAAGAAGAAGAAGAAGACCACTTGGGTTGTTTTGAAGTGGGTAGAGATGAAGAAGGGAGGCCTAAATATGGGCCGGTTGCTCCGAGTTACTTTGACATTGAAGATGAGATGGAAAGAGCTCTAGCTATGGAGGCTTTCTATAACCCTTTTAAAAATGTTTTTGTTTTTAACAAGTTGACAGATTTTCTTGGATCCTTACCGGTCCAACTAAAGAATTTGGAATGGGGACCCGAAGGTTCTAGTGTTTACAAGAAGGAAGAAGGAGACGGAGATTGGCATGTGAAGTTTGATATAGTTTGTCCGGAGGGAAGAAAATTTGCAAGGAAATTGTCCGAGAAGTTTCAAAATGAAGACATATTGAGGCAAGAGTATTTTCAAGGATGAAAGATTCAAGTGAACAAGTTTGAAGAATAAGCACAAGGCTTGTGCAAGTTATTTGTTTGTTTTCTTTTTAATTCTTATGCATTTTGAGTATTTTTAATGTTTGCATTTAAGTTTAAGTTTAAGTTAAGACTTTTGTTTCTTTTTATGAAGTTATGAAGTTATGTTTTTAGTTAAGATTTTTTTTTTTTTTTTTTTTTTTTTTTTTTTTTTTTTTTTTTGAGTTAGTTTTGTTAAGAGCTAGTAGAGATAGATTTTGGACAACAAGTTGGTAGACTAGTGTGTGGTGGAGTATTTTTATACACAAGAGAAAGTATTTTTGAAGAGTAAAAACACTTCCACTTGATCTCACACAATCCACCAAGCTTGGGATTCAAAAATTCGACCATTAGGAGATAATTAAGAGTTGCAGGAGAGTTCAAGGATCATCCATGGCACCAAAACAAGTAAGTAACATCATCAATTTGTGTTAATTAGGTTTTAATTCGGATTAATTGAATTAGGTCAAAATTTGGGTATTTTTGATATAGTTCAAATTAAGATGTAATTTTTCTGGAAGAGATGGGTAAATGATAGAGGAATTCATTGCAAAAAGAATTAGATTGATTGATTAAGTTTTGAGGAAGAATTAATTGATTGAATTTTCGGATTGGAATGGGTCAAAACTTTGAATCGATTTAGGTTGCAATTGATGATTCCCAGATGTTATTCAGTTGTTTATTAGTGATGTTAGGATAGTACATTGAGGATTAGAACACCAATTAAGAAGTTTTGATTTGGTAGTGTTCTTATGTTCTAGGATTGATTGAGAAATCATATGGATATGATATGGATTGTTATAGGGATGAATGGGATATGTAGAAACCACTATAATTGATCAAATGCAGGATAGGAAAAAGTAGGAATTGATAGAATTGATTTTTAGTCGAAAGAGGAAAAATTTTCTCGCATAAAGCCCCAACCGATTTGGTTGCGGGCCAAAACCGATCGGTTGGGCAGAGTAATTTACTCCATCCGATCGGATGGAGGCAATACCGGTCAGATGGAGGGCTCGGTAAATGGAAATAAAAATTTTCGAAAACGAGTTTTTTTTTTACTTCTAAATCATGTAGCCTTGGTTCTTATGCTCTTACACTAACAAATAATTGTGTTTCCTACAGAGCTATGTTGCAGGTAGTTCACGTTCATCACGTGCGAGTGTTAACCCAATTGTGATCAAATATGCCAAAAGAAATGCGAAGAGTAAGGTCACATATTGATGAAGCGAAAAGTGTACCGCTTTTAGGGGGTCATTTAAGCCCTAAATCGTATTTATTTGATCAAATATTGCCCTAAATCGTTCCTTTTGTCATTTTAGGTACTTTGGAGAAGAAATCTGGAAAAGGAAGCATTTTGGACATTTTTGGAGCATAAAAGTGAAGAAAACGACAAAGTCTCAAAATCGGCTGAAAAGTACCTTTGACGGCATCAGGAATTTCCCCAGACGGCGTCATGGCTTGGCAAAAAAGGTGGATGTGAAAATTACTCATGATAAGCCAGAGAATTTTGCATGAAAATCTGACGGCGTCACCCTTTGAAGTGATCAAGGCCATCACGACTTAACTTAAAGAGGGACGGCGTCAAGCTCAATTTTGACGGCGTCACCCCTTGATAGGCCAGAGCGGATTTTGGAGCACTAAAGAGGGACGGCGTCAGGAAGGCCATCCGGGAACCCTAAAAGCGGCGAGGTGACGGCGTCAATATCTACAACGTGACGTCGTCAGACCTTAAACTCTATATATAGTTTTGCAATTTTTTGTCATTAGTGTGGAACTTATTGTGTGTAATTTTGGAGGGGAAACCCTAGACGAATTTCTGCCATTTTTAAGGGTTTTCATACCCTTGGATCTCCCATGTTTAATTGAAGATAAGTTATTAGTTAATCATTCAATATGTCTATGTGTTGTTTGATTACATCTTGTTCTTGTCTTTTGATTAACATGTTAGGCTAGATTTATCTTGTGTTTGCTTAGATCTAATGAAACCTAACTATTGATTATTGGTTATTAGTGTGTTATTAATTGTATTGGATGATTGTTCATCGATGTTAGGCTTAAGAAAACTGGCTAACTTCCTATTCGGTAACTTGCTTGAACGTCTTAAAAAACATGAACCAATGCGTACTAAGGTTTTTATGGTTGTATTTAATGCATGAGCGAATTCTAGTGATCCCATGTTAGGAGCTTCTTAGCCGGCTCGACATAGGAGTGAAGTAGGAGTTCATAGAGTTGGGGAAGTACGTACCCCACCCCACGATTGGTATTAAGGAATACACCCGTCATCCACGCGATTAATACACACTAATCAACCGGTAAAAGATAGTTAGGGAGTAAGGAAATCTAAGTAAACACATTTCTCTCCATATAAGTTTCATCAACCTTTTCATTTTCAGTTATTTTATTTTATTTGCATTCGTAGTTATTTGGGTTAGTTGACTAGCAACTAATTCCGCCCACTCTTTCAAACCCGAGATTTTACTTGCTTTCATAAAATTATAAAAACACAAAAAAGAATCTTCTCTCACCCTTAGACCTATTAAAATAGTTTTTCAAACCTAACGACACTATTCCCTGTGGAGAACGATCAATCCCCCGTACTTACCACTACACTATACTACATCGGTCAGGTACACTGCCTGGTGGGGTTGTAAGCCTCTTGAGATCCCTCGAGAGGTAAAACCTGTTGTAAGGTCGCAAAACCACGCATCAAGTTTTTGGCGCCGCTGCCGGGGAATAGTTATTGTTTAGGTTGAATTTTTATTTTATAGGTCTACTCACTAGATTCCTTTCTAGTGAGATTTTTATTTTATTTTTCTAGGTTTTCTTTAGTCTATCTATTTTCTTCGTGCTTTTGTTCGTATAAGATTTTCATTGACTATTCAGTTTGCCATTATGGAAAACGCGAATCCACCCCTTACACCTGGCGAAGTAGCTTTGTTGCGTAGCCAACTTGAGAATGAGATTAGTGAGCTCAGAGAGCTCAGTAGAATGATTGATATAGAGCTTGATTATGCCTTGAACAACTTAGGGACCGCCATATACTCAGATAATTACTTAGAACGTAATAATCTTACGGTTGATAAGTTGATTGAGAAAATTGATGAAGTGAAGGTAGATCCTAGGTTTGATGATTATTTCAATGAATACCCCACTAAGGAGGAGATTGCTTACTATAACAACCTAGTTGATAACCCTCGACCACCTTTTGTTAGAATTGACCCAAAGATTAAGAGGGGTGATCCCGGGAATGTGAAGATACCATGTATGATTGGGTACCAATACGTTGAGCATGCTTACATTGACTGTGAATCCCCAATCAACATGATGACCTCAGGCCTTTATAGCCAGATCATAAACACACCACTTGAGCCTACGATAGACCCCAAGTGCCCAGGCGGAGTTTGCAACTTCGTTGGAAGGATCAAGGATATGCATATCCTTGTTGGGAATTTTACCTTTGTCACCAACTTCATGATCTTAGAAGATTTGGCAAGTGTTGTTGACTGCCGCCTATCTCGCGTGGTGTTAGGTAAGCCATTTATTGATGCATCCAATTTAAGGTATGATCGTTTGAGAGGCACGGTTCAGTTTTCTAATCACATAGATAGGATCACATATAGGATGCCTTATCGGGTAAATGAATTTCGTTTTGTGCCTCGATTTGACAAGGACAACATTGGTGCGATGGAGGACATCAATGATGAGGATAAATAGAAAGGCATGGACTATGTTTGGAATAAGAGAAGCCTTTATTATAAAGATTGCTTGAACCTTGGACCTAAATACAAAGTTGATATGGAGGTTGTTAGAATGATCAGAGGGGCAATTGAGAAGCAAAACGGAAAAACGTAGAGCCCCGGACTTTAAGTCTAGCTACAAGACTCGTTAATAAAGAAAAGCGCTTCTTGGGAGGCAACCCAAGTTTTATTTGCTTTGTGTGTTTATTTATTTGTTTGTTTGATTTTATTTGTTTCCGTATGTGTGTTTAATTTTTATTATTATTGATTCATGTTCAAAACTAATTTGTGAAAATGCTTTATCTTGTTTTTAACTTCGTCTTAACTACATATAAAGGTATTTTGCAAAAGTTAAGTGTAAGGGAAATCTAAATCGGTTTATTAGAACAAATGAACATGAATCATAACAATATTAAATGAACATACATATTAGTAATTGTTTGAGTCAAATGCTTGTATCGAGTCATAATGATGTTTTGCAGGAATTCCAGGAAGTAAGGTATAGGTTCTTCCAAAATTTTTCCGGAAACTTAACATGAGAATTCTGTCAGATCATTTCTGACGGCGTCAGGCTTTACAACCTGACGGCGTCAGATTTGAATTTTCTGAAATTTTTGAAAGTTTTGTTTTCATAAAAAGTTTTTATTAAATCTATAACTTATAAACTCCAGGAATCTGCAAAATTATCATTCCACAAGCATTATATCCTTATATAGAGTTTATCCCGCTGATGTTATGCAGGTTTTCGTGTTTGTTTTCTCAGGTTTAACAGGTTATTTTGGACAAAGAAATGTATGTGGAATCAAGCTTTTGGCGATGCATTAGTCTTGGAGCTTCAACATTACCTTGGAAGAAGATCTAACCATGTTACCTCTTTATCCACCGAGCGAATCAGGGGAGTATTTGATTTCATTCTTTTACCTTATTACTTTTACATCTTGTTATTTAAACATTGGGGACAATGTTCATCTTAAGTGTAAGGGGGGGTAAAGTACGATTAGAGAATACAATTATGCTTGATTTTTGTTTGTTTAATAGTAGATGTGTAATAAAACTAAGATAAATACCTGTTAGGGTAATTTTAGTGCCAAATTTAAAATGTTTTACAACATTTAGGAGTGAAACTTTGATCTTAATGAGCGTCTCACGGATAGGAGTTATATGACTAGCACAAAACCGTACAACTAAAAAATTTTCCACCCCCAAATATGTGAGGTTCGCCCCTAGAATTGGTAGGAAAAGCATTTATGCTATGATGTGTGTACCGGTAGCACTTAGATTCTAGAACTTGCGTTAGGACCATTCCGAGGCCACAAGTGAGACTACATTCGTGTAGTTAGATTTACTACATGATAAGAGGCATTAGGATTAACCCATTGTTTTACACCTGTGCTTCTGTTACAATTACTTTGGCTACATTGGTCAAGTAATTCTCCCACACCCTTTGCGTTGTACTCATTTTTAGTACACGATACCCCTAGTACACCCCTCAGAGCCTATCTTTTCGTTTCGACCTTTAAGCATTTTACTTAAAGGAAGAATTTGTTACACCCCACTTAAATGTACACCCAAATCGCCTTAGCCTACCTTGTATGCACTCATTTTTAGTGCATTATTGTGACAACATTTGTTTAAACCCCAAGTTAATTATCTAATTGATTACATGGTTGCTAAGTCGAGTCATATCCTTGTGCATATTGTTTTGGGACGATTGGGACTCATGGGTAAAGTACTAGTGTAATGGAGTAATGGGGAAGAACATCGTTTATTACCCCCATATGTGCTAAATATTTTTAAAAGTACTCCAAGTGTTTCAATTATCTTAATTCGAGTCATTAGAATAGTTATTTGTAAAGTTATGTAAAAGTTCAAGTGTAAGGGGAATGCAACGCCCCTATGATGTATTATTTTGGATGGTAGGGCAAGAGTGTATGAAAAAAAAATCGAAAAATCAAGAAAAATACAAAAAAATGAGAAAAGGAAAAGTTGAAAAAACATAAGGACTACCATCCCGTTTCATTTTATGTTTATTTTATGTTTTTGTTACTTTGTTTTTAGCTAAAGATTGAGTTGAGTCTTGGCTTAGCAACATTGTATAGTACATGTAATTAATCAAGATCTTTAACTCACCACCAGTAAAATATCCCTTATCCAACAAAACCGTGTTTATCATATCCCTACACCTAACGTTATAACCCGTTTAAAAGCCCTCTTTGATAGTTTATCTTAGGTGCTTACGCCTAGTGGAGGAGGTTTTTTATCCTTTCCCAAGCATATGGTAATCTATTTGCTATGACATGTAGTGAGAGATATTATCCGTTTTCATTTATGAGATTTATTTTGATGACACTTGAGAGATGTGAGTATCTAAACACTACTTGTGAGGTGCTAGTCTATAATCTCCGTGCTTATTATGATTAAAGTGGAACGACTATTTGTTGTAATTACTTTTATATTAGTGTTAAATGACCCCTAACTTGTATTTTGATTAGAATAAAAGCGCATTTGCTTGAGGACAAGCAAATCTCAAGTGTAAGGGTATTTGATGAAGCGAAAAGTGTACCACTTTTAGGGGGTCATTTAAGCCCTAAATCGTATTTATTTGATCAAATATTGCCCTAAATCGTTCCTTTTGTCATTTTAGGTACTTTGGAGAAGAAATCTGGAAAAGGAAGCATTTTGGACGTTTTTGGAGCATAAAAGTGAAGAAAAAGAAAAAGTCTCAAAATCGGCTGAAAAGTACCTTTGACGGCGTCAGGAATTTCCCCAGACGGCGTCATGGCTTGGCAAAAATGGTGGATGTGAAAATTACTCATGATAAGCCAGAGAATTTTGCATGAAAAATCTGACGGCGTCACCCTTTGAAGTGATCAAGGCCATCACGACTTAACTTAAAGAGGGACGGCGTCAAGCTCAATTTTGACGGCGTCACCCCTTGATAGGCCAGAGCGGATTTTGGAGCACTAAAGAGGGACGGCGTCAGGAAGGCCATCCGGGAACCCTAATAGCGGCGAGGTGACGGCGTCAGTATCTACAACGTGACGCCGTCAGACCTTAAACTCTATATATAGTTTTGCAATTTTTTGTCATTAGTGTGGAACTTATTGTGTGTAATTTTGGAGGGGAAACCCTAGACGAATTTCTGCCATTTTTAAGGGTTTTCATACCCTTGGATCTCCCATGTTTAATTGAAGATAACTTATTAGTTAATCATTCAATATGTCTATGTGTTATTTGATTACATCTTGTTCTTGTCTTTTGATTAACATGTTAGGCTAGATTTATCTTGTGTTTTCTTAGATCAAATGAAACCTAACTATTGATTATTGGTTATTAGTGTGTTATTAATTGTATTGGATGATTGTTCATCGATGTTAGGCTTAAGAAAACTGGCTAACTTCCTATTCGGTAACTTGCTTGAACGTCTTAAGAAACATGAACCAATGCGTACTAAGGTTTTTATGGTTGTATTTAATGCATGAGAGAATTCTAGTGATCCCATGTTAGGAGCTTCTTAGCCGGCTCGACATAGGAGTGAAGTAGGAGTTCATAGAGTTGGGGAAGTACGTACGCCACCCCACGATTGGTATTAAGGAATACACCCGTCATCCACGCGATTAATACACACTAATCAACCGGTAAAAGATAGTTAAGGAGTAAGGAAATCTAAGTAAACACATTTCTCTCCATATAAGTTTCATCAACCTTTTCATTTTCAGTTATTTTATTTTATTTGCATTCGTAGTTATTTGGGTTAGTTGACTAGCAACTAATTCCGCCCACTCTTTCAAACCCGAGATTTTACTTGCTTTCATAAAATTATAAAAACACAAAAAAGAATCTTCCCTCACCCTTAGACCTATTAAAAATAGTTTTTCAATCCTAACGAAACTATTCCCTGTGGAGAACGATCAATCCCCCGTACTTACCACTACACTATACTACATCGGTCAGGTACACTGCCTGGTGGGGTTGTAAGCCTCTTGAGATCCCTCGAGAGGTAAAACCTGTTGTAAGGTTGCAAAACCACGCATCACATATACTCTTAATCCGGAGAGTAATGAAAATTTGAAGTTTAGCAAACTTAGGAAGGAGGAAACGCACGCTTTTCGTGAGCGATTGTCAAAGCTACAGGTTCGAAAGATTGCTAAGCCAAGGTTAGTTGATTGGGATTTATTTGTGAATTATGAATGTGAGAATGAGTTGAAAAATATGATGAGGATGTCGTATGTGTATGAGTGTGATGGTGATAGTTTTGAAGATTTGTCGTGGGAGAGAGCGTTTAGTATTTATGAGAATGTTAATCGTGAGTGGTGTTTGGAGTTTTTCTCTACATTTTATTTTGAAAGAAAGGTTGTTGATGTTATGGGAGATGTATGTATATGGTTTAGGCTTTGCGGAAACGAGCATGCCTACACGTTGCCAGAGTTTGCGGTTGCTTTAGGATTGTATGAGCAAGAGGAGATTGAGCATCGTTTGTTTGCACCTCATTTTGTGAGGTTGGTAAGGAACCACAATGATTATGAAGGTATAGCAAAGTATTGGAACCGAGTTGGTGATATGGGTTGCAATAGAAGGAACTCGTCCAGGTTGAGGAATCCTATTATGAAGATTTTACAAAAATTGATCGCGTGGGGAGTTTTACACAGGACGGGGAGTCGAGACAAGTGCAATCAACCGGATTTGTGGTTAATGAAATTGTTGGAGGAAGACAAGAATGGGAACGACGCTTGGATTATAGCCGAATATCATTCAAGAAGGGCACCAGGAATTAAGGATAATAGTGAGATTTGTGGAGGTCACTATGTGACCGCATTGGCAAGAAATTTGGGTTATTTTGAAGATGAGGAATCGGTGAAGTGTTCGGAGCCAACGGAAAGTGAAACATGGGATGCCAAAAGTTTTGGTAGAGCGTTGGATAGAAGAGGAAGAAAGTTGGGAGCTTGGACAAAATCAACGATGGCCGCAACACAACAACCTTACCAACAAGCTCCATACCAACCACCACCACCAATAATGAATATTCATGCACCGGGTAGTTTTGACTCGGGATGGGGAGATTGGAACAAGGAGTTGAACGAGATAGAGTGTAGGGACGTGTGGAGAGATTCTATGATGATGAGGCAGAATTACAATTTTGATTACTCCATGCCGATGCTCCAACATGTGGCTAGTGAAGCCAATTATGAGGTACCTCCCTACAACCCACAAAACGTTCCACCCTACCCATTACAGTATGACCCATATCCTGGCCAATATCCTTACCCATATCCTGGGTACGCACCATTTCCTGAGCCAGTGCCGGTTTATGGTAGAGTTCCTAATGTTGGAGGTTCGAGTTATGATGTGGGTGGATCTTCATCAGGTGTTGGAAGAAAGAGGCAAAAAGTTTATACAGTTTTTGAAGGAGAAGAAAATTATGAGGAAGTAGAAGAAGAGGAGGACGACGAGAGTGAAGATGAAAGAATTCATCCTGATGGCATGGATCACGATGATGAATGATCATCGGTGATTTGGTTTGTGATGTTTGTGTTTTCAAAACAATGATTGGTCGAACAATTTCTATTTCTATGTTCTTAACTTAATTTTTTTTTAGGATTAATTATTTATGGTTTAATTTTAATTACTTCTATTTTGTTTTAGTATTTTTGTTTGTTTGTTTCGTATATTTTTGCAGTTTTTGCAGGGGAGAAGTACCTGAAGCTTATTGTTGATCAATACTTGGAGTTGGAAGAACTCATTTGCTTATTTATGATCAAATATGTGTAGGCGTATTTTCCCTGGTAGTACCTTTTTAACTAAATTTTTCTCATTTCCTTTACTTTGAAGTTCATTTTTATTACATTGAGGACAATGCAAAACTTAAGTGTGGGGGAGGAAAGAAAAGAGGAAAAATGGTTTAATTTTTAGGTTTAGTAGAATTTTGGATTCGAGTGACTAGAATGTGTTCGCCCTTGATTTTCTAGTTGTTTTCTTATATATAGTTTGATTCAATGGTAAAAATGAGGCTATTTGAAATTTTTTTGGAATTTAATCAAGTTATGAGAGCTATTTCAATTTTGGAATCGATAACATTTACTAGTACATGTTATAACCCACCTTAAATTGTGAGGATTTAAGCCTTTTTGTATAGAGCATTTCTTATGCTATATATTTCGTTATGAGTGTGCCGGTGATTATGTTGATTCTAGAACTTGTACTTGTTATGCATTACGGTTAAAATTACTTTCGAGTGATAAAATAATACAAATGATAAGAGGCAAATTAGGATTTACACCAAATGGCCATCCGTTTACAAAAAAAAAAAAAATAAGATAAATATATATATATAAAAAAAAAATATATATATATATATATATATATATATATATATATATATATATATATATATATATATATATATATATATTCGCTGACCACATTGGTTAGTTATCCTTGTATTTGGAACCCATTTGTTAGCGTTAATCTTTTACGCTAGATACCCTTAGTTATACCTTCTAAGCCTATCTTTTCTTTTGATTAAATCCAGAAAAATACAAAAATATTTTACACCTTACACCTTACACCTTAGCCTTACCCGAATCAAGTTCAATTGAAGTTCAAAACTATTTATTTTTTTGATGATTATGCGTTGGCCACATTTTGATATGTGTATGTGTTGTTTCAATGAAGAAGGAGGTCGCTACTCTTATTTGTATTTTTTGTAGCGTGTGCTCATCCAAAGTGTGGGGGTGACGAAAAAGAAGTGAGTTCAAAAAAAAAAAAAAAAACGAGTAGCCAATGAGCTATAGTGTATGAATATAAGTTAGCCAATGAGCTATGAAGGAAGAAAGAAGTGAGTATGAGATGCAGAATAACAATCGAAGAAGTTTGGGAAGTGATCATTTGAGGTATAAAGAGTTGGGAACGGAATTTGGACTTGATTCTTATTTATTTTTCATTTGTAGGAACCAATCATAAATAATTCCCATGTCTATTCCATACCTTTTACCAATTACTTTATTCGTTGTTAGCTTTCGAGCATCCGGATTAAGTGATGGCTTTGTTTAGATATATAGTGCATGGATGTGTAGTGACCATCCGGGTTTTTGAATAGTTGAAAAACGTTGCTAGCGAGCCAGTGCGTATTTTGGTGACCATCCGTTATGCAAGTAACGTTGTCAGCGAACCAAGATACAACCTAGTGACCATCCGTTGCATAGCTAATCAAGAATTCGTTGTTAGCGAGCTATTATATTCTTGTATGAAGTATTTGCACATTAGCCAGGTAAACCTTAACCCTTAACCTTAAACCCGAATAAAAGACCTTTTTGATATTTTATTTTGTTGTTTTGATACTTGTACAAGCTTATGGTAAGAAACATGAATCATGACTGAGCATTGAGTGATTTACCAATAAATTTACCCTTAGAGTGTTGAGTGAATTTAAAATTCCTTTGTGAGGTGCTTAGTTATGTTATCAAGCTCAAACTAACTTGTTTATGTTTCAAGGATTTTTTCGCATTTAAATTAAAAATAGCAATTGTTCCTTTGGGATGGTTGTTGGATTTTTAGAATCATGATGACAATACCATTGAGTTTAGTTTTTCTAAATGCTAGACTTGCTCGAGGGCGAGCAAAACTCAAGTGTGGGGGAATATGATAACGCTCAAATTGAACATGTTTTTAGTTGCGTTATCAGTGGTTTTGTGCACTATATTTGGTTATATTTGTGTGTATTTGTTACTAAATCGTGAAAAAGTGTATATGCAAGTGAATGTAGCCAAGTACAGGAAAAGATGAAGAATTGAAGTAATTATGCACATTGGAAGATTCCCGAGATGAAAACGAGAGAGAAACCACACGAGAACTCAAGGATTTGATAATGTCGAGATTTCTACGTTCAAATATCAAGAAAAGATCGAGTTCTATGGAAGAAATTAGTGCCACAACAAAGGATAAAGCTCGCGACAAGAAAAGAAAAGAAAAATCAAAAGTTGTGTGTTTATGAAGGCCCCATCCGATCGGATGGTGCCCGCAACCGAATCGGATGGGGAAAGCTGAGATTTACCGAGAGTTCCAACCGATCGGTTGGAGCCTAATACCGATCGGTTGGATGAAGCTGCAGTTACCAAAGTTCATTTAATGACGAATTTAAGCCCCATAATCATGGTGGCTGATCATTTCTGCTTATTAACTCAATTAAGGACGTTTTTACTTGAAGAGAAAGGGTTCTTGTACTTATAAATAGAATCCAAGGTTAGATACAAAGGTGTGACACCCCAAACCTAGTAAAGGCTTACACCAAGTCCTTACTAACTTATTATCATTGCCCGAAAGCTTAGAAACGCTGTGAAAATGTCCAGGAATATTGAGTTCAAGTCTCAATAGGTCGGTGTTGTGTGGAGTTGTTTACGTATCTTGTTAAGCGATTGGAGGAGTGTGGTTGCTATAGTTCCACAATTCTAGTTCTTGTAATTCCAAAACTAGGTATCTCTTGTTTAAATTACTATGAACTACTTTTACTTTAAGTTGAATGAAAGAATGGTTTGTTACTTGTGTTTGATTATAATTGTTATGGAGTGATTTTTGGTATACTTGTGTGTATGATGTGACAATTGTTGGAGTATTCTTATTTTATAGTGATGCATGAAAACATGTCTTGTTTTATGAGTTTGTTGAAATACAATCTAATCTTGCTTAATTAGTTAGTAAAAACAATTTTAAAGAATAAAAAGGGCCGAAAGGATTTTCTTTATGTTTTTATTCCAAAACGTTAGTGCACAAATTAGTATGGGCTATGGTGTGTGACAAGCACCATATTAACTCATTAAAATAGATTTGGAAACGATTTCATCACGAGAAAGGGCCGAAAGGATTCGTAAGAATTCTTAAGATAAGAAATGCTTTTCAAACAACAAAGAGTTTAATAGAATTGTCGTCATAGTTGAAAAGGCCGAAAGGAATAAACTAGGAGATTGAATTCTTAGAGGTGATTTTTCTTGATAAAAACCATTGATTGTGAATCATTCATATTAAGTTGTGCATCACTCCAAGTTACACCAAACTTTTTAGATTACTCTATGCAATTAGTCAAGGTATTACACACAAGTATATTTGTTTTTGATTGATTGGATTTTACTTGCTTTTGAATTTACACCAAATTGGATTGACAACCCTTTTTGTAAAAAACTAGTTTTACTAAGTTCTAACACCAACTCCCTTAGGACGATCTCGACTTACCCACCTTTACTACCGCGGACGAGTATACTTGCTCGTATGTGTTAATTAGAGAATTAGGTAAATCGTGTTTATAAAATTTTATAACTTGTACCCACGCGTAACACATCATGTAGCAAATTTTGTAACAAAATGAGAGGTAACCCAAACTCTCCTAATTCAATGTAGCTTCGATTGAATGTACCCGAAAATACATATTAGTTATGTATTTCCTTTAGCATTCAAGAGACATTATGCAAATGATGTTTTAAACATAACGTTTTTATTTGTATGAACAATGTGAAAAATCATTTTTCCTAATAGTGAGAAGCTTTTTACGAAAAATTTGACATGTGGTTTTTAGTGAATTATGATAATGTCCTACAAGATGCAATTCCTAACTTGGAAAACATGATTAGTTATGTAATTTAGTGAATATGCTTCATGATTTATCAAAAAGATGCATAATCCCCAAGTTTTGGTTTTGTGCAAGAAATAGAAATCCTAGACTCAGATCAGGAGTGTAAATATAGTTGGGATACTTACAGTGTGGATTAGAGCACAAATTTGTTGAAGGAGATGACCTAAATTCTGAGAATGGTGTGCTATGGGTTGAGTTTGAGTTTCACATGTGTTGTGGGAATGAGAAAAGGAGTGTTTACTTAATATATTTAAAAACCAACCCAGGAACCCACGGATGGGGCGGAACCAAATATTTGGTTTCGTCCTTGTTGTCGAAGGGTTCCGTGGGACTGTTTTGGTTTTTGGTTATTTTTTTCGTGTTTGGTTAAGCTAAGGTTTCAACTACATATTTGGTTCCATTAATCCTAAACCAAGTCTAAGAAGGTTAAATGGTTCTCTCTTAAGAGGTTTCGTTAGGATGTCGGCAATGTTGTCTTCTGAGGATACTTTTTCGATTGAGATGTTTCCTTTTTGAACATTGTCGTGAAGAAAGTGATGACAAATTTCTATGTGTTTGGTTCTAGCATGTTTGAACTGGATTCTTACTAAGATCGATAGCTTCTTTCTTGTCGCAAAGAATAAGAACGTCGTTGAGTTGAATTCCGTAGTCGATGAGAGCTTGTTTCATCCAGGGAGCTTGTTGACATGCTTTTCCTGCTGACACGTTGGCCGTTTGTTTCTTTGCAAACCATGAGGTAAGACAATGCCCAAAAAAAGTACAAATACCACTTGTAATTTTTCTATCGACATAGTCACCGGCATGGTCTGAGTCGGCATACACTATGGTTTCAACACCCGTTCCTTTGGGATACCATAATCTTAAGTGTGTAGTACCTTTAATGTATCTAAATATTCGTTTAACGGCTTCAAGATGGGATGTTTTAGGATCTTCTTGAAAGCGAGCACATAGACAAACACTAAACATAATGTCGGGTCTACTAGCCGTGAGATAGAGTAAACTACCAATCATTCCTCTATATTTAGTGCTATCTACGGATTCACCTTCTTCATCCTTGGTGAGTTTAGTTTTCGAGGACATAGGTGTTTTCATAGGTTTAGAGTCTTCAAGTCCAAATTTCTTAAATCTTTGACGTACTTAGATTGGTTGAAGAATATCCCATCTTCTAATTGTTTTATTTGAAGTCCTAAGAAAAAGTTTAGTTCTCCTATCATACTCATTTCAAACTCATCATGCATGATTTTTGAGAAATCATCGCATAACTCTTGACAAGTTGATCCGAATATGATGTCATCCACATATATTTGAACTATGATAATATGTGATCCCTTTTTCTTAGTGAAAAGAGTGTTGTCTACTAGTCTCATGGTATACTTATGTTCAACTAGGAAAGTCTTAAGTCGATCATACCATTGATGCGTGGTTTTGCAACCTTACAACAGGTTTTACCTCTCGAGGGATCTCAAGAGGCTTACAACCCCACCAGGCAGTGTACCTGACCGATGTAGTATAGTGTAGTGGTAAGTACGGGGGATTGATCGTTCTCCACAGGGAATAGTGTTCGTTAGGTATGAAAAACTACTCTAATAGGTCTAAGGGTGAGAGAAGATTCTTTTTATGTTTTTATAATTTTTATGAAAGCAAGTAAAATCTCGGGTTTGAAGGAGTGGGCAGAATTAGTTGCTAGTCAACTAACCCAAATAACTACAAATGCAAATAAAATAAAATAACAGAAAATGAAAATGTTGGTGAAAACTTATATGGAGAGAAATGTGTTTACTTAGATTTCCTTACTCCCTAACTATCTTTTACCGGTTGATTAGTGTGTATTAGTTGCGTGGATGACGGGTGTATTCCTTAATACCATTCGTGGGGTGGCGTACGTACTTCCCCAACTCTACAAGCTCCTACTTCACTCCTATGTCGAGCCGGCTAGGAAGCTCCTAACATGGGATCACTAGAATTCGCTTGTGCATTAAATACAACCATAAAAACCTTTAGTACGCATTGGTTCATGTTTCTTAAGACGTTCAAGCAAGTTACCGAATAGGAAGTTAGCCAGTTTTCTTAAAGCTAACATAGATAAACAATCATCCAATACAACTAATAACAAACTAATAACCAATAATCAATAGCTAGGTTTCATTAGATCTAAGCAAACACAAGATAAATCTAGCCTAGCATGTTAAACAAAAGACAAGAACAAGATAGAATCAAACAACACATAGACATATTGAATGATTAATTGATAACTTATCTTCAATGTAACATGGAAGATCTCAAGGCAAAAAGCCTTGAAAATGCTGCCAAATTCGTCTTAGGGTTTTCACACACAAAATTCCTCAATAAGTTCCCCCCTAATGACAAAAAATTAGAAAACTATATATAGACTTTCAGATCTGACGGCGTCACGTTATAGAGTGTGACGCCGTCACCTCGCCGCTTTTAGGGTTCCCAGATGACCTTCTTGACGCCGTCCCTCTTTAGCTCTCCAAAATCCGTTCTGGCTTATCAAGGCTTGACGCCGTCAGACTATGAACGTGACGCCGTCCCTCTTTAAATTATAACGTGACGACCTTGATCAAATTAAAGGGTGACGCCGTCAGAATTCCCATGCAATTTTCACTGGCTTATCATGAGTAAATTTCACATCCACCACTTTTGCCAAGCCATGACGCCGTCTGGAGATGATCCTGACGCCGTCAAAGGTAACTTTCAGCACAATTTTGAGACTTTGTCGTTTTCTTCACTTTTATGCTCCAAAAACGTCCAAAATGCTTCCTTTTCTAGATTTCTTCTCAAAAGTACCTAAAATGACAAAAGGAACGATTTAGGGCAATATTTGATCAAATAAATACGATTTAGGGCTTAAATGACCCCTTAAAAGCGGTACACTTTTCGCTTCATCAAATACCCTTACACTTGAGATTTGCTTGTCCTCAAGCAAATGCGCTTTTATTCTAATCAAAATACAAGTTAGGGGTCATTTAATGCTAACATAAAAGTAATTACAACAAATATTCGTTCCACTTTAATCATAATAAGCACGGAGAGTACAAACTAGCACCTCACAAGTAGTGTTTAGATACTCACATCTCTCAAGTGTCATCAAAATAAATCTCTTAAATGAAAACGGATAATATCTCTCACTACCTGTCATAGCAAATAGATTACCATAGGCTTGGGAAAGGATCGAAAACCTCCTCCACTAGGCGTAAGCACCTAAGATAAACTATCAAAGAGGGCTTTTAAATGGGTTATAACGTTAGGTGTAGGGAAAAGGAAAACACGGTTTTGTTGGATAAAGGATATTTTACTGGTGGCGAGTTAAAGATCTTGATTAATTACATGTACTATACAATGTTGCTAAGCCAAGACTCGACTCAATCTTAAGCTAAAAAAATAAAATAACAAAAACATAAAATAAACATAAAATGAAACGGGATGGTAGTCCGTATGTTTTTTCTATTTTTCTTTTTCTCATTTTTTTTTTTTTCTTGATTTTTTCGATTTTATTTTTTTTTATTTTTTTTTTTTTTTTTTAACATACATTCTTGCCCTACCATCCAAAATAATACATCATAGGGGCATTGCATTCCCCTTACACTTGAACTTTTACATAACTTTACAAATAACTATTATAATGACTCGAATTAAGATAATTGAAAAACTTGGAGTACTTTTAAAATATTTAGCACATATGGGAGTAGTAAATGATGTTCTTCCCCATTACTCCATTACACTAGTACTTTACCCATGAGTCCCAATCGTCCCAAAACAATATGTACAAGGATATGACTCGACTTAGCAACCATGTAATCAACTAGATAATTAACTTGGGTTTTAAACAAATGTTGACACAATAATGCACTAAAAATGAGTGCATATAAGGTAGGCTAAGGCGATTTGGGTGTACATTTTAGTGGGGTGTAACAAATTCTTCCTTTAAGTAAAATGCTTAAAGGTCGAAACGAAAAGATAGGCTCTGAGGGGTGTACTAGGGGTATCGTGTACTAAAAATGAGTACAACGCAAAGGGTGTGGGAGAATTACTTGACCAATGTAGCCAAAGTAATTATAACAAAAACACAGGTGTAAACAATGGGTTAATCCTAATGCCTCTTATCATGTAGTAAATCTAACTACACGAATGTAGTCTCACTTGTGGCCTCGGAATGGTCCTAACGCAAGTTCTAGAATCTAAGTGCTACCGGTACACACATCATAGCATGAATGCTTTTCCTACCAATTCTAGGGGTGAACCTCACATATTTGGGGGTGGAAAATTTTTTAGTGGTACGGTTTTTGTGCTAGTCATATAACTCCTATCCGTGAGACGCTCATTAAGATCAAAGTTTCACTCCTATATGTTGTAAAAAAATTTTAAATTTGGCACTAAAATTGCCCTAACAGGTATTTATCTCAGTTTTATTACACATCTACTATTAAACAAACAAAAATCAAGCGTAAGAGCATTCTCTAATCGTACCTTTACCTCCCCTTACACTTAAGATGAACATTGTCCCCAATGTTCAAATAACAAGATATAAAAGAAAAAAGTAAAAGAATGAAATCAAATACTCCCCTGATTCGCTCGGTGGATAATGAAGTAACACGGTTAGATCTTCTTCCAATGTAATGTTGAAGCTCCATGACTAATGCATCGCCATAAGCTTGATCCAAAAACATTTCCTTGTCCAAAATAACCTGTTAAACCTGAGAAAACAAACACGAAAACCTGCATAACATCGGCGGGATAAACTCTATATATAAGGATATAATGCTTGTGGAATGATAATTTTTCAGATTCCTGGAGATTATAAGTTATAGATTTAATAAAAACTTTTTATGAAAACAAAACTTTCAAAAATTTTCAGAAAATTAAACCTGACGCCGTCAGGTTGTAAAGCCTGACGCCGTCAGAAATGATCTGACAGAATTCTCATGTTACGTTTCCGGAAAAATTTTGGAAAAACCTATACCTTACTTCCTGGAATTCCTGCAAAACATCATTATGACTCGATACAAGCATTTGACTCAAACAAATACTAATATGTATGTTAATTTATTATTATTATGATTCATGTTCATTTGTTCTAATAAACCGATTTAGATTTCCCTTACACTTATCTTTTGCAAAATACCTTTATATGTAGTTAAGACGAAGTTAAAAACAAGATAAAGCATTTTCACAAATTAGTTTTGAACATGAATCAATAATAATAAAAATTAAACACACATACGGAAACAAATAAAAACAAACAAACAAATAAACACACAAAGCAAATAAAACTTGGGTTGCCTCCCAAGAAGCGCTTTTCTTTATTAACGAGTCTTGTAGCTAGACTCAAAGTCACGTACATTACGTGACTTCTTCATCGAAAGTTATGTCTTCCTCATTGATCATTTCATTACCATTCTCTTGATAATGCTTGACTCGTTGAATATTCACAGTGAATTCTCTATCCTCGTCGTCAATTAATACAACGGCTCCGGTTTTAGAGGAGCTCCTTACGGTAAAAGGTCCATACCATCTAGATTTAAGTTTCCCAGGAAATAGCCTTAAGCGAGAATTATATAATAAGACCTTGTCTCCTTCTGAAAACTCCTTGGGTCTCTTAATCCGTTGGTCATGCCATCTTTTTGCCCTTTCTTTGTATGTAATGGAAGATTCATAAGCCTCTAATCTCAATTCATCGAGCTCTTGGAGCTGTAAGAATCTATTTGTTCCCGCAACCGTATAATCCAAATTACAAGCCTTAAGTGCCCAATATGCCTTGTGTTCCAGTTCTACTGGAAGGTGGCATGCCTTGCCATATACCATACGGAACGGGGTTGTCCCGATTGGCGTCTTATAAGCGGTTCGAAATGCCCACAAAGCTTCATCGAGCTTAAAAGACCAATCCTTTCGGTTTTGATTGACCGTTTTCTCCAATATTCTCTTTATGGCTCTATTAGTGTTTTCGACTTGACCGTTGGTTTGAGGATGGTAAGCGGTGGAGAATCGGTGAGAAACTCCATATCTTTTCATAACTTTCTCCGTTTGTGAATTGCAAAAATGGGTTCCCCTGTCACTAATAAGAGCCTTCGGAATTCCGAACCTAGCGAACAATTTTTTTAAGAAATGAATGACTACCCTAGCGTCGTTAGTCCTAAGGGCTTGTGCTTCCACCCATTTTGAAACATAATCGATGGCCACCAAGATGTATTCATTCCCACCTGAAGATGGGAAGGGTCCCATGAAATCAATTCCCCAAACATCGAAAACCTCACAAACTTGTATATAATTCTGTGGGGCTTCATCCCTCCTAGAGATATTCCCAGCTCTTTGACATGCGTCACAAGTTTGTATCATTCCCTTCACATCACGAAATATTGTAGGCCAATAGAATCCCGCGTCGAAGACCTTTCGTGCAGTAGTGTTCATTCCGTGATGTCCTCCAGATGGACCTGCATGACACTCTTTCATAATTCTGACAGCCTCCTTTTCCGAAACACAACGCCTGATTACCTGGTCTGGACATCTTCGGAATAAGAAAGGTTCATCCCAAAAGTAATACCTTAATTGATTGAAGAACCTCTTTTTTTCATGCATGCTCATATGCTCAGGAATGACTCGACTTGCCAGGTAGTTAGCATAATCCGCATACCATGGTTCAGAATCATTTATTGACATGAGCTGCTCTTCAGGAAATGACTCCCGAATCTCACTCTTATTAGATTCAGCGAGGCTGGGGTTTTCGAGACGAGAGAGATGATCAGCTGCAAGATTCTCGGCTCCTTTCTTATCACGAATCTCAACATCGAATTCTTGCAATAGTAAGATCCAACGAAGTAACCGTGGTTTAGCATCCAGTTTATTAAAAAGATATCGAATAGCTGAATGGTCCGTAAAAACAACCGTTTTGGAAAGGACAAGATATTGGCGAAACTTATCAAAAGCAAATACCACGGCTAGTAATTCCTTTTCAGTGGTAGTGTAGTTTTCTTGAGCAGGATTCATGGTTTTGCTAGCGTAGTATATTGGCTGAAAGTGTTTGTTAAGCCTTTAGCCTAATACTGCTCCAACAGCATAATCGCTAGCATCGCACATGATTTTAAAGGGTAACTCCCAGTTAGGGGTGACCATAATTGGAGCTTGGGTAAGTTCCTGCTTCAATCGATCGAATGCATCCTTGCACTCTTGAGAGAAGTCGAATGGGGCATCCTTCATGAGCAACTGAGTCATTGGTTTAGCTACTTTTGAGAAATCTTTAATGAATCTCCTATAGAAGCCAGCATGACCCAAAAAGCTACGGATTGCCTTGACAGTTGTTGGATAGGGAAGTTTGGATATAGCTTCAATTTTTGCCCGGTCTACTTCAATTCCACTTCCTGAAATTTTGTGCCCTAGCACAATCCCTTCTTTTACCATAAAGTGGCACTTTTCCCAGTTTAGTACCAAGTTGGTCTCCTCACAACGTTTGAGCATTTTCTCAAGGTTAGCAAGACAGCGATCAAAAGAGTTTCCAAAGACTGAAAAATCATCCATGAAGACCTCCATGCTGTCTTCCATTAACTCATGGAAGATTGCCGTCATGCAGCGCTGGAAAGTGGCGGGGGCGTTACATAGTCCAAAGGGCATTCGCTTGTAGGCGAAGGTGCCATAAGGGCATGTAAACGTAGTCTTTTCTTGGTCCTCAGGAGCGATAGGGATTTGGAAATACCCTGAGAACCCATCTAGGAAGCAGTAGTACTCATGCCCCGCTAACCTTTCCAACATTTGGTCGATAAATGGGAGAGGGAAATGATCCTTTCGGGTTGCATCATTCAACTTCCTATAATCGATGCACACACGCCATCCAGTTACTGTTCATTGAGGCACTAATTCATCCTTATCGTTCTTCACCACCGTCATTCCTCCTTTTTTTGGTACAACCTGTACAGGACTTACCCATGGACTGTCAGAAATTAGGTAAATTAGCCCTGCATCTAGGAGCTTAATGACTTCCTTTTTTACGACTTCCTTAATGTTGGGGTTTACTCGCCTTTGAGGTTGCACGGAGGGTTTATAATCCTCCTCCATGAGGATTTTATGCGTGCAAAAGGTAGAGTCAATCCCCTTGATGTCGGCTACACTCCATGCTATAACTCTTTTATATTTTTTTAAAACTCCTAAGAGTTTATCCTTTTGTTCACTTTTCAAGGAAGAGCTTATGATTATCGGAAGTTGATCTTCCCCTTGGAGGAAAGCATATTCAAGGTTGTTTGGGAGTTCCTTGAGTTCTACCTCAGGTGGCTCGATGATGGAGGGTTTAAGTTTGTTCTCGGGTTTACGAAGCTCAAGCTGTTCGATTTCTTGTCCGGGATAGAAGGAGACTGTGTTTACATCCATAGTCTTCTCTCCCTCTAAGATGGGTAAGAAATCTTCATCTCGCAACCAACCAGCTTCCACCTGTTCATCTATACAATTGTCAATCTCGTCGGATAGTTCATTGATTTCTCCGATGAAATACAACTGATTATCTGCTTCGAGAGAAAGATTCATTGTGTCCTTGATGTCGAAGGTTAAGCTATCGGCTCCCACTCGTAAGGTTAGTTTGCCGTCATGAACATCAATAACAGCACGAGCAGTTGCAAGGAATGGCCTCCCTAGAATGATGGGCACTAAGTCATCTTCTTCCATCTCTAAGATGACGAAGTCGACTGGAAATTTGAACTTCCCTACCTTAACCAGCACATTCTCACATATTCCTAAGGGGTATTTGACTGATCTATCGGCTAGTTGGATGTTCATACGGGTTGGTTTCAACCCAGAATACCCTAATTTAAGGAACATGGAATGCGGCATAAGATTGATACTTGCTCCTAAGTCGGCTAAAGCATTCTTGACTGAAAGAGATCCTATTGAGCAGGGCAAGGTGAAACTACCTGGATCGTCCACCTTCTTTGGCAGCCCTCGTTGAGTCACCACAGAACATTCTTCTCCTAAGGTTACAAGACCCTCGAGCCCTTTTCTGTTGGTTAGCAACTTCTTGAAGTATGTACTATATTTGGGCATATGGTAACATGCATCAAGAAGGGGTATGGTGACGACCGAATTCTTTAAATATGACAAGAATCTTTTATTATCATTTTCAACCTTTTGATTCTTGAGACGGGACGGGTATGGGACTTTAATGGGCTGTTTGGTTGGAGTAAGTGGAGAGGGAGTTACCGGAGGGGTTTGTTCGGGATTCTCATCGTTCACATTATCTTCCCCCTCATGAGGGGTGTTGGGTTCCATGATGCTAGATTGTTGAGCTGGGTAAGGTGGATCCTTAGTAGTTGTTCAAGCACGAGTGGTGATGGCGAGTAAGGGATCTCTTTGAGGTTCACCAATGCCGTCGAGAGTGGCGTTGAGTTCTGCAAATATGGCCCTTATGTCGTTTTGTCGACTATTGATAAGGTTGTCGAGACCATTTAGTTGCAAATTCTTTTCAAACGTGAAATGCCCAAGATCATCCTCAAAAGTGCTCCTAACCTTATAGTCAGGATATTCTCCTCCTCCCTCTTCTCTCACAAGATTTCCCCAAGGGGTGAAATCATTATTTTGGTAGAAAGTTAAGAGCGAAGGATAATCGAAGATGTCGTGGCTTGACAAGCATGCTTGTTCGGTGGTGGTATCATCCCCGCATTCCTCCACTTCATGCGGGCCACCACATTGGTCGCAGATCAAGTATGGGTTTGACAACCGTTTAGTTGGTTGTGACTTGTCTAGATAAGAGACTTGATCATTCATTCTACTCAACCGGCTAACAAAAGGAGGCTCTTTCCTGATCTTGGAAATGCTCATGATCGAATCGGGTTCATCCCAGGTATCGTCTTGATCATTTGCGTATTCCTCAATTCTATTCCATCCTTCCTTGTCTCTATATCAATTATATCCACATCATGTGTTTTAGTAGAATCTAACCCAAACATGTTCCTAAGTATCTCAAATCCTTCTCTAGCCATTTCAAGTTCTAAGTCCGATTCATAAGAATCTTCCCCGATAACATGATTACTATGTTCAATTTGCCTAAAGGATTCATCATGTGTTCCTTGAGATTCAAAGTCATTGATCATAAAACCTAGGTCTTTTTGCTCAATATGCTCATGTTCGGCTAAATCCTCCTCAATTGTTTCCTCAAGTTGTGATGTATACGAACCTATTAATTCATTAAACTTATGGTTCACGGTTAGGAGGCTTTCCTCAAAATTTTTCCAAAGGGTCTTATTAAAAGGAGTTGATCCTAACAATGATTGTTTAATAGAAGCCACACATGCACATAATTCATCAAACCTATCAAACTTTATACCCATCTCCTCTTGTATATATCTAAGATCACTTAAAAATTCATTGGAACAACAGGAAGCAAATCTATCCGTGTAAAGTAATTGTTCCTCTATTGTTAATGATCTAAATGGGATTTCATCCGCCATGGTGACAAATGAAAATGGTTTTACAAACAAAGGGCACAAAGAAAAAGATAGACTAAAGAAATCTAATAAAAAGAAAATAAATATCTCACTCGATAGGAATCAAGTGAGTAGACCTAATAAAATAAAAATTCAACCTAAACAATAACTATTCCCCGGCAGCGGCGCCAAAAACTTGATGCGTGGTTTTGCAACCTTACAACAGGTTTTACCTCTCGAGGGATCTCAAGAGGCTTACAACCCCACCAGGCAGTGTACCTGACCGATGTAGTATAGTGTAGTGGTAAGTACGGGGGATTGATCGCTCTCCACAGGGAATAGTGTTCGTTAGGTATGAAAAACTACTCTAATAGGTCTAAGGGTGAGAGAAGATTCTTTTTATGTTTTTATAATTTTTATGAAAGCAAGTAAAATCTCGGGTTTGAAGGAGTGGGCGGAATTAGTTGCTAGTCAACTAACCCAAATAACTACAAATGCAAATAAAATAAAATAACAGAAAATGAAAATGTTGGTGAAAACTTATATGGAGAGAAATGTGTTTACTTAGATTTCCTTACTCCCTAACTATCTTTTACCGGTTGATTAGTGTGTATTAGTTGTGTGGATGACGGGTGTATTCCTTAATACCATTCGTGGGGTGGCGTACGTACTTCCCCAACTCTACAAGCTCCTACTTCACTCCTATGTCGAGCCGGCTAGGAAGCTCCTAACATGGGATCACTAGAATTCGCTTGTGCATTAAATACAACCATAAAAACCTTTAGTACGCATTGGTTCATGTTTCTTAAGACGTTCAAGCAAGTTACCGAATAGGAAGTTAGCCAGTTTTCTTAAAGCTAACATAGATAAACAATCATCCAATACAACTAATAACACACTAATAACCAATAATCAATAGCTAGGTTTCATTAGATCTAAGCAAACACAAGATAAATCTAGCCTAGCATGTTAAACAAAAGACAAGAACAAGATAGAATCAAACAACACATAGACATATTGAATGATTAATTGATAACTTATCTTCAATGTAACATGGAAGATCTCAAGGCAAAAAGCCTTGAAAAAGCTGCCAAATTCGTCTTAGGGTTTTCACACACAAAATTCCTCAATAAGTTCCCCCCTAATGACAAAAAATTAGAAAACTATATATAGACTTTCAGATCTGACGGCGTCACGTTATAGAGTGTGACGCCGTCACCTCGCCGCTTTTAGGGTTCCCGGATGACCTTCTTGACGCCGTCCCTCTTTAGCTCTCCAAAATCCGTTCTGGCTTATCAAGGCTTGACGCCGTCAGACTATGAACGTGACGCCGTCCCTCTTTAAATTATAACGTGACGACCTTGATCAAATTAAAGGGTGACGCCGTCAGAATTCCCATGCAATTTTCACTGGCTTATCATGAGTAAATTTCACATCCACCACTTTTGCCAAGCCATGACGCCGTCTGGAGATGATCCTGACGCCGTCAAAGGTAACTTTCAGCACAATTTTGAGACTTTGTCGTTTTCTTCACTTTTATGCTCCAAAAACGTCCAAAATGCTTCCTTTTCCAGATTTCTTCTCAAAAGTACCTAAAATGACAAAAGGAACGATTTAGGGCAATATTTGATCAAATAAATACGATTTAGGGCTTAAATGACCCCTTAAAAGCGGTACACTTTTCGCTTCATCAACCATGCTTTTGGTGCTTGCTTAAGTCCGTATAAAGCTTTTTTAAGTTTGTAGACATGATTCGGTTTTTCAAAGTTGGCAAAGCCGGGAGGTTGTGCGACATACACTTCCTCATTAATAAAACCATTAAGAAATGCACTTTTGACATCCATTTGAAAAAGTTTAAAGTCATGTGCACATGCATATGCAAGTAATATTCTAATTGACTCGAGCCTAGCAACCGGAGCAAATATTTCGTCGTAGTCAATACCTTCTTGTTGATTATAGCCTTGAGCTACTAGCCTAGCTTTGTTTCTAGACACTACACCATTTTCATCCATTTTATTTCTAAAGACCCATTTTGTTCCAATTATGGTTTGACATTTTGGTTGAGGAACTAATGTCCAAACATCATTTCTAAAAATTGGTTTAATTCTTCTTGCATTGCTATGACCCAAGATTCATCTTTTATAGCCTCATTTATATTTTTGGGCTCAATGGTTGAAATGAAACAAAAGAAGTTACTTTGGTTTTGGACTTTTGATCTTAAGGTTCTTTCATTGATTTCTCCTATGACATTGTTTAATTGATGACTTTTGGATTCTTTGACATTTATAATTTCTCTATTTAAAGGTTCATATTCCTTGTCATTATCTAGATTCTCTTGGTTTTCAACCATTTGACTTTCAACTAAGTCATCATCTACCAAAGGTGATTTCTTAGAGGGAGGTGGACTTTCGTCAAATGTTACGTTCAACGATTCCTCGACTCTTAAGGTTTCTTTGTTCAAAACGATATAGGCTTTACTATTTTGCGAGTATCCAAGGAACACACCTTCATAAGACTTTGGGTCAAATTTTGTGAGATAATCCTTAGTGTTTAGAATGAAGCACTTGCTTCCAAAAACTCTAAAGTATCCTAATGTAGGCTTTTTGCCTCTATATAGTTCATATGGAGTTTTATTCAAAAATGTTCTTATTAAAACTCTATTTAGGATATAGGTGGATGTGTCAACGGCGTTACACCAAAATTTTTGTGGTATGTTTTGTTCATTTAGCATTGTTCTACTCATTTCTTGGAGAGTTCTATTTTTACGTTCTACTACACCATTTGACTGAGGAATACGCGGAGCTGAAAAGTTATGTGTTATGCCATTAGCATCACAAAAGGCTCCAAATTGAGTTTCATTATCAAATTCACGTTCGTGGTCTGTTCTAATTGACAAAATGATACTTCCTAGTTGATTTTGAATTTTCTTACTAAGAATTTCAAATTTATCAAAAGCTTCATTTTTACTTTTCACAAATTTAGTCCAAGTGTATCTTGAATAATCATCTACTATGACCAAAGTGTAGAAGTTTCCTCTATAACTTTGTATAGCGGATGGACCAAATAAATCGATGTGCAATAGTTCTAGACACCTAGATGTAGACACCATATTTTTAGCCTTATGGCTATTATGAACTTGTTTCCCAATTTTGCAACCATCACAAAAGTGTTGGTCATATTTAAACTTGGGTAGGTTCCTAACGAGTTCCTTAGATGATAGAGATTGGATGAGTCTCATATTGGCGTGGCCTAAGCGTCTAGGCCAAAGAGTTGAGTTGTCGTCTAGAGAGGTGAGACAAAGTTTGTCTTTAGATGTTCTATCTATTTTCATAACGTATACGTTATTTTTCAAAACACCTTTACCTATGGTTATACCGTCTTTTAGTATTTTACTTCCGTTTTCACTAAAAAGGACGTCATACTTTTTACGGCATATTTGGCTAATACTAAGTAAGTTAAATCCTAGGTTATCAACATGAGCAACATCATCAATAGAGAGAGAGTCATGAGAGATAGTACCTTTTCTGACGATTTTGCTTTTTAGCTTGCTACCAAAAGTAACATTACCTCCGTCATATTCTTGGTAGGTTGAGAAAAGGCTCTTGTTTCCCGTCATGTGCCTTGAACACCCGCTATCTTTTATCCACTTTTCTGGTTCCAAACCGACTTTCAAGCATACCTAAGTTATAGAAAAACTCAAGCATTTGGTCCCCAATATCTCATGGGTCCATTTGGGTTTAACATCCCATTAACTTGATTCATGTATGGAAATGGTGGATAAGGGTTCCATGGCATGTAGTTGGGACTTTGATAATTCCTAGGAAAGTTTGGGTTCCAACTATTTTGATAATGAGGTTGTGTGTTGATGAAGCGAAAAGTGTACCGCTTTTAGGGGGTCATTTAAGCCCTAAATCGTATTTATTTGATCAAATATTGCCCTAAATCGTTCCTTTTGTCATTTTAGATTCTTTGGAGAAGAAATCTGGAAAAGGAAGCATTTTGGACATTTTTGGAGCATAAAAGTGAAGAAAATGACAAAGTCTCCAAAGCTGCTGGAAAAGTACACGTGACGGCGTCAAGGATTGCTCCTGACGGCGTCACGGCTTGGCAAAAGAGGTGGATATGACAAATACACATGACGCGCCAGAAAGTTTTACAATGGAAGTCTGACGGCGTCACCCTTTAAGGTGATCAAGGCCGTCACGGTTTAAGTTAAAGAGAGACGGCGTCAAGCACAATTCTGACGGCGTCAACCCTTGACGCGCCAGAGTGGATTTTGGAGGATTAAAGAGGGACGGCGTCAGGAAGACCATCCGGGAACCCTAGCCGCGGTGAGGTGACGGCGTCACCTCCTACAACGTGACGTCGTCAGCCCCTAAATTCTACATATAGTTTTGCAATTTTTAGTCATTAGTGTGCAACTTTGTGAGGAGAAACACTAAGATGAATTTTCTGCCATTTTTAAGGGTTTTATACCCTTGGATCTCCCATGTTTAATTGAAGATAAGTAATCAATTAATCATTCAATATGTCTATGTGTTGTTTGATTATATCTTGTTCTTGTCTTTTAATTAACATGCTAGGCTAGATTTATCTTGTGTTTGCTTAGATCTAATGAAACCTAACTATTGATTGTTGGTTGTTGGTGTGTTATTAATTGTATTGGATGATTGTTTATCGATGTTAGGCTTAAGAAAACTGGCTAACCTCCTATACGGTAACTTGCTTGAACGTCTTAAGAAACATGAACCAATGCGTACTAAGGTTATTATGGTTGTATTTAATGCATGAGCGAATTCTAGTGATCCCATGTTAGGAGCTTCTTAGCCGGCTCGACATAGGAGTGAAGTAGGAGCTTGTAGAGTTGGGGAAGTACGTACGCCACCCCACGATTGGTATTAAGGAATACACCAGTCATCCACGCAATTAATACACACTAATCAACCGGTAAAAGATAGTTAGGGAGTAAGGAAATCTAAGTAAACACATTTCTCTCCATATAAGTTCCACAACCTTTTTATTTTCAGTTATTTTATTTTATTTGCATTTGTAGTTATTTGGGTTAGTTGACTAGCAACTAATTCCGCCCACTCCTTCAAACCCGAGATTTTACTTGCTTTCATAAAAATATAAAAATACAAAAAGAATCTTCCCTCACCCTTAGACCTATTAGAGTAGTTTTTCAATCCTAACGACACTATTCCCCTAGAGAACGATCAATCCCCCGGTACTTGCCACTACACTATACTACATCGGTCAGGTACACTGCCTGGTGGGGATTGCAAGCCTCTTGAGATCCCTCGAGAGGTAAAACCTGTTGTAAGGTCGCAAAACCACGCATCAAGTTTTTGGCGCCGCTGCCGGGGAATAGTTATTGTTTAGGTTGAATTTTTATTTTATTAGGTCTACTCACTAGATTCCTTTCTAGTGAGATTTTTATTTTATTTTTCTAGGTTTTCTTTAGTCTATCTTTTTTCTTCGTTTCTTTGTTCGTAACCATTACCATCCGACATCATGGAAGGTGGTAATATCCTTGATCCCAACAACCCACCACCACAACAACACCCACCTCCTAGAGCCCGTACCTTAGGAGACTACTCTCGTCCTAGCCACCATGGCTATCGAAACACCATTGAGCTCACTCAAGGAGCCAATGTCACTCCCTTGCGATCCGACACCATCCGGTTGGTGCAAAGCGGATGCGCATTCCATGGACTTCGTTCCGAAGATCCTAATCAACATCTCAAGGACTTTCTCAAAATCGTTGATTCCATAGACCTTGATGTTTCCACTCGAGAGACGACCCGACTGCGTCTCTTTCAATTCTCTTTGCGGGACCAAGCTAGTCAATGGCTAGAGCGGCTACCCGCAGGATCCATCACCTCTTGGGATGATCTCACCACTCGTTTCCTTGCTCAGTTTTTCCCACCAGGAAGAACTACCAAGCTAAGGAATGAGATCTTGATGTTCCAACAACGTCAAGGCGAAACCCTCTACGAGGCATGGACTCGATTCAAGGACTTACTCCAAAAAGTCCCTCACCATGGCATAGAACTTTGGTTCCAAGTCCAAATCTTCTATGACCACATCAATCTCTCCACGAGGCAAACCATTGACCAATCGGCCGGTGGTAAGCTACGTGATCTATGTGCGGAACAATCATGGGCTCTCCTGGAAGATCTTGCTCTTTATGACAACGAAAGTTGGAGTGATCCCCGTGATTTGAATAAAACGGTCAAGGCAATATCTTTGCCTTCGAACAATTCAAGCACTTCCGACCGTAGGATCATAGAACTTGAAGACCAAGTCAAGTTTCTTATGAAATCCTACGAGGCTCCTAAACCTTCAAGCCAAGTGAACAAAATCACTTCTTCATGTGAATTATGTAGTGGTCCCCACGACACTCGTGATTGCGTGGAACTCCCCGAACAAGCTTTTGCGGACTACGCATCCTCGCGTACCGACGGAGCGGGAGACAAGTGGTACACTTTCAAACCCGAGCCAAACCCCTACGGTGATTCATACAACCCCTCATGGAAAAATCACCCAAACCTTAGGTGGAAACAAAACCAAAACGCACAACAAACCAATTCTTCCAACCCACCTAATCGTTTCCAATCAAGCGGTTCCAACTCGAACCGTACTTTCAACAACAATCCTTCCAGCAATGGTAGTACCAATAACTTTGAAGGATTGATGTCCCAGTTTATGGCATCTCAAGAAGCTCGTTTGGCCAAGTTTGAAGCCGATTTCAAATAAAAACAAAGCGAGATGACCAATAAGATTGACACTTTGTTGAAAGCCCTCAATGACCGAGAAATGGGAGCACTCCCTAGCAACACAGTCAAGAACCCGAAACTAAACGTCAACGCCATTTCATCGGTTTCGTCTCCTAGTTCTTGTCCACAATATTATTCGGTCAATTCCATGAGCACGTGTTTCAAACAAACTCAAGTCGTTCAAAATGACCAAGAAGTTATGATATCCAACACTAAATTGGTCAACAACATAGTTGAAACACCTCCCACTCAAAACCTTGATGAAGAATTCAAGGAGCTCCACCTTGAAAGTCCGGTTATTGATGTGTTGGATGAGAAGAAGCTCAAGTTAGGCGAAAAAGGGACCGCCTTTGTTCAAAACAAGCTACCTAAGAAGTTAGATGATCCGGGCTTATTTGTTCTACCTTGCAAGATCGGTAATTCGAAGGCTTATGACACATTAGCCGATCTTGGATCAAGCCTTAACCTACTTCCGTTACCTCTCTACACCTCTCTAAAACTAGAAAAACTTGAAGAAACCGAGGTGATAATAGGCTTAGCGGATGGGAGTGTTGCTTACCCAGTTGGAGTAGTCAAGGACGTGTTAGTACACATAGGAAAACTAACCATTTTAGCCGATTTCCACGTCCTTGATATGGTTAGCGACCCTACATGCCCCTTGTTGATAGGTAGAGGATTTTTGGCGACCGCTAGTGCTATGATTGATTGTAAGGAATCTAAGATAGCGGTAGGAGAAGGTGATACTTGGTCAGTCTATGATGTGAAGAAACATGCCTATGATACTAGTGAGGAACCAACACCCCATTGGTTAGAATTAAATAGGAGACCATCTAGATATGGACCTTGGATCGATAGAGACTTCATAGGACCCCAACGCCCATTTTACCTAGAAGAGGACTTTGTGAACCGAACACATACGGTAGAGCAACTCTTGGCTAGGGACACCGAATTGGATCCATTTGAAGACCCTCTAGTTTTTAGGAAGATGATTGATTTCCTAGGAGTTTTGCCAATTAACCTAGGGATGAATAAGTGGACTTGTGAGGACGATGATCATAAGTGGGATTGGGACAAACCACCCAAAGATGGAGATGGGTCATTGCATATTAAGATGACCAATAGGAAACTTCAATCCAAGCTTAACCCTAAAGACGTCCTCGATGACGAGCTCACTTACATAGGGTAGAAGGACTTTGAGTCTAGCTACAAGACTCGTTAATAAAGAAAAGCGCTTCTTGGGAGGCAACCCAAGCTTTATTTGCTTTGTGTGTTTATTTATTTGTTTGTTTGATTTTATTTGCTTCCGTATGTATGTTTAATTTTTATTATTATTGATTCATGTTCAAAACTAAATTGTGAAAATGCTTTATCTTGTTTTTAACTTCGTCTTAACTACATATAAAGGTATTTTGCAAAAGTTAAGTGTAAGGGAAATCCAAATCGGTTTATTAGAACAAATGAACATGAATCATAACAATAATAAATTAACATACATATTAGTAATTTTTTGAGTCAAATGCTTGTATCGAGTCATAATGATGTTTTGCAGGAATTCCAGGAAGTAAGGTATAGGTTTTTCCAGAAATTTTCCGGAAACTTAACATGAGAATTCTGTCAGATCATTTCTGACGGCGTCAGGCCTTACAACCTGACGGCGTCAGGTTTTAATTTTCTGAAATTTTTGAAAGTTTTGTTTTTCTACCAGAATCATAAAAAGTTTTTATTAAATCTCTAACTTATAAACTCCAGGAATCTGCAAAATAATCATTCCACAAGCATTATATCCTTATATATATTTATCCCGCCGATGTTATGCAGGTTTTCGTATTTGTTTTCTCAGGTTTAACAGGTTATTTTGGACAAGGAGATGTATGTGGAATCTAGCTTTTGGCGATGCATTAGTCTTGGAGCTTCTACTTTCTCTTGGAAGAAGATCTAACCATGTTACCTCTTTATCCACCAAACGAATCAGGGGAGTATTTGATTTCATTCTTTTACCTTATTTACTTTTACATCTTGTTATTTGAACATTGGGGACAATGTTCATCTTAAGTGTAAGGGGGGTAAAGTACGAGACTTTAGAGAATGCAATTACGCTTGATTTTTCGTTTGTTTAATGGTAGATGTGTAATAAAACTGAGAGAAATACCTGTTAAGGCAATTTTAGTGCCAAATTTAAAATTTTTTACAACATATAGGAGTGAAACTTTGGTCTTAATGAGCGTCTCATGGATAGGAAGTTATATGACTAGCACAAAACCGTACCACTAAAAAATTTTCCACCCCCAAATATGTGAGGTTCGCCCCTAGAATTGGTAGGAAAAGCATTTATGCTATGATGTGTGTACCGGTAGCACTTAGATTCTAGAACTTGCGTTAGGACCATTCCGAGGCCACAAGTGAGACTACATTCGTGTAGTTAGATTTACTACATGATAAGAGGCATTAGGATTAACCCATTGTTTTACACCTGTGTTTTTGTTATAATTACATTGGCTACATTGGTCAAGTAATTCTCCCACACCCTTTGCATTGTACTCATTTTTAGTACACGATACCCCTAGTACACCCCTCAGAGCCTATCTTTTCGTTTCTAACTTTAAGCATTTTACTTAAAGTAAGAATTTGTTTACACCCCACTTAAATGTACACCCAAATCGCCTTAGCCTACCTTGTATGCACTCATTTTTAGTGCATTATTGTTGCAACATTTGTTTAAACCCCAAGTTAATTATCTAATTGATTACATGGTTGCTAAGTCGATTCATATCCTTGTACATATTGTTTTGGGACGATTGGGACTCATGGGTAAAGTACTAGTGTAATGGAGTAATGGGGAAGAACAACATTATTACCCCTATATGTGCTAAATATTTTAAAAGTACTCCAAGTGTTTCGATTATCTTAATTCGAGTCATTAGAATAGTTAATTGTAAAGTTATGTAAAAGTTCAAGTGTAAGGGGAATGCGACGCCCCTACGATGTATTATTTTGGATGGTAGGGCAAGAGTGTATGAAAAAAAAATAAAAATAAAAAAAAAAAAAAAAAAAAAAAAATAAAAAAAAAAATCGAAAAAATCTAGAAAAATACAAAAAAAATGAGAAAAAGAAAAGTAGAAAAAAAACAAACAGACTACCATCCCATTTCATTTTATGTTTATTTTATGATTTTGTTATTTTGTTTTTAGCTTAAGTCGAGTCTAGTCTTGGCTTAGCAACGCCATATTGTACATGTAATTAATCAAGATCTTTAACTCGCCACCAGTAAAATATCCCTTATCCAACAAAACCGTGTTTATCATATCCCTACACCTAACGTTATAACTCGTTTAAAAGCCCTCTTTGATAGTTTATCTTAGGTGCTTACGCCTAGTGGAGGAGGTTTATGATCCTTTCCTAAGCCTATGGTAATCTATTTGCTATGACAGGTAGTGAGAGATATTATCCGTTTTCATTTATGAGATATACTTTTATGACACCTGAGAGATGTGAGTATCTAAACACTACTTGCGAGGTGCTAGTTTATAATCTTCGTGCTTATTATAATTAAAGGGGAACGACTATTTGTTGTAATTACTTTTATATTAGCGTTAAATGACCCCTAACTTGTATTTTGATTAGAATAAAAGCGCATTTGCTTGAGGACAAGCAAATCTCAAGTGTAAGGGTATTTGATGAAGCGAAAAGTGTACCGCTTTTAGGGGGTCATTTAAGCCCTAAATCGTATTTATTTGATCAAATATTGCCCTAAATCGTTCCTTTTGTCATTTTAGGTACTTTGGAGAAGAAATCTGGAAAAGGAAGCATTTTGGACGTTTTTGGAGCATAAAAGTGAAGAAAACGACAAAGTCTCCAAAGCTGCTGGAAAAGTACACGTGACGGCGTCAAGGATTGCTCCTGACGAAAGAGCGTGGTTGCAAAGGACACATGACGCGCCAGAAAGTTTTACAATGGAAGTCTGACGGCGTCACCCTTTAAGGTGATCAAGGCCGTCACGGTTTAAGTTAAAGAGAGACGGCGTCAAGCACAATTCTGACGGCGTCAACCCTTGACGCGCCAGAGTGGATTTTGGAGGATTAAAGAGGGACGGCGTCAGGAAGACCATCCGGGAACCCTAGCCGCGGCGAGGTGACGGCGTCACCTCCTACAACGTGACGCCGTCAGCCCCTAAATTCTATATATAGTTTTGCAATTTTTAGTCATTAGTGTGCAACTTTGTGAGGAGAAACCCTAAGACGAATTTTCTGCCATTTTTAAGGGTTTTATACCCTTGGATCTCCCATGTTTAATTGAAGATAAGTAATCAATTAATCATTCAATATGTCTATGTGTTGTTTGATTATATCTTGTTCTTGTCTTTTAATTAACATGCTAGGCTAGATTTTTCTTGTGTTTGCTTAGATCTAATGAAACCTAACTATTGATTGTTGGTTGTTGGTGTGTTATTAATTGTATTGGATGATTGTTTATCGATGTTAAGCTTAAGAAAACTGGCTAACCTCCTATACGGTAACTTGCTTGAACGTCTTAAGAAACATGAACCAATGCGTACTAAGGTTATTATGGTTGTATTTAATGCATGAGTGAATTCTAGTGATCCCATGTTAGGAGCTTCTTAGCCGGCTCGACATAGGAGTGAAGTAGGAGCTTGTAGAGTTGGGGAAGTACGTACGCCACCCCACGATTGGTATTAAGGAATACACCCGTCATCCACGCAATTAATACACACTAATCAACCGGTAAAAGATAGTTAGGGAGTAAGGAAATCTAAGTAAACACATTTCTCTCCATATAAGTTCCACAACCTTTTCATTTTCAGTTATTTTATTTTATTTGCAATTGTAGTTATTTGGGTTAGTTGACTAGCAACTAATTCCGCCCACTCCTTCAAACCCGAGATTTTACTTGCTTTCATAAAAATATAAAAATACAAAAAGAATCTTCCCTCACCCTTAGACCTATTAGAGTAGTTTTTCAATCCTAACGACACTATTCCCCTAGAGAACGATCAATCCCCCGGTACTTGCCACTACACTATACTACATCGGTCAGGTACACTGCCTGGTGGGGATTGCAAGCCTCTTGAGATCCCTCGAGAGGTAAAACCTGTTGTAAGGTCGCAAAACCACGCATCATGTGTTGTAGTTGCTTTTTGGAAAGGGGCGTTTGGTAATAGTCGTCCTAGGTCTTTGTTGAGTAGTTTTAGCTCTAAATTCATTTCTAGCTTGTCCTACTCCTATAGTAACAGCTGGTTTTTGTTTGTTTACAGTTGAACTAGTATTAGATTTCCTGGTGACTTTAACAAACTCTGTACGAGCCGAGGTGCAAGCTTTCTGTTCAGCAACAGTTCCCACGGATCCCTTCTCCATTACTGGCGGAACCAAGGATTTGGTTCCGTCTAATCCGTGGGTTTTTGAAACTGTTGGAACAGTTTCTTGTACTTTTATGGCTTGTTTCTTTAAACTACTTAAGTCTCCTAATTTCATGAAACCTAATCCAGTTTTATCATGAGGCAATTTTTGAATTTTCATTATCTCATCTACACAACTGATATTTTTATCAAATCTTTTGTACTTAGAGTTTTGTTTGATAAGTGCATCCTGTGTGATTTTAAGCTTCTCTAATTCTAGTCTAAGCTTTTGACATGAAACACATACCTCGTCAATAGGTTTACCTTTTTCTAATCGTTTAACTTTTTCTTTTAACTCATAAACTTCGTTTTCTAGAAATTCCTTTTTGGTTTTCAAAAACTTATTTTTGTTTATGATTTTTAGGCTAAACTCACAGAGATTGTTATATTCCTTTTGTAAGGTGTCATCATCAATAGAAGAATGAGATGAGTCAGAATTTACCTCGTTTGAGTCATGAGCCATGAGAGCAACTTCGTCATTCTTAGGCTCTTCGTCATCATCTTCACTGTCACTCCAAGCCCCACTTACAAAAGCTCTTTGAGTTTTGTTCTTGGGTGGCTTAGGACACTCTCCTATTAGATGACTTGTATCTCCGCATCTAAAACACTTTCTTTCTCCTTTTCCTTTCTTGTCATCATGGTCTTTCCGGAAGAATTTCTTTTCTTCTCGAGGTTGTCTTACGAACTTTCCTCGTCTTCTAAAGAACTTCTTGAAATCTCTTACGGCCATGGCATATTCTTCATCTTCGCTACCCGAACTAGACTCTTCATCATCACTTGAATCTACTCTAGCTTTTAAGGCAATGAATTTGACTTTTTCCTTGACCTTAACTATTTCTGAATCTTTTTCCATTACCATCTCATGAACTTTGAGATTTTCGATTAGCTCGTCAAGTGACATGCTTGAAAGATCCTTGGATTCTTCAATGGCCGTCACCTTTGCTCTCCACTTCGGATGGAGTGCTCTAAGGAATTTCCTGACAAAGTTCTTACTACAAAAAGATTCATCAAGTGCTTTAAGAGAAGTAATGATAGTATTAAACCTAGCAAATGCACTATCAATGGTCTCATCTTCAGGGATAACAAATTGTTCATATTGTTGAACAAGAAGATCAATTTTTTTATCTTTGACTTGTGCGTTCCCTTGATTAGTGATAATTAAATATTGCCAAATTTCTTTAGTGGTTTTACACATAAAGACTCTTTCATAATCTTTCCTAGGTAAAGCATTGTAAAGCATCATTTTAGCCTCATTATTTTTGGCAATCAACTTCTTTTGCTCATCACTGTGACGAGCAAGTGAAGTATCCTCATCCCGACCACTTGATATATCCTTTATTATGGCTTTATGATCACCCTCTATAATAATATACCATAGATCTATGTCTTTTGACTTCACATAAGTTTCAAAGCGGTTTTTCCAATATATAAAAGCATTTGGTTCAAATAGTGGTGGTCTTTGCATAGATTGCCCTTCTTTGAAATTTTCAAAATCCATGGATCATTTCAAGTTTTAAAATATAATATATTTTAAAAATCTTGAGTAACGTAGCTCTTGATGCCAATTGTGGAAAACTAGAAGGGGGTTGAATAGTTTTACCGTTTTAAAATTCTTTTGCTTTGAATACTTAACGTGATTTCAACTAATGCAAATAATAAACAATATATGTAATGCAAGTAAAGAAAGAAACGATCAAACCACAACACGGATGTTTATAGTGGTTTGGTCTACATGGACTCTCTTCCTTGCCCTACTCCACTCCTCGAGCCTCTAACTCGAGAGTTTTTCTTCACTAAGAAACAAGCTCCCTTCTCGGCGGAGAAAACCTTTACAAAAGTCGCTTACACTTTTTCCGGTACAAAGCTAAATACCGAGTTCTTTTACAAGGGCACAACCACTCCCGATACTCTATGTATTTTGAGGACTAAAATACTAACCGATCACTACTGAGGTATATGATTGTTTGGTACAAACAATGATGTGTGAAAAACAACAAATTCACACTATCACTAATCTAACAAGTCTTGCAATGCTTTGTTGAAAATTGTGATACTTTGATCTTTGCTACAAAAGAAAGATCACTAAGAATGAAATATGAAATATGAATGGGTTAGTAATGAATGAAAGAATGTATGATGTTGTTTAAGCTTATGAGTGATGAGAAAACATAAATTTGTGGCTTGCTATTTATAGGCCAACTGCCATTGCAAACCAGGGATGGGACGGATCCAAATTTAGGGATCCGTCCGTTATGCTGTTTGGTTCCGTGGGAGCCTGACAGCAAATCTCCAAATATCTTTTCCAAATCTAACCAAGATATTTCCATATCTTTTCTTTGAGTAAAGATCAATCCAAGATATTCATATGATCTTCAAAATCTTCTAAAGATATCAAAGTGATGCATGCCATGATGTCATTGTATAATTTCCAAATTTAGAATTAAAATATAAATGTATGTAACTTGTAAATGAATATGAATGTAACATGTAAATGTATATGAATGTGACATGTATATACTAGTGATCATATATGTATCATGTAGATGATGTTATGAGTTTATGAAAAGCTTGTGACTATAAATGTAAAAGACTTAACTATATTTATGCATTGCTAAAAATAAAATTTATAATTGTCATTAACAAAATATAGCAAAGTTCGTAAAATATAAATGTTGGGTTTTATAGATTTGATGATACAAAACAAGAAGAATGAAACATGAAGGACTTAAGAAGACAAAGGATTAATTCTTCAAATAATGAAGAATGAAACACAAGGGACTTGCTTGCTAAAGAAGATTTTACTTATTAGTCCTTTGTAGTCTTTTGTAAACCCTAAATCTCTATTATATAAAGAGATCAAGGGTACGTAGGTTTAATTAAGTCTTCCACAATGTAGACGTCTAGTAAAAAGTGTGTGTATGTTTAGGCGTTTGTTTATAAATGCCTAAATAAGTTGTTCGTCGCCTCAAGAATCACTTGATTCCTGTTACAGATTAGTTGTAACCGTATTATTCTGATCAAATAATATTTGGGGCTTAGAGTGTTATTAAAGAAAAACCTTGTTACAATAACTTTGATTTGTTCTTATTCCGCTGCATGTTTATAATCATTGTTATTGTTATCCCTAAGGTTCAAAACGGTCCAAGGAGTATAATAAACTCCACAATAAATAACGTTTTTTAGATGATATTTGTATTAACAGATGCTAAGTCTCTAATGGAAGCTATTGAAAAGAGGTTTGGAGGTAATGTTGCTACAAAGAAGACAAAGAAGAATCTTTTGAAACAGCAATATGAAAACTTCTCTGCTCAAGGTTCTGAGGTGCTGGATCAAACCTTTGATCGACTTCAAAAGTTTATAAGTCAAATAGAGATCTTGGGTGAGCAGATCTCTTAGGAAGATATGAATCAAAAGTTTTTTAGAAGCTTGTCCTCTGAATGGAACACACATGTTGTTGTGTGGAGAAACAAATCTGATCTTCACACAATGAGCCTAGATGATCTTTACAACAACCTCAAAGTTTATGAACTAGAGGTCAAAGGATCATCTAGCTCCGGTACAAATACACAAAATATGGCTTTTGTGTCCTCCTCAAACAACACTAGCAGTACCAATGAAGCAGTTACTACTGCTCATGGAGTTACTACTGCTAGCACTCAAGTTACTTCTGCTAATTCAACAAATGTTGACAACTTGAGTGATGCTGTGGTTTATGCTTTCTTGGCCAGTCAACCCAATAGTCCTCAACTGATGAATGAGGACTTGGAACAAATTCATCCAGATGATGTGGAAGAGATGGATTTAAGATGGAAGATGGCTATGTTGACAATGAGAGCTAGGAGATTCTTGAAGAAAACTGGAAGAAAGCTTACAGTCAGTGGGAATGATAACATTGGCTTTGACAAGTCCAAGGTAGAATGCTACAATTGTCACAGGAAGGGTCATTTTGCTAGAGAATGCAGGGCGCCAAGGAGCCAAGACTACAAGAATGGAGAAAACTCAAGGAAAATTGTGCCTGTGGAAGCAACTAATTCCACAGCTTTGGTGTCTTGTGATGGTTTGGGTGGATATGATTGGAGTGACCAAGTTGCAGAAGGACCAAACTTTGCACTCATGGCTTATTCATCTTCCTCTTCAAGCTCTGACTCTGAGGTATCTAATGAATCTGGTTGTTCTTATAAATCTTGCTTAGATACTGTTGAGTCATTTAAAGCTCAAAATAGTCAATTGGTAGAAGATTTAAGAAAGTTTGAGTTAATGTGTTTAGGTTATAAGTTAGGACAAGAGTCAGTAGAGAAAAGGCTTAAATTCTTTAAAACAAATGAGACTAAGTTAGTAGAAAAGATTAATGTTTTAAAGAGTGAAATTTATGTTAGAGATGAGCTTATTACAGAACTTAGAAAAAGGATTGAAGTAGCTCAAAAAGAAAAAGATGCAGTTCAACAAGAAAAAGAAAGCATTCAATTTAAAATGAATAGACTTGAACATGCATCTGAGAGTGTGAACAAGATAATAGACTATCAACTTATAAAGAAAAGTAGTGGCATAGGATATAATGAAGTTCCCCCTCCCATTACAGGGAAATTTGTGCCTCCTATGAAAGAAATATCTTGTTTAGTTGAGTCTGCTAATCAGTCTGTAGATGATAGTAATGCTAAGTTTAATGAGAAAAAGTCTACAGATGATAGGAAGTATTCTGATGCACCAATTATTGAAGATTAGGAGTCTGATGATGAGGATAAGGTTAAGTTTACACCTAAGGTTGAAAGAAAAACAGTTAAACCTAGTGTTGAAAAGACAAATTTTGTTCAACCTAATTCGCAAGATCAAAATGCTAGGAGAACTGTTGAGCAACCTAGAGTGCACACTAACAGGCCTAGAGGGAACCAAAGAAATTGGAATGACATGATGTCTCATAGGTTAGGAAGTAACTTTGAGATGTTTAACAAGGCTTGTTATTTCTGTGGTAGTTTTGAACATTTACAATATGATTGTCATTACTATCAAAAACCCGTGTGGAACTATGCTCAGAGGGTGAATCACCAAAGTTTTTCTAAAAATACACACCCCTATGCTAAAAGAAACATAGTTGCAAGAGCAGTACAAATGAGGTCTGGTGTAGTGTCAGTTAATACTGCCAAGCAAAATGTTTCAAAACAAGCAGTAGTGACTAATACTGCTAGACTAGTTAGTGCTGCTAACACAAAAAGAACAGTGAATGGTGCTAATTCAATGACCAATTTTTCAAAAACAGCACATTCAACTGCAAAAAGGCCCATTCAAAGAAACACAGTTATTAATACTGCTAAGGCAAAAGCAGTAGTTAATACTGCTAAGCCAAAAGCAGTGATTGATACTGTTTGGGGTGATCATTTTTATGTTATTAAGGCCTCAGCTTGTTGGGTTTGGAAACCAAAAATAAAAGTTTTAGACCATGTTTCCAAACATGACAGTGCATCAATAGTTTTAAAGAAATTTGATTATGTTGATGCACAAGGCAGATCCAAGTCAGTAATGGCTTGGGTCCCCAAAAGAAACTGATTTTCTTACTTTATTTGCAGGGCAATCCACAAGTGGAGTTACAAGACCAAGGAGTTATTAACAGTGGATGCTCAAGGCACATGACTGAAAACATGTCCTATCTTACAGATTTTGAGCCAATTGATGGAGGATATGTTGCCTTTGGAGGTAACTCTAAAGGAGGGAAAATCACAGGCAAAGGTACAATAAAAACTGGTAAATTAGATTTTGAGAATGTGTACTTTGGCAAGGAGCTAAAGTTTAATCTCTTTAGTGTCTCACAAATGTGTGACAAAAAGAACAGTGTTCTTTTTACTGACACTGAATGTTTTGTCTTGTCTCCTGACTTTAAGTTAACTGATGAAAGTCATGTTTTGCTTAAGGTTCCTAGAAAAGACAATATATACAGTGTTGATTTAGAGAACATGGTTCCCAAAGGAGGTTTGACTTGTCTCTTTGCAAAGGCCACATCTGATGAATCTAAGCTTTGGCATAGAAGGCTAGGTCACCTGAATTTTAAAACAATGAACAAATTGGTAAAGGGAAATCTTGTTAGAGGTTTACCTTCTAAAGTTTTTGAAATGATGAAACATGTGTTGCTTATCAGAAGGGAAAGCAACATAGAGCCTCTTGTAAGACCAAAACAGTGAACTATATAAGTCAGCCTTTACATATGTTGCACATGGATTTATTTGGACCAACATTTGTGAAAAGTTTAATGAAAAAGATGTATTGCCTAGTTGTCACAGATGACTTTAGTAGGTTTACTTGGGTTTTCTTTTTAGCAACTAAGGATGAAACCAGTGGCATTCTTAAGTCTTTCATAACCAGGATAGAAAACCTAGTAAATCATAAGGTTAAAGTGATAAGATGTGACAATGGAACTGAGTTTAAGAATAGAGATATGAATCAGTTCTGTGAGATGAAAGGTATTATGAGACAGTATAGTGTAGCTAGAACTCCTCAACAAAATGGTGTTGTTGAGAGGAGAAATAGGACACTAATTGAGGCTTCTAAAACAATGTTAGCAGATTCTAAGTTACCTACTACTTTTTGGGCTGAAGCAGTTAATACTGCTTGCTATGTGCAAAATAGAAGTTTAGTAGTTAAGCCTCATAACAAGACCCCTTATGAACTTTTACATGGTAGAGCACCAATGTTAGATTTTTTAAGACCATTTGGGTGTCCTGTTACTATCCTCAATACCATAGATCACTTAGGCAAGTTTGATGGAAAGGCCGATGAAGGATTCTTTGTTGGATACTCAATGAATAGTAAAGCCTTTAGGGTATTCAATAATAGAACCAAAATAGTTGAAGAGAACTTACATGTTAGGTTTAGTGAGAGTACACCTAATATTTCAGGTAGTGGACCAAACTGGCTGTTTGATATTGATGCCTTAACCAAAACAATGAATTATGAGCCAATTGTTGCAGGTATACAGTCTAATGATTTTGCAGGTACAAACACAAGTGAAAGTACAGGTCAAGCTAATAAGGAGACAGGACCTGGAAAAGATTATGTCTTGCTACCTGTATGGACTGCTGATCCACTTATCTCAACCCAAGTTCCAAAGAGTTCACAAGAAGATGATCAACATGAAGATCCAAAAGATAATAAAGAAGATGGTGTTAAGTTTTCCAGTGATGAAGAAAGGCAGGATGATGAAGCTCTAATTGGATTTAATGATCAAGTGAAGGGTCACAATATTAATAGTCCTAATGATGTTAATGCTGCTAGTGATGATAACAACACTAACAGTACTAACAATGATGAAACTGTTAATACTGCTGACAAGGAAGGCATTGCTGATAATGAGGATGAATATCCATTTGATCCAAACATGCCTCCTTTGGAAAATATATATGCAGATACTGATGATGAAGGAGTTGGTGCAGAGGCTGACATAAACAAATCATTGGAGATGTGAGGTCTGTTGTTCAAACAAGAAGAATGACAAAGGATTTGAAGGACCAAGGTTTCTTTGCTAGATCTCTTAAACAAAGAAACAGTCACAAAGACCTTCAAAATTGTTTGTTTGCTTGTTTCTTATCACAAGTAGAATCTAAGAAGACAATTCAAGCACTGAATGATCCAAGCTGGGTAGAAGCTATGCAGGAAGAGCTTTTACAATTCAAGTTACAAGAAGTTTGGACTTTGGTGGATTTGCCTAATGGAAAAAGGGCAATTGGTACTAAATGGGTTTTCAGATGTAAGAAAGATGAAAGAGGTATTGTGGTAAGGAATAAAGCAAGATTAGTTGCTCAGGGATATACACAAGAGGAAGGGATTGATTATGATGGAGTTTTTTCTCCTGTTGCAAGAATTGAAGCTATAAGACTGTTTCTAGCTTATGCTTCATATAAAGACTTTGTGGTGTATCAGATGGATATGAAGAGTGCTTTTCTTTATGGGACAATTGAAGAAGAAGTGTATGTTTGTCAACCACCAGGGTTTGAAGATCCTAACTTTTCTGACAAAGTATACAAGGTGGAAAAAGTACTTTATGGTTTACATCAAGCTCCCAGAGCTTGTTATGAAACATTGTCAACATACCTGTTGGACAATGAATTTCACAGTGGCAAGATTGACAAAACTTTGTTTATCAGAAGATACAAAGATGATATCCTGCTAGTCCAAGTTTATGTGGATGATATTATTTTTGGTTCAACAAAGAAGGAATTATGCATTGAGTTTGAAAAATTGATGCATGAAAGGTTTTAGATGAGTTCTATGGGAGAACTTACTTTCTTTTTGGGATTGCAAGTGAAGCAGAGGGAAGATGACATATTTATCAGTCAAGATAAGTATGTAGCTGAGATCTTAAAGAAGTTTGGGTATACAAATGTCAAGGCAGCAAGCACACCCATGGTCACTGATAAGCCTTTACTCAAGGATGAAGATGGTGAAGAAGTGGATGTTCAGTTGTATAGATCAATGATTGGTTCATTGATGTACCTTACTTCTTCAAGACCTGACATCATGCTTGCAGTATGTGCTTGTGCTAGATACCAAGTCAGTCCTCAAGTTTCACATCTTCATGTTGTGAAGAGAATTTTTAGGTACTTAAAAGGTCAACCTAAATTGGGCCTTTAGTATCCAAAAGATTCACTTTTTGATTTGGTAGCATACACTGATAGTGATTATGCTAGAGTAAGCTTGTATAGGAAATCTACAACAGGTGGATGTCAATTTCTTGGGTGTAGATTGATCTCATGGCAGAGCAAGAAACAAACTGTGGTTGCAAACTCCACAACAGAAGCTGAATATGTTGCTGCTTCAAGTTGCTGTGGACAAGTGCTCTGGATTCAGAATCAATTGTTGGATTATGGGTACAATTTTATGAATACCAAAATTTTTATTGACAATAGCAGTACTATATGCATAATTAGAAATCCTGTTTATCATTCAAAAACAAAGCATATAGAGATCAGACATCACTTTATGAGAGATTGCAATGATAAAAAATTAATTCAAATGGTTAAAATCCATACTGACAATAATGTTGCAGATTTGCTCACAAAAACTTTTGATGTGGGTAGATTTCAATTTTTAATTGCCATTATTGGAATGTTAAATCTTTAAAAAGCTTTGATCTCTTTATGTTTTTGTAGAGTTTTGTAAGGATTAGCACTGTTATTTAAGTCAATAAATTGTTTATGCTGCTAAGTATCATTAGTGTTGCTAGTTGTATTTAGAACTGATGTGTTACTATTGCCAGTTATACTTAGAACTGCTGAGTATAATTGATGATGTGATTATTTGTGTTTTGGTGTTTTTGGTCTAATATTTTGTAGGATAAGCTAAGCAAAGTGTTAAAGTGCTGATAAATAAGCTTATTGGAATGCAAACTGGGTTAATGTTGCCAAGCTTAACTTAATGTTGCTAGGTTTCTGCTGCTAAGTTTGAGAGTGCAGGGTACTGTTTTATGATTTCAAACGATTAAGGGTTTATATCCTTCAATCATTCATACAAGTGTTTTTATCTAATCAAAACCTCTCTCAAACGAAACCCTAACATAATTTTATCATTTAATTACAAAACCCTACACGATTTTTTTCAAAAACACACAATGTCGACACTTTCTTTTGCCGACTCACATAACATGATTGCATTCTTGCAAAAACCTAAAGAGTCTGAAGGGTTTACTGAAATCATTGATTTTCTTAATGCTACCCATATAAGGTATGCATTAACAGTCAACCCTACTATATATATTTCCCAAATTAAACAGTTTTGGTCTACTGCTAAGATCAAAACTATTGATAGGTAAGAATAGATACATGCCCTTGTAAATGGGCAGGAAATTCTCATTACTGAGACATTTGTTAGGCAAGTTCTTAACCTAGCAGATGCTAATGGAATTGAGAATCTTCCTAATTCTATAATTTTTGAAAACCTTGCATTGATGGGGTATGTTAGGAAAAATGATTCTTTAAAAAAAATTCAAATCCTACTTCTCCCCACAATGAAAATTCTTAATACACACTATCTTGCAGTGTCTTAGTCCAAAGACAACTAGTTGGAATGAATTTAGCAGCAATATAGCTTCTGCTATAATTTGCTTGGCTAAAAATCAAAGATTCAATTTTTCCAAATTAATTTTTGAAACTGTGGTTAAGGGCTTGGATAGTTCATCAAACAATTTTTTCTTATATCCAAGGTTTATACAACTTCTTATGGACAAACAGTTTTCTGCAAAGAAAACTCACAAAAAGATTTATGAGGCTCCCTTTCATACTAGAAAGATTTTTGCAAACATGAAAAGGGAGGGTAAAGAATTTTCAGGCATAGTCACACCATTGTTTCAAACAATGTTGGAACTAAGTCAAAATCAGGGTGAAGGTTCAGTAATCCCAATTGCAACCCATCACACACCCACTGTTTTACCATCATCATCTCAACCTAAAAAGACCTATACCCATAGGAAATCACACAAAAAGGGCACTGAGCTTCCTCAGGCTAGTGCTGGTATAGATGCAGATGAGGCTACCCATGAGGAGAGGGGAGGTAGTTTAGAAAGGGCTGCCACTACTGCTTCTAGCTTAGAAGAAGAGCAGGTCAATGGTAACATCCATAAGACCCAATATAAGGCAACATTTACTGAATCAAGTTCCCATGGAACTGACTCAGAGGATGGAATCCCCAGGTGCCAAGAAACAAAGGGGGGCACAAGTACTCATTCTAGGGATGAGACTGTGTCTAACATTCCCAGTGATCCACCTCTCGGGATAGGTAACACAGTCCGAAGTGGTGAGGGTAGTATGGAACTATTAACTGAATTGATGGCTACATGTTCAAAATTGTCAAAAGTTGTCATTGATCTCCAATAGACTACAACTTCTCAGGGTAATGAAATTAAAAGATTGAAGAGAAGGGTCAGATATCTAAAGGGAAGATAGAGGTCAAGAGCACAAAAGCTAAAAAGATTGCACAAGGTTGGTACTGCCTCCAGGGTTGAATTTTCTGCTGATGATGAAAGTTTGGGGGAGGATGCCTCCAAATAGGGGAGGAATGAAAGCAAAGTTGCAGGGGAGGATACTGAAATTGGGCTTGGTGCTGGATTTGATATGGAGATTGAGGCAGAAAATGAGTTTGTGGTTCAAGATCAACAAGGAAATGAAGTTGTTATAGATGATGCTGCTAAGTCTGTTACAACTGCTGGTGTTGATATTAAGAAGATAGTTGAAGTGGCTAAGGTGTTGGTTGATGCTGCTACACTTAATACTGCTGATGTTGAAGTTACTACTGTTGGGCTAGAAGTTAATGCTGCTAGTGCTGTAGACACAGTTAGTGCTGCTAAAACATCAGAAGAAGAAGAGATCACCATTGCTCAAGCTCTTAAGGAGTTAAGGAGTTCAAGACCACCAGTAAAAGGAGTTGTGATCAGAGAACCAACATCAACACCAAAACCAACACCAACAATCACTACAACATCATCAACTGATAAAGGCAAAGGAATTCTGATTGAAGAACCTAAAGAAAAGCCTTTGTCAATAAAGGCTAGACAACAACAGCTTATAGATGATGAAGAGCTAGCTAGACAGGTGCAAGCTGAGCTTATTGCTGAAGAAGAAAAGGCAAGAAGAGAGCAAGCTCAAAAAGAAGAAGAAGCAAGTCTTGCTGAGATTAATTCCTGGGATGACATACAAGCAAAATGTGAAGCAGATCACATGTTAGCTCAGAGGATGTGGCAAGATGAACAGGAAGAGCTATCATTAGAAGAAAAATCTAAGCTTTTCATGGAATTCTTAGCTAAGCAGAAGAAATTCTTTGCACAAAAGAGGGCTGAAGCTAAGAGGAACAAACCACCTACTATGGCACAACAGAAACAAATTATGATGACCTATCTGAAAAATATGGGTGGATGGAAGTCTGCTCAGTTTAAGGGTATGAGCTATAACAGAATTAAAGAATAATTTGACATAGTTTTCAGAAGGGTGAACACCTTTATTGCTATGAATGAAGATGAGGTGGTGGGGGTTCTAAGAAAGCAAAGAATGCAGATGAAAGTGGTTCTAAAAGAACTAGAGCATTGTTAGAAGCTAAGAGCAGTAAGAAACAGAAGATGGATGAACAGAGTGTGAATGATGAGCAGAAAGCAGATGAACAAACTGAGGATGACCAAGAAGATGATGACTAAGACAGAGCTCAAATGCAAGAATTGATAGTGATTGCTTCTGATCATGAAGAGGAGATAGTTGATGTTGTTCCTTTAAAAACAAAAGTTCCTATCATTGATTGGAAGTGTGGTTATCATGGAAAAACTTCTTGGTATGATATAGTGAGAGTTGGAGGAAAATCTCAAAGGTTTATTACTGATGACGTATAGTCCGCATTCGGGTCACGAACCCGATCCACACTCAAGTCCATCACGAATGGACTCCAGTCCATCACGAATGGGCTATTACGATAACGGTTTGGGCTTACGTCGGCCCAAACCCAAAGTTATTTATGGTCTTGATAGGATATCTCTTATTTATGGGATATGTATCAAAACCGACTTAGGCGGATACGCTGAGGAGTGAGGAACACGAAACCAACTAGGGTTTCTTGTGTATATAAAGAGTCTCTCGACTCTCATTAAAGGTACGATCTACAAAACCCTAACTCTTCAACTAAACCCTAAAAACCGATTACTTACTCTCACGCCGGAGGATAATCGTGGGAGACAATCCCACGATAAGCCTAACGGTGTCTTTTTGTTTTCTTAGTGCGCAGGTCTCAAGCATTAAGATCTGATTGGTACGGAATCAAGGAACGCCCAACTTTTGTATCAACAAGTGGCGCCATCCGTGGGACCCTACACTAAGAACTTTACTAAGAACTAGAATGACAAAGCACGGAAACCCAAACCTGCGGACTCCGCAGACGAAGAAAACGCATGACGACCTACTGGGAAAGAAGCAGCAAACTGATGCAACCTCTAAGCAAGCCTCTGGAACAACCAGTGCGCCCAAAAGCCTAGGATCATACTCAGATCTGGTCTTTACTCCAGTAGAACCGCTCACCAAGACTACCAATGCTACTACAACAAGTACTAGCGCGGTAGACCTACAGCGCACTCCTCTCACCATGCCAGAAGTAAACTTCACTCAGCCGCCAAATGCGCCTATCCGAAACAAGGATCTTGTTTTTGAAACAGGCACCCTCGCGCTAGAAGGAGTCACCCCTGAACTTGCGCCAAGCGATTTTGTGTCTCAAAACTACGAAACCTTGGCTGCGCTCATGCGAGAGGAGGCGAAAAAGAGGTCAAGTCAAAGTCTGCACGCCAGGCTCAACTTCGATAAGGCGATCTGGCGCACAGCAGCCAATGCCAATGAAGCGTGGTGCGCAGCAGCCAACGCCAACTCCTCTATAAGGCGATCTGTTGGCGCATCTTCAGGAGATTTTTCCTCATCCACTAGACTCTCAGGCACAAACTCACCAGCACATGCAGAACCAGTCTTCGGTGGCGAATTCCCAACATGCGCATCATCATCAACAGCAGTTTCAGCACTGCACGCAAATAACAAAGTTACTCTATAGTATTAAACGCGGAATAAAAGTCTAAAGATAGAAGTTTCATTGCTTACTGGGGGGAAGGAGCTTTGAACAGCGACGCATCCTCCTCAGATGATTGCCCGACAAAAATAGCAGGGCGCTTACTTGATGTACCTGCGCCATCATCACCAGATGATCTCTTGCGCTTTAACCCTTGGCCCTCCTCCTCAGACTCATCCATAGCACTCCCCGACGAGTCTATATGCAATAACTCCACAGGGATTTGCGACCCAGGAGCGGGAAAGCTACGCAAAGGAGTAGCCATAGTGACACCTGTGGGGACCTCCTCTGTCTCCTCTGACTCCTCTGTCTCCTCCTGCGCGATCACCATCGTGCGCCCTGCAGTAGCCTGAAGAACTGGCTCCTCGCCATCTCTCAAAGGGCGCACCCCTACGATCACCTGTTTCGGCTTCTCCAAGCGAACAACACTGAATAGTTCCATCTCTGCGCAACAAACAACAAACAAACACAAAAGGAGTTAGATAAGCTACAAAGGGAAGAACGCTTACAACTACTAAGCGAATAGGAAGGAAGAGACAAGCACCCACCCCGGCTATTTTCATCCAAAAATGTTGGCACTTCTTCTGGACTACCAAAGTAATTGCGACTGATGCCCATGTGCACCAAAAACTCTTCTGGATACGCTTTGATCGGTATGCGATTGGTATTTATCGTATCCGCATCAGCTACGTTATACAATCCGGGGTCTGGGCGCTCGTCTCTCGGTAATGATTCTTGAGTATAGAACTCAAAAATCCATGGAAAAAAATGCATTATCAACCCAAAAGAACTTTTCCCTCCAAACCCTCAGTGCGTCTAATTTCTCCGTATAGCACTGCAGTGACCCTGCGCGCTTGGAGAAAGATACCCACCCGTTTGACCACGACGTGTGGTAAAACGCGCGGAATAGATGAATTGTGGGTTCAATCGCCAACAGGCGACAATTTACTTCAAAATTGGTTATTTTTGCTGCACCTATACAGTGCAGCTGGGAAATATGAAGACGATAGTGGTTTAGAATATCGCACAAAAAGAGAGAAATGGGCGCACGCTGGTTAGCGAATTCGAAAAAACGCGTGTATACCCCTACTTTCCCTTGCGGGAAATTCGCTATTGACGCATTTGCTGCCAGAACTACCGGATGCAATGCGAGAGGGATGTGATAATCTGAGGTGAACTGATGAAGTTCATCCTCAGATATATCGGAATTAAAATTGGACAATTGAAGAACCATGATTAACCTTCAATAACTCTTATAAGCGCACGCGCTATTACCTTAGCTTTTGTTGATTTTTTTATCGCTGTTCGAAGGTTTAACAATGGTGGAAAATGATGATTTTTACTGTGGTAGCCACAGTGAAAAGACGGCTAACCTTTATATAGGGTTACACATATTGGTGGATGGATGACACGTGTACCCCACTTGCCTCAATTGTGTGGCTGGGACGCAAAAAGGTAAAGCACTTTTTCACCCAACCCTCACGATTTTCGAAGGAGATACGGATGTACTTGGACTAGATTAATTTGCTTTTTTTAGGCGGAAAATACTTGAAACTTCCCCGCTACGCATTGAGGAATATTTTTAGCTACAATTGTTAGTCTAGCGTCCGCAATTTCGCATTGCGCACACTAGACTGGGGGGACATGATGACGTATAGTCCGCATTCGGGTCACGAACCCGATCCATACTCAAGTCCATCACGAATAGACTCCAGTCCATCACGAATGGGCTATTACGATAACGGTTTGGGCTTACGTTGGCCCAAACCCAAAGTTATTTATGGTCTTGATAGGATATCTCTTATTTATGGGATATGTATCAAAACCGACTTAGGCGGATACGCTGAGGAGTGAGGAACACGAAACCAACTAGGGTTTCGTGTGTATATAAAGAGTCTCTCGACTCTCATTAAAGGTACGATCTACAAAACCCTAACTCTTCAACTAAACCCTAAAAACCGATTACTTACTCTCACGCCGGAGGATAATCGTGGGAGACAATCCCACGATAAGCCTAACGGTGTCTTTTTGTTTTCTTAGTGCGCAGGTCTCAAGCATTAAGATCTGATTGGTACGGAATCAAGGAACGCCCAACTTTTGTATCAACAATTACCTTTAGCCAAATGCTGAGAAACTTTGATAGAGATGATCTGGAGACTTTATGGAAGCTGGGCAAAGACAATTATGGATATACAATGCCAGAGGGTATCTTGGATAGGGTTCTTTGGGGTGACTTGAGAGTTATGTTTGAATCTCATCATGAAGATAGAGTTTGGCATGATCAGTTTTAGAATAGAGTTGTAAGTTGGAAGTTGTATCGATCTTGTGGAGTTCATACAGTGGCTATGAGTGGACTTCAAGTATATATGTTGGTATAAAAAGACTATCATTTGAGTCCTGCCATAGTTACTCAGATGCTGGATACATCTAAGGTTAGACTTCAAGTAGAAAGATGGGATGAGATGACTTATCAGCTCCTCAAGAAGATGGAGTATATACTCAATCCCAAAGAGAAGAAGAAGAAGTAAAGTGTTTGGAAGCATCCTCCTAGTGAAGGTTCAACATTTGAATGAAACTTGATGATTTTAGGAGAAAATATCAAGTTTAGGGGAGGATTATTGGGATTCAAATACTTCAAGATGCTGCTGATGTTAAGACTGCTCATATGGTTAAGACTGCTCAGGTATCACAAAGAAAATGCTCCAAGTCATTAATGTTGCTAATACATGTTTTACTACTGCTTGTGTATTTTACTACTGCTGGTGATGCTGAAGAACTTCAAGAAAATACATTAAGTAGTTAGTGCTGCCAGACTAAAGGTTAATGCGCCTGGTTCAGAATTACAACTGCTGAAGGATTACTGCTGCTAAAGTTAGAATTAAGACTGTTAGTCTTAGTTAATGTTGTTTATGAGATAAACTTGTATAGTCGGTTAGATAAGTATAGTAAAGATTCTAAAAAGATTTACCTTGTATAGAAAGTTATTGTAAGCCAACTAGGACTCCTTAGTTTATAAAAGGAGGTCCTAAAGCATTGACCTATATGCATTTTTCATATAGCTTCAAGGTTGTAAACCCTAATACTAGGAGAGTATTCGTATTATTCATTAATAATATTGAAGCTGTTTTGTTTATTAATCTTGTGTTCATAACTGTTTACTGTTATATTACAAGTTCTTCTTAAGATTAAAGTCTAGATTCCGCATAGATTTTAATATACTTAAAGACAGTTTCTACATAGTTGTTTTAGATTTATCTAAGATAACTTAACCTTTACAAGCTAAGGGATTCGATCAAGTACATAACTGGGATCAACACATAAAGAGGAAAACGCTCAAATCTTCAAACCATCAAGCAGTTGCCTTTCATCAAACACCGTTCCAACAATTCTTATACCATAACTAAGCTTTATAACGACCGGTTCATCTGTGCCTTCATGTTCAACAGACTAATTTCATATTCAAAATCATTGAAAAAAACCATTCAAACCAACCAATATTAAAAAAAAAAATGCTATAACATTTTTTCTTATAAAATAATACCCCGCGATTATTATGCTGAAATCAAATCTACAAATAAAATTATGCAATGAACAATTAATCAAATAATATTAAATTAGTGATTAGTAATTGATAAATATAATTGTTAATCAATGTGAAAAAAAATTATAAATTACAAACCTGATTCAATAATTGATAATGAGACCGGGTGATTTCAATTTTCCCACTGAGTGTAGTTTTTGATAGATCCTTTAATTCGTTTATCATTTTAGTGGAGTATTATGGTTTTTAATTTTGATGGTTGTAGGGTTATTGATGGGGATGAAGATCAGGGTTGGTTGGTGTCACACCCCGCTAAAGCGGAAACACGAAGTGTAACAGCTCAAGGCACAAGCATAAGATAATAGACAATATCATACTTGATAAAAGAAATAAGTTTACAACATTACAAAAATATTTTTGATCCAAACATCGGATAATGAAACATAAGTCAAGCTCTAACCTACTTACATCGAAGTGGAAAAAGTCCTCAAAGGAGAGGGCATGAGTTGAGCTTGGATCCCGTTCAAAGGCAAACCCGGAATGCAGCTCAGTCCACAAGGGTAATCCTTGATACATGTTCATCCCAGGTCACGAGCCTTATCCAAGACTCATAATTCGACTGCGATCCTTCAAGCATCCATACTTGCATAATACTTTGAGGGACTCATAGTGGCTGAATTACCTTATTTGCAACTCCCAGTAGTGACCAATAACTGCCTGCGGAATCAACAAATGCAAATAACTCAACGGTCTATAAAACAAAGCCTTAGGAACAGAGGATACAACGTTGCAAACTTACCAAGGATAGGAATAAGGAGACCAACAGAGGCATATACACCCACGAGCCAAGGATACGACCCCACTGTTGGACATCCGCATCAAAGGTTGGTTGACAACAGCAGGTAGTTGTTCCTCCGCAACCAGGAGAACAACAACCCATGTCCCCAACCCAAGGGAGACTACTTACATGAGCATCAACCAACATTTCCAGACATCAGCGGTTAGTTTACGCCCATCGATGACGATTGGAAATGCAATGTAACATTTTTTAGTCTCCCATCAAGATGGTGATTCCATCTCGGATACGCGGTGCAACATTTAAGTTTCTTGTCAACGATCAACTTCACGTTACTTAGGGAAAATGGTAGAAGGTCAGATGGAAGACCCTCCACATCTTCCATTCTAACATTCACTTGCAAAGTTTCACCAGGGTCAACAAGAACCCAAGGAATGTCAACGTTAGATAAGAATGGAAGAGGATTTAACATCTCCACATCTAACCCCCATACACGGGTAAAGGATTCGAGAAAAACGGTAATGTCTTCACCATCACCATGGCTAACACTCATCCTTCAGTTACACCAAAACAAACCGAAGCAACATTTCTTCTTATACAAAGAATGACAACTAGCATTCGTAAAATTCAGGAAAAGCCTACGATTTTTTTTTAGGAAGTTTTTTTTTTTTTTTTTTTTTCAGGAAAAGCCTACGATTTTTTTTGAGGAAGTTTTTAGGGTTTGGGAAGAGATCGGGAAAAAAGGAAGAGGAAAAGAAGTTTTATCGCTTCAAGTTGTAACTTCCCCACTTTTCTAGCCCTATTTATAGGCAAAGAAAACGAATCAGTGGATTACACTTGGCAAAAGCCCATTGGGTCAAAATACATTTAATAGGGCGCGTGAAACTCACCCTGTAAAGACGCGAGTACAACTGATGTCAGCATACACGTCATGTACAGTCGAAGGGACGGGTCAAACACATCGCTCGATAAATGTCAAGATGATGCCGCTTACAATTGAAAATACAAAAGCAAAGCATCAAATCCCAAAGATAGCGAATCATCCCAAAAGGGATTTTCCTACACTTCCCACGCAAGCATTAAATACCCATCTTTCCCAACGCAGCTTAAAACCCTAATCGAGGTAAAATAGCCTTCACCCAATCATCATTACAAAAAAAACAGATGTGACCTAAGCGTGGAAAAATTAAACCTGAGAAAGAACCCAGTCGCGCAACATGGACTGGGGGGACTTAGTTAAAATAGGCCAGCATCATATCACTAGTACATGATATAATACTAGACTGAGGGAACTTAATAGTGTATCAATACTAGTGACCCAAGCCACTAAATATACGCACGAATCAAGCCCGTTATCAAGGCCCATCAATAAACACTGATAGCGGCCCGACTACAATCCCAGGTCACGCTGGGCCTGGCGGAACTTATCAGGTTATGTTAAACATATAGTACTACTGCTCCCCAACTCTCACTAATGGTTAAGATGTACCATCTGAAACCGTACAGTGGGGACGCACGACAAGCACTACTTTGTACGAGCCAAGGAAGAGAGTCCACATGTCCTCCTTGTCTGCTCTTTAGATGATCAACACCCAGCTTCCTCACAGCCGTTGATCATCCCTCAAGGGTTTATCTCTAAACCGTACTCGCCTCTTTATAAACAAAAGGCCTCACACACAACTTCATAAGTTTCACACACATAGGCAAATGTTGTCTCAAATGGTCTTTGTTTAAGTGATACTTGAGCTTCATGATCTCAAGCATTCTCATCGGGTCTTTACCGTTCAGCACGGGAAACCAAACAACAATACCATCCCAGCCCACCTCTTAATACCGATTTATATACCTTACGTAAACATAAACCATTACCAACCAATTTGAAAATATAACTCACTAACTACTCTATGCTAATGCAATATCACGCGTGTATATTATATGAAATATTTTATCATTGTTTAAAATTATTTTAACCTAAAATTTTTGTTATATATAAAGTTATTATTAAAAAAAAAAAAAAAAAAAAAAAAAAAAAAAAAAAAAAAAAAAAAATCGTATAAATCAAAAAACATTAGTCGCTAAAAGTTTACCCCAGAGTATCCGCGACTTCTGCAGGGTCCCCGCTATATATATATTATAGAGTATCGTATAGAATTTCCTCCGTATCAAGACAAGTACAAGAAAAGTGGGGTGTTTAGTCGTGGGAGACCATCATCTCACTCATTATTATTCCCTTTGAAATAAAGAAAGAAACAAAGAAGCCCCACATTCCAATCATTTGTACCGGTGCCGGAGCAACAGCAACAATGAGCAACGAATAGTCCGTTCCTCTTTTTTCAACCTTCTTATTTGTCTTATTTTTCATTCAACTCTAACTTATTTCCTTTTTGTTGCAGTGATTATTTGTTCAAACTGTTGCTTATCGGTGACTCTTCTGTTGGTAAATCCTGTCTCCTTCTCAGATTCGCTGTAAGTCTTCAGTTACTTTAATACATACCCATTGTTTTATATGTATCTTTGAAATGTAATGTTTTCTGCACATCAAGTTTGTGTCTTTGTTACTTGAATGTTATCTAGTGATTGGGTTCCTAGCTAGAATGGCTCATTTGAATATAAATTTGTGAAATTTAGGTTGTGTTTAGTCGTAGAAAAATAAAGGTCTTTTTCTAGAAAAATCTTTACTTTTAGTAAGGAAAAGTAAAGAAATACGAGGTAAACATTTTCATCACAATTTTGGGAGGAAACATTTTACTTCAAAATCATCCAAATCACTTTTCTTTTTCTGTCCTTTCTCTTTTCTTTTCCTCCTTAAGTAATACTCGAGAACACAACCTTGTTTCACTTCATTTTCTTTACTTTCCTTCCTTAAGTGATAATCGAGAACACGGTTAAACGTGTTTACGTGGAATATTTTCCAAAAAAAGTTTTGAAAAATAGAAAAATGGCTTTTCTAATTTATGGGATTGAGACTTTTCGACATTTTCTCCTTACGCTTTTCTACTAACAAGTAGGGTTGGATCAGTTGGAAAACCCCTTGCCTCTCAACCGAGAGGTCAGGGGTTCGATCCTCACTCCCTACAAAAAGGCCGGAGGTCCTTTTCTACCTTTGGTAGAACCGGAAGCAGCCTCTCTACCTTAGGTAGGGGTAAGGCTGTCTACGTCTCAACCTCCCCCATACACCGTAACGGTATTGGGACCCATAACCCGTGGAAGACGGTATTGGGAGTTACTTTACTTTACTTTACGGGATTTAGACTTTTCGACATTTTCTCCTTACGCTTTTCTACTACCTTTCGCTTTTCTAAAAAACTGCACATGTTTTCTAAGTTTTTAGCACTTTTTAAGAAATGAAAACTTCTTCATTTTTTTAAAGTCGAGATTGAAAATTAAAATTATTTTTCCACAACTAAACTCGCCCATAGCTTTGTGTGGGGTTGATTTTTTTGCCATTTTGGGCGCATGTAAAAATTGGGGAAAAAAGTTGTTAAATTTGAAGTTTACAGTTACTTATATGACAGTTAAGGTATTTTATTAAATACCCAAGTAGTAGAACAACATCTTTGTGGTCTTCCATAGGTAGGCGAGTATCGTTTTGTATGGTTACTATTATTATTGGAAATGAGGTTGTATTATCACATGATAAGAGGGGATTTGATAACGTATGTATGCGTAATTAGGCTAAATATGTTTTTTATTTGTTAATGGGAATCATCTGGTGTTTCTTCTATTTCAGGATGATTCTTATGTGGATAGTTACATAAGCACCATTGGAGTTGATTTTGTGAGTCTTCTTTTTTATTCTTCTGTACATGTTTTCATGTTTGTGTTGATTATATGGGATTGGGTTATGAGCTTGCTATGATTGCGAATTGGTGTTACAGAAAATTAGGACCGTGGAGCAGGATGGGAAGACGATCAAGCTGCAGATTGTAAGTACCGACAAATATATTGTTTCTTGCATACACTCTTGGAATTTTGAATATAGTTTCTGCAGAAAATCATTAGAGCAAAGTCACTATTCTTCAGTTTTATCATTGTTATAACAAATGAAATATACTTTTCGATATGATCTCTCGTATAGTCCATCAAATGGATGGAAACTGGATGTTTTGCTTTTATCTTGACTTGTAGCTTGTTTAATTATGACTCTTTCTCTTGTTACAGTGGGATACCGCGGGTCAGGAGCGATTTCGTACTATAACGAGCAGTTACTACAGAGGAGCACACGGGATAATCGTAAGACTTACTCTGTCCATTTCTAGTATACATTTTGCAAAATAGTTACATACGCATGCTACTCATTTGCATTAGCCCCTTTGAGAGTGTATATAATGTGCAAATTAATGAAACAAGGTCCATATACATTTTCTAATAGATTGTTTAGATTACTGAAATCCTTTGTCAAACTACATATGATTACATTTTTTAAAGTCCTCTTTTTTCTGCAATCTTGTTACAAAATCTAGTCTCATTATATATGCCCTATATCCCACAAGATGCCAAATTGATCTCGTAAGTTTAGTGGAAGTCATAGATCGTGGCCTGGATGATCAAAATTCCCATGTAATTCGACTCTTAATTCAAAAATAATTAAATCTTTTGGACTAAATAGAATCAAAACTGCTACTTTAATAATGATTTGGAAAGATAAGATATAGGTATTTTGACTTGGTAAAAGTCTCTATATGAAAATATTGCATTCCATGTGGGATTTAGGAATAGTAATCTTAATTGGTGGTTACAATCATACACGTCATTATGAGGTAGGGGCTTGAAGACTTCTATAGTAAGCTCTAATTAGTTGCATTTATTTTTCTGCCAAGAGCATTCATATTTAAAGCTTGTGGGCAGAAGCCATGTGATAAACCATTTGTAATTCTATGTCCCAAACTTTAAAAGCAACTTAATACTTATTAAGCATTTTGAAAAACTGAGTTGCAATAATCTTTTCAATTATAATTAAGTAAGTGTATCAATAAAACAATGACTTACATTTAAAGGATATCATGGGACCTATGTATGATGGTTTGTCGTCCTGCTGATATGCTATGCCAGGCTTGCTAGCCGTTTTGTCATTTAAAGCAGTTGGCTGTCTTCTTATTGCATTAAATTTATAAAAATTATACATCACTGATATACCAGGTAATAATTTTAGTGTTAAGATGATCATTTGTGGGGCATATGATAAATCTTGTATGAAATGCGCTTTACAACTCCGAATAATTATGTCGGTTACCATTTCCATCTTTTTGCCGCCTATCGCTATTATGACTATGCAGTATATTTTAACGTGTTTAATCTTAGCTATTAGCTTTTTTCATAGTAATTTTTTATGTTATTTGATGATGGTTTCACATAAGTTATGTTCTGCTTATTGATTATTAAATCAAAATGGTATCGCAATTGAAGTAAAATATTCATATTGAAATCGCAACAGATTGTGTATGATGTAACTGAGATGGAGAGCTTCAACAATGTGAAGCAATGGCTGAGTGAAATTGATAGATATGCAAATGAATCGGTCTGCAAGCTTCTTGTTGGAAACAAATGTGATCTGGTTGAGAACAAAGTTGTCGACACACAAACAGCTAAGGTACAGTACAATTTTATTAATTTATCATTTTTTTAACTTGCTAGTCTGCACGTACTTTCAATGCGTGTATTTGTCTGTGTAGAATGAGCTCGACAAATTGAAATATAACTTGATTGGCATATTACCTGCAGGCATTTGCAGATGAGCTCGGGATTCCTTTCCTGGAGACCAGTGCAAAAGACTCCGTTAATGTGGAACAAGCTTTCTTGACAATGGCTGCTGAGATTAAGAAAAAGTATGTTGTACTGTGATCAGAATTATTTGAGGTTCTAGGTACTATCATAATTTGAGGTTTTAATAATTGTTTTAATGTTCGAAATTGCAGAATGGGAAACCAGACAGCAGGCAGCAAGTCAGGAAGCACGGTTCAAATCAAAGGGCAGCCAATTGAGCAGAAGAGCAATTGTTGTGGTTAATATTGTTTTGCAATTTCGATTCTACTAAGGTCCAAAGTACTAGTTAAAACGTATTTCTCCTTGTAAAATGTTGTAGACTTTTAACCACCTGTGAACTTTGTATCGTCTAGTTTTAACTTCCAGTAAAATCCGACACTACTTTCTCTTTGGTTTATCACATTATTATGGCAACTTCTATGGTTCTTCACAAATTCAAAGTGCTAAGCTAATTGTTAAATACATAGGGTGCAATACATAATATTAATTTTGGCAAATTTTAGCCGTGAGAGTGAACAAGAATGAAATGACATATCACAGGAAATCAAAATATACTAGTATCTGTAATGTACCTTGGTATTTAACCACGCAAGAACCAAAAGTACACAAATAAACAGAAGAAAATTGAAATAGGTTGGTGATGAAATGCTTAAGAGGAAGAGCAACAAGCCTTCTTTGTATTTGTGTCTTGCGCTCCAACGACAAGGGTCTCACCTTGTTTGATGCTGGCAGGTCCTGGCTCCCCAGCAGATATAGATTTCTTGCTAATAATTCGATATATCTCGCCAAGAATCGTTTGGAAAGACTTCTCAACGTTAACAGCTTCTAAAGCAGACGTTTCAATGAATGAAAGGCCTTCTCTCTCTGCAAAACTTTGTGCATCTTCTACAGCAACAGCCCTAAGATGTTTCAGATCCGTTTTGTTACCTATAAGCATGATCACAATATTGGCATCTGCATGGTCCCTCAGTTCCTTCAACCACCTGCTCACATTTTCAAATGTTGTCGGTTTTGTGACATCATAGACCAGAAGTGCTCCCAAGGCACCCCTGTAATATGCACTGGTTATTGCTCTGTATCGCTCTTGCCCTGCCGTGTCCCATATCTGAGCCTTTATCGTCCTTCCTTCAACCTAAAGACAAACATTTGAATATTCGGGATAATGAATAACAGAACAAGAGTTGATATAATACTGAGTACCGAGAGGCCTGTGGTTTAACCACCAGCTATCAGATTACAGATGACTGATCGCAGAAAAATTGGACAATAAACACAATATATAGCAATAATAGGTTATAGGCATGACATAGATAACTTCAAGCACATGTTGGTCCTCAACAGCTTGGGTGGTAAGATTAGCAGGAGGAAAGCTTGGGTGGGTCATTTCTTTATACAGATAGGAATGAGTTGGGCTGGATTGAATTTCAAACAAGTCAAAAACAATAACATTACAACAATTTAAATCTATGAATAAAAAAATCTAGGGAGTTGTATGCAAAAACAGGGGATTTTTTACTCATTCTACTCATTACCCTGTAAGATATAGGGATTGTGAACATGTCTCTTTATAGTTTATATTACCGTTTCAAAGAAAATCAACAACAATTATTGGCTATCACTTGCATATGATACTATCTCCAAATACCAAATCCATGCGCTAATACAAACATGGCCTTTGGTTTGAGGAAGAATAGATAGAAAACAATATTTGAACAACTCGTTAAACAAAAAAGCTTTGCCCCATTATGTACTTGTAATTCAGATGAACATATGAACAGTTACGGTGGGCAGGCTAAATTAATGTGAACTGTAATTCAAAACTGGGATTGACCAGAAAGCAGATAATCACATAGTTATATCAGCCTAAGATGAAATATTTAGGGTTTCAATATGAGAACTGAAACGTAAATACGATCTGTCATAAATTAAGCTTCTTTGGTGAATTCAGCTAGTTATTATCATTTACTGATATGCACAACAGCCCATATACTATGCTAATAAATACATATCTAGGCTTCATAGAAGAGCTAGCACATAAACATGGAATAATGCATATACTAATTACTAATACCGAGTAGCTGTAAGAGGAAGAGTACCATGCATGTGCCTAAATTTCAATAAGCTCCAGAACGGTCACACTGAGTTAATGTGCTTACAAGAATTCACCTAAAATAAGTTCTGTTGTTCGACAATCTATGATATCTTATTCTTTGTAGATTAAGAGACATAAATTTTGACTGATAGCATATATAAAACCTATGATACAATCTTATAAAGAGAGTGGGTGTGTACTTGTTTAATGGGTTGAAAATGCCCTTTAACTTATTCCCATTAAAGTAATATGTTATATGACCCATTTGAGATAAAAACACGAACCAGATTAACTCATTTATAAGTAGATGGTTGAAACTGCCACCTCTGGCCAGGGGTATGATCTAGTGTCAAGTAGAAAGTCAGAAAATGAAATTAGCCCCGAGCTGTCTTTGTTTAAAGGTATAAGTGGTGGATATCCACCACCCTTAGACTATGAGCTCAAGTCCCTTTAGAATGATGGGATTATGAGTTTGTTGACCAATTAAAAGAGACACAGCAGCCATAGCTGGTCCATGATATACTCATAGTAGATTAAGATACAATAAAAAGCAATTGCAGTTCATATAAAACCTGTGATACAGCCCATTTTTTGTAAAAAAGATCCCATATAACACCCCGTAAGACCTATGGCAGCCCTCTAGAATTCTCGATTGTTAGCAAGAATAGGCCAACGGAGTTTGCAGAATTTAATTTTCCAATCTCTTATTGGGACTCCCAAGTCCTAACCGCTAGGCCACCCCCTTATGATTAACAATTGTGTAATGAAAAACTATGATACAATCTTTTGACTAAAAACCAACACTTTCAAAACAGAGGTGATTTGCACACACCAAAAATTATCCACACCATTCCGTACATTGTTCACAAGTAGTTTAGTGGTGTATGGATGAATCTTGGCTGCATACAAAAAGATTTAAAAAATAAAAAATAAAAAAAAAAAATTTGAAAGTTTTAGTAGTCCTTTATGTAGGTCAAAATGACAAATAACTATCCGGTTATACATAGTGCGGGACTAGGGGTGTCACGGGACCCGATAGAATTTTGCTTCATAGTCTTAATTTTCATAAAAATATACCGAACTTTCCAAAATGCACTCAGTGCTAAAACATTATGTTTCTAGTTATTGCTTCGTTAGTCCATTAATAGGTGAAAATTGAACTCATTTTTTTTCAAACTCGATCGTTTTTAACTAAAATCATTCTTTCTTGTCAGATTTTCCCTTATACAACAGTTCAATCATTTGTGCACGCGGTCACTTTTAATCCTGGTTCCGCTAGTATGCAGTATTACATACTAGTATGCTACAAATCTACACCTTTGATCTATACTCGTCAACAAGTTCAAATGATCACTACTCACCGAAGCCAAATCTATCAATTGTAATAACCAAACAGAGATCGATTAAATCAATAACACAATTATGGATCTAATAACACATATACATATAAACTAGATCTAATAACACATTAAAATGTATCAAATAAAGACAAGAATGGTTGTTAAAAAAAACTGTACATCTAAACAATATATAATACAATTGAGATAAATACAGATGTTACTGAAGTTTCCAAAAAATTTGAAAAAAGTTACTCAACTTTTTTTTTGTTGAATTAGGTTACTATAGTTTCCCAAAATTTGAACCAAGTTACTATAGTTTTCCCAAAATTTGAACCAAGTTACTATAGTTTCTAAAAAATTTGAATTAAGTCACTTTGTCTTATTCGAAAATCACTTTGTCTTATTCGAACTGGAAACTTTAGTAACCTAATTCAACAAAAAAAAAGTTGAGTAACTTTTTTCAAATTTTTTGGAAACTTCAGTAACATTTGTATGTATTAACAAAAACTGTACCTCTAAACAATATATAATATAATTGAGATAAATAAATATATACTTGAAGGGTGCGAGTAGCGAACTCCACGCCAATGGTGGATTTAGATTCAAGACAGAATTCATTACGGGTGAATCTGGAAAGGAGATTAGATTTACCAACACCCGAGTCTCCAATTAATACTACTTTGAATAAGTAATCATACTCTTCATCCGCTCTTCGCGCCATCTAATCGATCTCCGCTTTTTAATCTCTTTCACTCACTCACTCTCGCACAGTTGCTTTATATGAATCAACAAACGATATGACAAATTTAAACACCGGTACTGTAAAATAAAGAATCGAATTCTATTCTTCTTACCATTTTGGTCCCTTCACTTTCAGTTTGGTGTTTTTGCAAATTCTATCTACTAAACTTTCAAATTTCTGGAGTATTTTGTGACTATTTTATCACTCTCGAGTATCACTAAAGTGACGAAATTTGAAAGTTTAGTACATAAATCTGCAAAAAAAATTATTTGATACATAAAACTGAAAAAATAGCAAATTAGATACATTTATAAATGATTATCTCAATATATTAAGTACAATTTTGTGTAGCCAACTCCTTATAATTTTGTGCTACAATTTGTGAGTCTCCGAGTTATTTTTGTGGGTTCTTGAATATTTCCTTGTGTAATTTTAGTGAAGGATTGTAGTCAATTGACTATTTTAATTGTAGCCAAGATATCCCCATTTGTTAATGATGTTTTGTTACTTGACATTTTCACCGGTTGTTGTTCAACCTTTAGCAGTTATACATGAGTATCCGCGTATAATGACGAGATTTTATAACGGCAAATAGTTATAGTTGTAATACGGTGGTTAAATGTTTCGTGTAATATTTATGCATATGAATATGTGAGTCTAATTTTAAAATTTGCATGAAGGCTTTTGCGATAAGAAGTTTTGGAAGAAATAAGTAATTGGACTTGCAAGAATATGTAAATCTTAAGTGAAAAAAATAATCACATTTTATCTTTTATGTCTAAAAGAAAAAGCATACATGATTTTCAAAAATGTCGCACGCCTAAAATAAAAAAGGCAAAGAAGTACCTCTTTATAAAGAAAGCAAACATTACGAAGTGATATTTCTGATTCGGTTTACGGGCGTGTAAATATCAGGCTAAGACAAGGCAATACGAGCAAAGAATTACGACCTTTTAATGAAGTGATTCTCTTAGTTTTGTCTTACAAACATATGTTAAGAAGCTGTTTAGTGAACATGTATTATCGTTTTTCTAATGATAATGAGGAACATGTATTATCGTTTTTCTAATGATGATGAGGAGAGTTAATTTACATACTAAACTTTTCTTATATACCACGTGACTCATCCCCACCATTTATTTAAAAAGAAATCAATGGTTGAGATTAAAAGCATTTTAATATTTCACCTATTTTTTATAATTTAAATATCTCTTAAACCGTTAATCGTTAAGCGAAAATAATTACACCATCGCAACGAGCGTTTAATTATCTTTTTATATACGGGCAATTCGATATACTTTCGACAAAAAAAAAAAAATCATTTTTTACCTTTTTTTGTCTTTTTTTCGTTTTTTTCATTACTGAAATTTGCATGAAAAAATCACATATGATATGTAATATCACATGTGATATTATTATAATATTCAAATTAGTGTTTTATCACATGTGATTTTTTCATGCAAATTTCAGTAACGAAAAAAAAAACGAAAAAAAGGTAAAAAAAACACCAAAAAAATTAATTTTGTCGAAAGTATATCAAAGTGCCTATCTATAGAAAGATAATTAAATGCTCGTCGTAACGGTTTTTTTTTTTTTTTTTTTTTGCTTAACGATTAACGGTTTGAAAGATATTAATACTTGAAGAAAAAAAAAAGAGATGAAAGTAGGTTTTTTAAATTGTTGGGATTAATTTCATCCATTAGATCAAATAAAGATGAAGGGTGGAGATTGATCCCAAAGAAGTTTGGTATGTAAATGATCTTTTATCAATGATAATTTATATTAAAAACTAGGGTAAATTGCAAATTTAGTCACTAAAGTAGCTCAAATGCGCAAAAAAGACACCGAGATAAAAAGTATTGCAAAAACGACATTAATGTTTCGTTTTTTTGCAAAACAGCCACCGAGAGCGACTTTTGGCTAACGCCCGTTATTCTCCTCGTTAAGTGTCTCATCACTGAGAGTATTATCGTCATTTCACTCGTCTCAGTCTCTCCCGCCAATTATACTTCAAGGATTATATTTCAAAATTAAACTTAACTTCATTTGCAAATATATGACCCAATAGCTTTATCCTGCATTACTTCATTGCTGTTGTTTGGCATTGTATTTGAAAGCTTGACTGCTGCATTGAGCTTGTTGTGTACATATTGCAATGAAGTAATACAGCAGTCAAGCTTTCAAGTACAATGCCAAACAACAGCAATGAAGTAATGCAGGATAAAGCTATTGGGTCATATATTTGCAAATGAAGTTAAGTTTAATTTTGAAATATAGTCCTTGAAGTATAATTGGCGGGAGAGACTGAGACGAGTGAAATGACGATAATACTCTCAGTGACGAAGCACTTAATGAGGAGAATAACGGGTGTTAGCTAAAAGTCGCTCTCGGTGGCTGTTTTGCAAAAAAAGAAGCATTAATGTCGTTTTTGCAATACTTTTTGTCTCGGTGTCTTTTTTGCGCATTTGGGCTACTTTAGTGACTAAATTTGCAATTTACCCTAAAAACTATTACCAAACTTTTCTCACATATCATGGAACTCATCCCCATCATCCATCTAAAATCAAATTGATGGTTGATATTAAACTCATTTTAACATTTCATCTATTTTTTATAATTTAAATATCTAATGAACCATTAATCGTTAGACAAAACAAATTATACCGTCACGACCAGCATTTAATTATCTTTCTATAGACGGGCACTTGTATATACTTTCGGCAAACTTTTTTGTCACGGTTTTAATACGTTTTTTCATCTTTTTTCTTCGTTGTTGAAACTTGCATGAGAAATCAGATGTGATTAAAAACTAATTTGAATATTCTAATAAAATCACATGTGATATTAGTATTAAATCACATATGATATATAATAAAATCATATGTGATTTAACACCAATATCACATGTGATTTTTTTAGTATATTCAAATTAGTGTTTAATCACATGTGATTTCTTCATGCAGGCTTCAACAACGAAAAAAAAAGTAAAAAAAAAACGAAAAAAACAATTGTCGAAAGTATATCAAAGTGCTTATCTATAGAAAGATAATTAAATGTTCGTCGTAATGGTATATTTTTTTCGATTAATGATTAACGGTTTAAGAGATATTAATATTTGATAAAAAGGATGAAAGTGAGTTTTTTTAAATGTTGGGTTTAACTCATATATTGGATCAAATGGAGAAGAACGGTGAGGATTGATCCCTTGGTACCGAAATAAAGTTTGGTATATAAACGATCTTAAATCCAACTTTAATTTCATTTGGTTCCTTAAAAATATAATATGATTGATATGAGCTTTATATGGTTTGATACTTAGGGCGAGGCTAGGACCCATGTAAGCCATAGGCAGATTTTTAACCGATAGCACAAGTGCTATAACAAACAATAATACCCTGTCTGGGGGTAAAAGACGGGTGTAAAACGAAATACAGAAAACATAATTATGCACTTATTTGTTTAGTAGAATTAACTTCTACCGCTAATATGTGAAGGACAAAATAATTGGAATCCTTGTAATAAACGCTCATAAAAGAGTTTCTTATGCTAACTGCTCCGGACGGTAGGTTCCTTATCCACCGTCTTCCAGAACGATATAGAGTTAGACACCCTAAGAGCTCTAGGTGTGGTCTCGTTGTGAGCTCGCCACTCCAACGTGGCCCTTTCGTTGAAACTCGCCACCACACCATGGTGGTTCGCCATTGCTCGCCAAACACGAGCTCCTCACCTGCACGACGAACCAAATGACTGACAATGTGACCGTTTGATGGGGCCCAATGAGGTATAAAAACGGTAATATTACCTTTTCACCTTTTTTTTTTTTTTTTTTTTTTTTTTTTTTTAAATAAACCCTTAAAACACTTTAATTTTCACTCTATAAATACCAATTCATTTACACATTATTTTTCACATACAATTCAACCAAATAACTTTACTCTCTATATCTAAATAAATAAATAAATGTCTCAAAATCCAAACGAAGGCTATTTCACGAAACTCCTCACCTCAAACCCACAACAATACGGGGGTTCGTCAAACCCGTCGACCCCCTCTTCACAAAATTCTAACTCGGCGTCGCCACAAATTCCTACATATGGTACACAATTCAATCCCGAGGCAATTTACCTTAATCAACAATATGTGTTTCAACAAGGATTCGCGAATCACCACCAACAACGATTTTCGGCACCACAGTTTTTTAACCAGTCACAACCTTCAACGTTTCCTCAATCTCAACCACAACAACACTTTGAATCACAACCATCATATTCACAATTCAAAGTACCACAAGCACGTGAACCGGCCAAAGGTAGAGGAAAAAAACCATGGCCAAAAAATCAAAAAAAGTCGTGGATTTGGACGCCAACGATGAAGATGACATGGAGGAGCTAGGTACGCGTGTGAATAGGAAGTGGAGCAAGGATGAAGAAAAGCTGCTTGCGGAAATTTGGGTCGAGGTTTCTCAAGATAAAGATATCAGAAATGACCGTTCCGATGATTTCTTTTGGAACCAGATTTTGGAGATATTCAACCTTCGTTCTGACCATGACCCTCGAGGCAAAAATATGCTCACGGGTAAATGGACAAGGATTAATGGTGATTGTCAAAAATTCAACGCTGTTTACAAACATTTACAGCGTAGAAGCGGTGAAAATGACCATGATCATCTCGAAAATGCGAAGACCAACTTTGAACAACGCTTTGGAAATAGAGGCTTCATGTATGTTCACGTTTGGGAGCTTTTGAGAAAGTACCCCAATTGGGATGCCGAAGACCCGATTGACATTGCATGTCTCGAGGATATATTCGGCCCAGACAAACGACCTCGTCCCGACGGCGCCAAAAAATATCGAGCTTCAAAGAAACAAAAGTCGACGGATACGTTGAGTGCGGCAAGCACCGGGGGAGTCAAACGAGTACTTTTTTGGGACAATTATCCGAAAAATATTCGCAAAAAGCCGACGTTCAAATATCCACGTACGAGGCGAGGAGGGAGAAGGATTTGAAGACATTAGAGATGGAGGAGATGAAGTTTCACATGCTTGATCCCGACATGACCAAACCGACCAAAGCCGCTATCATTCGCAAGAGACAAGAAAAAATCATCAAGAAATATCAAAGCGACGAGTAAAATGTTTAAGTTTCGTATTATTAATATGTGTTGTATTATTTTTTTCCGTATCGTTTTTTTTCATATCGTTATTTTTAGTTGCGTCTAATTTTAATATGTTGTAATGTATTTTAATTTTTAATGAAATGAATTTACTTTATCTGGAAATTCGAATAAAAATAAATAAAGTTGTAAGTGGTGGCCCCCAAATGAGTAAGTTGAGGTTATTTGTGATAAGGGACCCAAATGACCAGTTTTGAAAGATCACCACACCTAGAGCTCTAAGGCTAGTCACAGTCGTGACCTGGGTCACCGGGTGCCATGTCAGCTTTCTCTCTCCGGTGACCAGACATGACCAAAGTGCCACAGTGGTGACCGATTTCTTCTTTTTTTTTTAATTCAAACATTTAAAATATCTCTACATTATATATAACAGGAGGCGTTACACGTAAATAATTCAAGATATGTCCACCTCATTGCCATGTAATTGTGATTTAAAGCCATGTCATCACAATTGGTCCACCTAAGCAATTTAATTCTATCAAAACTTTGAAACTAAATTTCAAAAAATGACAGAGGCATGGTTCGAACTCTAGGTCTGTTGGTCCACAAACAAACACTTCAGCCAATGGAGCAAGGCAGAAGTTGTGTTAAACAATTCACAACCAAAATAATAACGTCACATTCTTCACATCTGACTAAATAAAACCACATATACGATCCAAAAGAAAGAAGACGATGCATACAGAAAAAAACCATATCATACAAACCCTAATTGAATCATTGTAATATCTTTGCCGTATCTCTTTCAGGCGAGTCTTGGTCATTCTTTTTTTTTTCTCTCTAATGCTCATCTACTGACTTTTTTAGGTGTTCATGTATTAGGGTAATAGAAAGGTTAATAAAGTTGACAACTACTGCTCATACACCAAAGGTAAGATCTTTCTTTGGTTTTCTGCTTTTATCTCTAAAAAAAGTAAAGATCTATATTTATTGGTCATTATATATTTTTACAAAACCTGTATTAGTTGGACTGTTTGGTGTCATTAGTTATAATATATTTTTTTTAATGTGAATGATGCAGTTGTTATTCTTATTGTGCTTGGTAAAGCTGTGTTAGGTGAAGATGACATGTTGAATCCACAAAAAGATTTAGTGTAAGTAATTCTGGAAACTCTTTTTTGGGTTACAACTATATTTTTCATATTAATGCATGCAGGGATTCCACATAACAAGGGCGAGTATTGTGCTCATTGGGCTTAGCGTAGGTGCGGTATTTTTTACCAGGTATATGCCACAGCAATTCCTGTTTTTGCTAATGTTTTAAGAAGGCTTGATGCAAGCAATAAAGTACACGATGTGGTTGTTTTTTATTACGAGAAGGCAATTTACTTGGAATTCGTGTCTATCCATGAATGATTTTTTTTTCAACATCGGTTAAAATTGATACATTTATTGTTTTACATGTTGCTTTAATTTATTTTAATGTATTTTCTATAGCAGATCAATACATTTTCATGGAGTTTATTCGATATGAAGGAGACGGTGAAGTGAATATTTTTTTTTTCTTATTGATATATTTATAACATGGAAATTTAAGCTTACATAGGAACAATCAACAACCGCAATCAACATTGGAAGGTGCGTTCAATTTTGAGCTTTTATCCATATGTATATAATGAGTATGGTATACAAACAATACTATTAACTAAATTTAGTGTTAACATTTTTTTTGGCGATACAAATCGCTGATAGCACATATAATAATCGGACAAATTCGTGCACGAGTAGCCAATAGGCATGTTTAAGAGGCCACAATTCACAACCAATTGCTCAAGGTATATTCAAAAACTTAGGTAAAATCTGAATCCCAATGGAAAAGCAGGATATAGAAAATACCTACTTTGAAATCCTACAGAAATCGAAGATTGTGATTATTTCTCATATATTTTAATTTGTTCCTTATCAACCTTACTCAATCAGGTAACTGGTGAAGGAAATAGTATCTGTCTTTCAGTCTTTTGATGGCGTCAAAGAAGGAATCAGAGGGCTTTGCGCTTCTCTCTATGTACGAAGACAAAGACGAAGATGATATGGAACAAGATGATGGTGGCAACGAAGCTGTTTCAGTGGAGAATAAGGAGCAGGGTGAAATGAGTGGGAGTGAAGCTGCACATATGGATGAAGATGATAAAGTAGAGGTGCCAAAATGGAACGCTCCCCTTAAATGACGACTAATAATGCTGAAGCACACGGGACTGCGGTTAGAAAATAAGCTATAGAATAGCTGTTTGGCATTCCCGTTAAATTATCATATATTTGAATAATTTTCTATGAATATTATACCCTAAATTTGGTATATTAATCAGTAGTTTATTAATATAATAGTTATTAATATTATTTAAGTAATAGTTATTGTTCTTTAAACAACAATTATACATTGTGTTTATAATAAGTTATAATATTGGGCTTTGAATTAATAGAATAATATATTGATCCTTTTTAGCTTCGAAACTATCTTCTGTCCATTCAAACAGAAGAAGGTGAAATAGTACCTGAAACCGATGCCTCCACTGCTGCTGCTATGGTTACCTCAAGTAAGCAGTTCATTCCTGTATCATAATTTCCTTCAAAACATATTCTGGACACTTTTTAATCTGATCAATGGTTGTTTATGTGTAATGTAGCTTCTAGAAATGGAATATCAATTGGAGAAACTGTAAGCCAACACCTTACTGAATCATGACTATTGATGGACGCACTACACATTTAAACTAATGTTGAACGCTGATATAACTTGCAGGCTACTTCTACCTGGTCGCCCATAGTATCATGGGACTTACGAAAGTTAGCAGTTTACATAGAAGAAAAATATGGGAACCCGCGGAAATGGTAAATTCATAGAGATTCTCTGAACCATAGGTATGCCAACTTGAACCATATACTTATAGGTGCATTGTATTGCGGGTAGTGTGATTTATTTATGATCATATAAACGTTATATGAAAAAAGTATTTTGTTCTTTAATGTGGGTCAACCGGGTTGGTCTGGGTTGGGCTGACCCACAAATATAAGTTCAATATCTATCTTGAAATAATATGATACATTTTCCTTCAATGTGTGTCAAACGGTCAAACTATTTGTGAACTTGGTATAAGGGTACGAATTATATGAGTATGGATATTGATTCATTTTTAAGTATTTTGAATAAAGATCGTGTTGATGCTTCTGAACAGGTTCATTTCATTTTGTCGGCTTTATGTTTATTTTGTTAGCTTAAGTGGTTTAAACTATTTGTGCTTTTGTATAATGCTGTGAATTAGTTGATGCATGTGTTTGGTTAGGAATTAGACTTAAAATTGTTTCCAGTATCGGAAATATGTGGCTACTGATCCTATGGTAGTATCCTCAGTGGCACCATATCAGGTATTCGTTTCACTCTCTAATGTATCCTTAGATATGCCACCCCCTGATTTAGTTTCAACCCAATCAGGCTTAGCCTGATAAACACCCTCTCTGATTTGTAACACACTGAACTTTTAAACTTTGATTCATACACACACTCCATGTACTCAGCTATGTTTAACCCCCGCTAGCATATGATGAAAGATTTTTACATAAACATTAAAAAAGAGAAGAATTTTGCGATAGTGGACATTTGAGCAACCATGCTGATTAAGTGGTTCAAGTCGTCTTTAACACCTTTTTTCACTAACATTTGCAGGGTGGTTTAGGCTCGATGAAAGGAGTGACTGTAACCACTGTAAGATTTTCCCTATATAATTATTTAATACTTATCCTTTTTCCACGTAGGAATTTTTTATTTATTTATTACTTAGTTATAACTATTATCTTATGTGACGTAGATCACATCCTCAACAAACGTGCTCACAACCCAACCTTAACTGATTTAATATATAAACATACTTGACCTAAAACTTTATGAGGTCCCATTTACCACTTTACGTTATTTCGTTAGCGTACATTTAAAACTGAACGTTTCTTAACTGATAAGAGTTTTATGAAACCCTAAACTACCATAACAACATATGAAAATATTAAAACCCTAGAAATACTAAAATACAACCTATTTGAGTAATGTACAAGTCACTAAAGCATAAAAACCCTAATTCCACAAAAACTCCTGATCAAACCCTAATTTCACAAAACTATTATTTTATGTAATCAAATCACAAACCCTAATTAATATTTTTATAAAATATATATGTACAAGTCTTTTAAACTAAAGTACAAGTCCCTAATGCATAAAAACTAATTATTAATAAAAAACCTTATATAAACTTTAATAATAATTATTTTCAAGGCATACTTTGTAATAGTTTTACACATTAATTTTTAAATAAATTTATTAATTTATAAAATAATTGTACAACTCCCTAAACCTATGGTACAACCCTCTAATGCACAAAACTTAAAAGTCCATTTAATTACTTTAAAACCTTAATAAAAATTATATAAATTAAGGAAAATATTATAATTATATTTTCTTATTTTCTAAACCTTAGTACAACATCCCTAAGCCTAAAGTACAACTTCCCAATGCATAAATTTATTTTTCCTTTAAATATATGTAGTTCGATGTATATATATATATATATATATATATATATATATATATATATATATATATATATATATATATATATATATATATATATATAATTCATAAAACCCTAAAAAAATTATTTCTAATTAATACCTAAACCCTAGGAAGCCTAACTAAACCCTAACCCTAGAGTACCACATGACCAAGCATAATGTACAACCACTTAAAGCCCTAATCGAACCAAATTTTCCCAACTTCTTAAACCTTGTTCGAATACAACCTCAAACAAACCAAACTCTACTTTCTATTAAACCCTAAGAATCCAAGTGTTAGAACCTTAAGTCTCCACACCCCCCCCCCCTTCTAGAGATAACCCACATGTACGGTTAGTAGCTTACCACCTCACTCTTTCCCTCCTCCTAACCATGTGGCGCCACAATTGGCACACCACATCACCCAAGACTTCCTCACCTTCCCCAATAGAAACCCTAGAACCCTTGAGAATCCTAGATCACTTTCCTCTATAAATACAAGGTCTCATTTCCACTCCACAACCCTCAAACCATTCGATCAAATACCACAGCCCACTCACACCTAAAATTCTGCTTCTATAACCTCTATAAAGATCCAAGAACATCTCTAGGAAGCCAAGAAGGAAGATAGAAGCTCTAGTGATCATTTCCCAAAACCCTAAGTCCCATTTTGCCCTATTCGATCCATAATCATCTAGGTAAGTCCTCAACTAATTTCATTTCATTTTATATACTCTAAAATATCACTAAATACACTAATAAACAAACTCTAGTAATGATTAAACCCTAAAACTAAAATATACATTTTCTTTTCTTTCTTTTTGTTTTTGTCGAACAAACCCCAAACGCACCCTTAGTTATTTTATTTTTTAGTTCATTAGATGTTAGAATATAGTAAGAGTTAGTTTAAACATGCCTAAAATACTCCTGATAAACCCTAGGATCAAAGATAGAAACCTTAAGTAACCAAGACCTAAATTTTCTTTTTCTTTTTCAAAACAGTCGAACAAACAAACACCCTTTTAATTCATTTTACAAGCCTAAAATACTTAAAACTAATTAGAAATCTCCTAAACATGTTAAGGATACTAAATATAATCTAAGATTCCTAGTTCATAAGTTCTAAAATCAAAAACAAAATTGTTTTTTGTTAGGAATTAAGCTTAAGCAGTTAAGACTGTTGGAGGTAACAGTTAGGACTGTTGAAGATTGAAGTTAAGACTGCTGAAGAGTATTGAAGACATGAGCAGTTAAGACTGCTGAGAGAAGAAGTTAAGACTGGTTATGATTTATGTAAAGTAGATAAATATGGAAAATATATTGTGTATATCGTATAAGAATAGATTGATAGTTATCTTGTACAGGAATCCTTAGTCTATAAAAGGATTGCCTAGGTTAAGGTTTAGATATACGAATACAACACACAGATACACGAATACGATAGAGTTCATACGTATTAGAAAGATTCAAGGTTGTAAACCCTAGTGATAGGAAGATCACTCGTATTATTATCCTAATAATATTGAATCGTTGGAAGTTATTATTCTGTGTTTCTTTGTTTAATTCTAATCATACAAAACGCATAAGGTCTTCTAAGTGCTAGCTAGTAAATTCCGCGTGCTAGACTAAGTATAATTCTTCGTATCACATCTAACACAAGGAGTGTGTGTAGATCCGGTCAAGTGGTATCAGAGACAGGTTGCTGATACATAGATTTAGAAGATCCGAGAAGAACAAAGATGGACATGGAAACAACACCATCCACAACCAACATTGCTGCTAAGCTTCCTATGCTTAAACCTAATGAGTTCGACATGTGGAGACTTCGTATTGAGCAGTTTTTCCAAGTGCAAGACTATGCACTATGGGAGATCATTGAAGATGGAAACTCTTTTACCCCTGTTGAAACAACAACTGTTGTTGAAGGTAAATCTGAGACTACAGTGCAGACAAAGCCAACCACTAATGAAGAGAAGGCAAGGTACAAGAATGATATTAAGGCTAGAAGTTTGCTTCTGATGACTATTCCCAATGATCAGTTGCTGAATTTTAGTAAGTTCAAGTGTGCTAAATCTCTTTTTGGAGAACTTTACGGCATCAGTTTGAGAACTTTACTGCAACAAGCAATGAGTCGTTGGATCATATGTTCAATAGGCTTCAAAAGTTGGTGAGTCAATTGGCTGTTTTAGGGATTGAGATGCCTCAGGAAGATCTCAACTCAAAGTTTCTGAGAAGTCTACCTTCTGAATGGGCTATGCATGTGGTAGTATGGAAAAACAAGCCTGATATAGATTCCATGAGCTTAATGGATCTATATAGCAACTTCAAGATAGTTGAACATGAGATTAAGAAGTCTGCTGGATCAAGTTCAAGCTCAAGCTCAGGGAATTTGGCTTTTGTATCAACTCCCAGTTCATCAAGTCCTGATGAAGAAGTCCAAGTTAGTGGAGCAGTTGGAACTGCTAGTGCAAATCTTGGTACTGCTAGCACCTCAAGCAGTACTAGTGGACTTTTGAATAATGATACTTATTGTGCTTTTCTGACTACTCAGCACAATGGAAGTATGTTGACTCATTCAGATCTTCAAGAGATTGATGAAGATGATATTGAAGAGATGGATATTAAGTGGCAGCTCTCTCTTCTCAGTTTGAGAGCTAGAAGATTCTTGAAGAAGACTGGCAAGAAGATTGTCATAAACAGTAATGATGTTGCAGGGTATGACAAGTCCAAGATTGAGTGCTACAACTGTCACAAGAAAGGTCATTACTCAAGGGAGTGCAGATTGCCAAGTCAACAAGATGGAAAGAGTAAAGCATATGGAAACAAGTCAAGAGTTGTGGAGGTTACTGATTCAAGCTCAAAAGCCATGGTTGCTATTGATGGCTTAGGATTTGACTGGAGCTATATTGCAGAGGAGGAAGCAGAAGCATCTACAGAGGTTGCTCTCATGGCATTTTCTGATTCTGAGGTACAAGTTTCAAAATGTTCTAAATCTTGAGAATCTTTAAAAGAATTGGAAACACTTAAAACAAGATATGAGAGTCAGTGGAAAGAATTAAAAGAAACTGCTTTTAGCTTAGCAAATCATAAGAGAGCTTTAGCTATGTTAGAAGAGAAAATTATTCATTATCAAAACAATGAGTCTAAGTTTTCTGATGATATGATTATTGTTAAGAGAGACTTAATGTTTAGAGAAAATGAGATCACTGTTTTAAAACATGAGCTAGAACAGGTTAAGAAAGCTAAGGAGAACATACAGATGAGTGTAGATACACTTGAATACACATCACAAGGTGTTAAAAAGATAATTGAGAGTCAGATTCAAAATAAAGCTAAGTCAGGCCTAGGATATAAGTCAGTTCCACCTCCTTATAGAGGAATACCATCACCCAAAGGTATAGACTTAGAACATACAGGACTCCCTGAATTTCAATTACCTTAACTTAACTATGGTCCTCAACCTAAGAAGGAAGTAGTTGATAAACCTGTGTTTGTTAGTGCAAGTGATAAATCACTATCTGAGGACAAGGTGTCTTCTGATAGGTCCTCACCTAAGGACTCAGATGCTCCAACAATTGAGGAATGGACTTCTGATGATGAGGATGATCAGGCTGTGGTTAAGCCTGTTAGTGATAAAGTGGAGGAACCAAAAGTTCCAAAGATGGTTAAACCTGAGACTGTTAGGCCTAGTTCTAATGCCAAACCTTTTAGACCAACAGTTAGGTATGCAGAGATGTATAGAACCACAAACAAGCCAAGAGGTAACCAGAGGAATTGGAATGACCTCAAATCCCACCAATTAGGAAAGGATTTTGTTTGCTATAGGAAAGCTTGTTACTCTTGTGGTAGTTTTGATCATCTTGCAGATTATTGTGATAAATGGGTATCTGGATATACAAATCATAGGTTAAGCATTGCAAGACCTAAAACTCCTCCTAGGAATGACATGATGATACCCAGATCAGTTCTTTTGAGGTCTGGACCTAGAGCAGTTCCAACTGTCAGACCTATGAGACAGATTCACCCAAGGCCACCAGTTCAAAATCAAATAAATGTTTTTAAACCATCATACAAAACTGGTAAAAGAACTTTTTATGAGAAAGCAGTGGTGAAAAACCAAGTTTGGAAACCTAAGGTAACAACTGCCAAGCCAGCAGTTCCAACTGCTAGCAGGGTAATTGGTACTGGTGTGAATAAAAACACTGCTAAGGGAAACATGGGTAATGGGGTGAATGCTTCAGCATGTTGGGTATGGAGACCAATTCAACCTAATGGTGCCAAGACTGTTTTGAAAAGAATGAATTATGTTGATGCTAGAGGAAAGCCTAAGTCTGTTTTGGCTTGGGTTCGACAAGAAAACTAATTTTTCTTGTTATATGCATTGTTAGTCATATGCTTGTATTTGGTTTCTTTGTTTTTGGACTAACAATTGCAGGATTGGAGAGTAAACACCAAGGGATTATGAATGCTTAATGTTTTCGACTAAATGGTGTTCTGGAGATTAGTATGTGATTCTTGCATACAACAAATGGTAATTGGTTCACCATGTCTTATCCACATAAGAACCAACTAGTCCAGAGCAAACGGTTTCTGGTAAAGACTAATCAAATCCGTTGATGGTTGACAATTTACCAAAAATTGTATGGTTATCAGCTCACCATATCTAAATGTGAAGAGTTGGCTAGTCCAAAGCAAACGGCTATTGGTAAAGACATATCAAATCCGTTGATAGCTGATAGTTTGCTAAAAACTATGTTTGAGCCATGTTATTTTAAAATTCTTATTTCAAAAGGTTGGGACGGCTCAATAAAAATTTTCAACAGTTGAGACGGTTAGTACAAAATATTGGTACGGTTCAACTAGCCGTTATGACTGACGTGTCGGTAATTAATTTTTGGAGTAAAAACTAGCCGTTGGCGGTTTGTTGCGATTTTTACTGGATGAATTACGAATTTCGAGGGATCCTCTTATAGATATTTTAGCTTTTATTTTATTATATTCTTATACTAAAATAAATAGTTACCATATTCTTTCAGTCGGTCAACTTGAAACCCTAACTCTCTTCATAAACTCTCAATTTTACTTTCATCTTTTATCTTTTCACTCACCATTATTACTATTCACGGCTGTTAACTAACATTTTCTACTAAGAATGGCAAGATTGGATTTTGCTAAGCGTCACAACCAGGTTGCGTTTTTAGAGAAAACAGAGCAAGGAGATGGGCCAAAATTTTATGAGGTTGTGGACTTTCTCAACCACTCTCACATAAGGTATGCTCTAACTGTTTCTCCTACTCTTTATGTTTCGCACATCACATAGTTCTGGCAGAATTCATCTATCTTGACACGTGATGATGGAAACTTAGAAATTCATACTAAAGTAGATGGCATTAAATTTGTTGTTACCGAGTCTATAATTAGGAGACATCTTAAACTAAATGACTCAGATGGTATCGACACTATGCTAAATACTGAAATTTTGGAAGAACTTGAAAAAATAGGGTATGATACATCTGAACATAAATTGACTTTTCAAAAAGCATGTTTTTCACCCCAATGGAGATTTTTGATACATACTCTTCTATTATGTTTAAGTAATAAAAAGACTGCTTGGGAACAATTCAGTAGCAATATTGCTATTGCTCTCATTTGCTTGTCTACAAACAGAGTTTTTAACTGGTCAAAATATATTTTTGAGGGTATGGCATCAAATGTTGATAGTAAAACAAAGTTTTTAATGTATCCCAGGTTTGTTCAAACAATTTTGAATAAAAAGAAAAACCTGTTTACAGAACCAACTGAAATTTTTCCTACGCCTAGTCTACAATCAAAGGTTTTTCAAAATATGTCTATGGCTAGTAAACTTTTTCAAGGGGAACCAGTTCCATTATTTCCTCAAATGATTCAAACTGAGTTGGGTGAAGGTTCAGCAGTTCCAACTGATCCCCATCACACATCCACTCAAGTATTTGAAACAACCCAACAACCACCTATCACTTATAGGAGAAGGTCTAAACCTAGTCTAACTAGGGTTGTGACTGAATTCTTGCCCAAAGATTCACCTCTCATAGCAGGTAATACAGCTAGAAGTGATGAGGGTAGTTCTTCACAAACTGAATTGACGGCTTTATGTACCAAGTTAGTAAACAAGGTTGATACTTTGGAGAAGGAGCTCAAGCAAACCAAAGAGGATTTTAAAGCTCACAAGGAAACTTTTTCCAAAGTCTATACAAAGCTAACAAAAAGGGTGAAGCAGCTTGAAGAACAGTTGAAGAAGAAAAGGGCAAGAGTGGTATTGGATAAAGATTATGATGATGATGATTCTGATGGTTCAGACGGGGATGATGAAAATTCTTCCAAACAGGGGAGGAAATTTGGTAAAGAGAGGAAATTTGAAGATAAAGATAGATCAGCATCTCAGGGGAGGTATGAAGAAGGTTCTGAACAAGATCAAGATTTTGATATTGGTTCAGGTTCTAGTCATGTTCATGAAGAAACAGCTGAGACACATCAAGCAGTTGTAAATGAAGAAGCAGTTCAAACTGCTGAGCCAGAGCAAGAGACAGAGCAAGTAACAGTTCAAACTGCTGAGTCAGAACAACAAGCAGTTCAAACTGAAGAAACTTCTGATGAACAAGTTTATGAAAGGAGAAGAGCAGATAAAGGAAAGAATCCTATGACATCTGAAGAAGTGGCTGCTGTTCAAGAACTTGAAAGGCTTAAAAGGTTGAAACCAAAAACTAAAGAACAGATAGATCATGATGCAGAGGTTGCTAAGAAACAAAAGTCTGATGAAGAAGGATTAACTGATGAGAAGATCAAAAGCATGATGGTGATTATTCCAGAGTATTCTTACATTAAACCTTTGCAGGTCAAACATCCAATTATTGACTGGGAAGTGTTTACTGATGGTAGAATGAAGGGATGGAAAATTATTAGACTTGGAGATATTTCTGAAAGATATAAGTTGTTTGAAGATTTACTTAAAGGCTTTGACAGAGAAGATCTAAATCAACTTTGGAGTTTAGTAAAAGAGAAGTTCAGAGATATTGATCATGTTGAAGATAAAGACAAAGAACTATGGGTTCAATTGAAGAGACTATATGAACCAAATGGTGGAGAATCGATTTGGAGATTTCAAGCTCAAGTCAAGGATATTTCTTGGAAGTTATTTGGTACATGTGGAGTACACAGAGTATCTACAAAGGATGGAGTAGAGATATATATGCTGGTTGAAAAGAATTATCCACTCAGACCAGGTGTTTTGACTATGCTGGTATTTACTAAACTAGAAGCTAATGAAGAGTCTGAGATGGCTAATATGCTGGTAACGAAGATATTCAACCTTGCACAAGAAGTAAAAGCTAGATCAAAGAGATTTGCTTGATGGGTATTTGAAAGAATTTTCAGCATTAAGAAAGAGAAGCTTAATTTGAAGAAACTTAATGATTGGGAGGAAATCATAAGTTTAGGGGAGGATTGTTAGGAATTAAGCTTAAGCAGTTAAGACTGTTGGAGGTAACAGTTAGGACTGTTGAAGATTGAAGTTAAGACTGCTGAAGAGTATTGAAGACATGAGCAGTTAAGACTGCTGAGAGAAGAAGTTAAGACTGGTTATGATTTATGTAAAGTAGATAAATATGGAAAATATATTGTGTATATCGTATAAGAATAGATTGATAGTTATCTTGTACAGGAATCCTTGGACTATAAAAGGATTGCCTAGGTTAAGGTTTAGATATACGAATACAACACACAGATACACGAATACGATAGAGTTCATACGTATTAGAAAGATTCAAGGTTGTAAACCCTAGTGATAGGAAGATCACTCGTATTATTATCCTAATAATATTGAATCGTTGGAAGTTATTATTCTGTGTTTCTTTGTTTAATTCTAATCATACAAAACGCATAAGGTCGTCTAAGTGCTAGCTAGTAAATTCCGCGAGCTAGACTAAGTATAATTCTTCGTATCACATCTAACACAAGGAGTGTGTGTAGATCCGGTCATTTTTGTTCTTTTTGTGGCTGTCGAAACAGCAGCAGACCCTGAGTTTGCAACGTGAAATTGGACTAGCAAACGAGTCTTAAAAATTCTAGATTTTTGGTATAATGAAGGTCTATCAGCTGTCTAAATGTAGGAAAAATAACGAAATCATTTGGTTAAGTTTACACCAAGATACGACCCTGTCTTTTCGCGTGTTTTCTGCCCAGACCAAACGAACAAACGCACCCTAACATAATTAATTTCGAGCTCGTGAGCTCGAATCACGAACTGGAACTTTGTCAAAACTAAGTTTATAAACTGATAATTAAGTGTACAAAAGAGTCGTAAAAAGTTTTGCCTTTATTCGTAAGGTATAACGCGTTTTATAAGAAAAAGGACGTCGGGTGTAACGACGTAGGAATTTCAAGGGTATTTTCTGCCAAAATTTTAAATAGAATTATAACAAGGAATTAATGTGCTGTCGACTTACAACTAAGGGGTAAAAAGTGTCACCTTTGAAACTACAAGGGTAAAAATTGTAAATTTATAAAAGTTAAGGGGAAAAACTTGTCATTTTATGAAAGTTCAAGGTTATAAATTGTCAATATTGTGAAACTTTAAGGGTAAAATTGAAACATTTTATAATAATAATGATTATTATTATTATTAAATATTATTAATATTATTATTATTAATTATTATTATTATTATTATTATTATTATTATTGTTAACTATTATTAAATATATATACAAATATATAACTTAAATTGATTAATAAACCAAATACAAACGAACGGGAAACAATTAACGAACGAACGGAACGAAAACATAAAGATAAGAAATAAGATAAAATCTTATAACTTTTGGAGAGACTTCACGTTGTCTCAAATTAACATTTAATCAACAATCAAAAACGTTACAAAACGAACATATCTATATTCTAGAACAATTACTAAATTATGACGTACCAACCCAGGTTACGTGCCGGAGACGTTTATCAACTTTAGTTAATTTCGTTTACTCTTCAGACTATCAAGGTGAGTTCATAGTCCCACTTTTATTTATACGTTTTTCAAACTTGTGGGGAGATACATGCTACTAAACCGAACACGAGTATTTTTAATTGTTATTGCACTAGGTTAACTTATTGCCTATTTTTATTTAAAAAGTCCCTCATATCATGCACCATTAGTCACCCGCAGGGTGAGCGCGAATATAGTGAATAGATCTATTGGCCTGACGACCCATTTGTACTAGTCGGATGGATACCCTTTGGGGTAGCCGGGTATGCAAATGCATTATATTTGATTTCTATAAAGAGTATCTAGGTAGACTCCTACTCGGGGGCAAGACCACTCTCATTTAATTATGTTTGTGGAACCTGGACACTGTCAACGCATTGCGTGTCATGAGGCTTAGTGCAATATACCGTACTGTGATTTTATACTTTTTACTAGACTTGTGTTCAAATTGATTATAAAACACTATGGATTCACTCAACCTTTGTGTTGACTTTTTAGCATGTTTTATCTCAGGTAATTAAGAGAACGAACTTCGCACGGAGTGGTTTTGGACTTTCTTTTATAAAAAGGGTGTCCATTTGTTATCATTCAAATGAATAATGTAACTTTTATAACGTATTTCCAAACTTCCCTCTGGGACCTATATTATGTACTCTGATATTAAATAAATGAATGATAACAATTTTATTTAAAAACGTCTCTTTTTGAGTCGTTTTCTATTATCATGACAACAAACCATGAAGTAACACCCCAACTTATATTTCCGCTGCGAATATCGAAAACGGGGGTGTTACAGATTGGTATCAGAGCTCATGGTTATAGAGAACCAAATGTTTTCAAACATTGAACTATAACCAATTTTCACAAACTTAACCAAAGTCCTCCGTGCCACAACGCCATTAAAATGCTATTTGTACATATTAACTGTTAATTATTTAGTTACTTAGTAAAATATTCATAGTTATTGGGTGGTTACAGAGTTATTATTTCCCCCTCATTCTATCACACTTATGTCGGACTCGGATATGGAAAATATCGCGGTAGTACCGGACATCACGACCGTACCTAGGCGAGCGACGGAGTCAGATCCATCCGAAGACGTATCCGTGGTACCTGAGATCTCCTCAGCATTTGGGCATGATACAGAGTCGGATCCTTCCGAAGAGCCATCTGAGGATAGTGTAATGCCTGATGTTGCGCCATATCCTGATGATCCATACATGCAGGCAAGAGAGAGAACTCGTACCTTTGCCGACGAAGAACCGTCTGAGCCAGATTCTCCTTTGGTTACAGAAATACCTCCAGAAAGAATCCGAAGAATGGAAAGAATAAGAACTATCCCAGTGCCGACGTCATCATCACCACTACCACATCCTTATATGTTACCCAATTATGTATCGTCATCTACCGATTTCACTCCTCCATCCGTTCCATTCGAACTCAGTAATGAGGTCAGAACCATTATTGCCCGATATAATGTGTTACCTCGATCACCGACCCCCGACATTCCCACTCCGCCACGAGTTTTTGAAATAGGAGAAAGTTCACAAGCGACACAGGAGCGACAGCCGGCTGTCTCCACTCTTCTGTCACGGCTAGAGCGCCAAGAGGAGCAGATTGAGACTGCATTGGGACATCTCGACGAACTTCCATTAGAACTTATTGAAGGCATCGAGTATAGGGTAGAAGATTTAATGACGGATCAGGAGGTGATGCAGCAGAAGGTGAATGATAATCGTGAAGATTCCGAGAAAAATTACGAGCAGGTCAGACAAGAATTACCTTTCATTTATGATAATGAATTGAAGTTAATAGAAGAAATGATCAAGAGGAATGAAGAATTAGCAACAGCTCAGAACAAGATTGCGGTCCTAGAGACGACGGTGACAAAGATGCAGGCTCAGTACCAGGAGAATATGCAGGTTTTCATCAGTATGATAGCTGAGCTTGAAAGTCGACTTAAGGAAACTTCTGGAAATCAGTAGATCAGACCTTTATATATTAGCTTTTGTACTATGTCTCAGCTATGGGATATATAGTATAAATATGACGCTAGTATCTAACAGCTTTTGTACAATTTTCCCAGCCACGGGGTGTGTGGCATAAATATGGAACTTGTGTTAATTTTGTTATATGAATGAAAAAATTTACAAGTTATTTATGACTACATGTGGGTGTGATTTTGTTATATTATGTTGTATTGTGATCTTGACTGATATTAACCAGTAATGATCATTTGCATATTTAAACTGTTGTAATATTGTGACAGTATTTTACCTTGTTAAATTAACATGGTTATTATGAAAATTCTAAACGAGTGTTTTCTTGTAATAGAAATATGTCTCGCAAATCCCCAGAACCAGCCATGTCCCAAGCTGTTATTCGAAAGCTTGTTGCAGACAGTGTTGCTGCAGCACTTCAGACTCAAGCAGCGGAAATGGCCCGTACTGGAAGCACTAGCTGACCCAATGGAGAAAGCGAAGCTACAATAGCTCGCAAGTGTACCTACAAAGACTTCATGAACTGTAAACCAACTTTCTTCAAAGGAACAGAAGAAGCTACTGAACTAGCTCGTTGGTTTGAACGTACGGAAGTAGTCTTTGTAAGGAGCGGATGTACCGATGACTGCAAAGTTGCTTTTGCTACAGGGACTTTACTAGATGATGCCCTGTCTTGGTGGTCTGCTACTTCCCGAACCATGGGTATTGGAGCAGCACATCAACTCACTTGGGATGATCTCAAAAAGAAAATGCTGAGAAAGTATTGTCCCCGTACCGAAATCAAGAAGCTGGAGGATGAATTTCACCAACTAGCAGTGAAAGGAACAAATATCAAGGCATAAAATAGAAGTTTCAGGAGCTTGCTCTCCTATGTCCAACTATGGTGCCTGATCAGGAAAAAGTGTTAGAAAAATATACTGAAGGCTTACCTCGAAGCATCGAGGGAAATGTTACCGTTTCAAAGCCTCAGTCGCTGGAAGAAGCAATGACCACAGCTCAGAAACTGATGGATCGGGAAATCAAGCGCAGTTCTACCCAGGGAAACAGTGATCACAAACGGAAGTTTGATGATAGGAAAAATATTCATCACTACGACAACCGTCTCAACAACCACAACTATCACAACAACAATAACCGCACCAACCAAAACAATTACCACCAAAACCGTAACCAATACCATCACCAACAGAACCGTCAGAAGAAAACTGCCAAAGCTTATGCAGTCACTCCTGCTGAGAAGAGCGGTTATGTCAGAACAAAGCCGATGTGCAATAGATGTTTGTTGCACCATTATGGTCCATGTACTGTTAAGTGCATGAAGTGTCAAAAGGTTAGACATCAGACCAAAGACTGTAAAGCAACAGGAGCAAATCTGCAACCAGTAGTTGTGACTTGCCACGGATGTGGTGAGAAGGGGCATTATAGGCACCAGTGTCCGAAGTTGAATGCTAACCCGAACAACGGTGCCTGTGGACGAGTTTATGTCTTAGGAGATGGTAACGTGCAGCAGAACCCGGGAGTTGTCACGGGTACGTTTCTTCTCAATCAACATTTAGCTAGAGTATTATTTGATAACGGAGCCGATAAAAGCTTTATATCCCTTACTTTCGCTACTTTACTTAAACTTACTCCCACTGCCTTAATTCGAGGTTGTACCTTAATTCCACAAAAACTCCTGATTAAACCCTAATTTCACAAAACTATTATTTTATATAATCAAATCACAAACCCTAATTAATATTTTTATAAAATATATATGTACAAGTCTTTTAAACTAAAGTACAAGTCCCTAATGCATAAAAACTAATTATTAATAAAAATCTTATATAAACTTTAATAATAATTATTTTAAAGGCATACTTTGTAATAGTTTTACACATTAATTTTTAAATAAATTTATTAATTTATAAAATAATTGTACAACTCCCTAAACCTATGGTACAACCCTCTAATGCACAAAAACTTAAAAGTCCATTTAATTACTTTAAAACCCTAATAAAAATTATATAAAAATTATGTAAATTAAGGAAAATATTAAAATTATATTTTCTTATTTTCTAAACCTTAGTACAACATCCCTAAGCCTAAAGTACAACTTCCCAATGCACAAAATTATTTTCCTTTAAATATATGTAGTTCGATGTATATATATATAATTCATAAAACCCTAAAAATTATTTCTAATTAATACCTAAACCCTAGGAACCCTAACTAAACCCTAACCCTAGAGTACCATATGACCAAGCATAATGTACAACCACTTAAAGCCTTAATCGAACCAAATTTTCCAAACTTCTTAAACCTTCTTCGAATAAAACCTCAAACAAACCAAACTCTACTTTCTATTAAACCCTAAGAATCCAAGTGTTAGAACCTTAAGTCTCCACATCCCCCTTCTAGAGATAACCCACATGTATGGTTAGTAGCTTACCACCTCACTCTTTCCCTCCTCCTAACCATGTGGCACAACAATTGGCATACCACATCACCCAAGACTTCCTCACCTTCCCCAATAGAAACCCTAGAACCCTTGAGAACCCTAGATCACTTTCCTCTATAAATACAAGGTCTCATTTCCACTCCACAACCCTCAAACCATTCGATCAAATACCACAGCCCACTCACACCTAAAATTCTGCTTCTATAACCTCTATAAAGATCCAAGAACATCTCTAGGAAGCCAAGAAGGAAGATAGAAGCTCTAGTGATCATTTCCCAAAACCCTAAGTCCCATTTTGCCCTATTCGATCCATAATCATCTAGGTAAGTCCTCAACTCATTTCATTTCATTTTATATACTCTAAATATCACTAAATACACTAATAAACAAACCCTACTAATGATTAAACCCTAAAACTAAAGTATACATTTTCTTTTCTTTCTTTTTGTTTTTGCCGAACAAACCCCAAACGCACCCTTAGTTATTTTTTTTCGTTCATTAGATGTTAGAATATAGTAAGAGTTAGTTTAAACATGCCTAAAATACTCCTAATAAACCCTAGGATCAAAGATAGAAACCTTAAGTAACCAAGACCTAAATTTTCTTTTTCTTTTTCAAAACAGTCGAACAAACAAACACCCTTTTAATTCATTTTACAAGCCTAAAATACTTAAAACTAATTAGAAATCTCCTAAACATGTTAAGGATACTAAATACAATCTAAGATGTTAGAATATAGTAAGAGTTAGTTTAAACATGCCTAAAATACTCCTAATAAACCCTAAGGATCAAAGATAGAAACCTTAAGTAACCAAGACCTAAATTTTCTTTTTCTTTTTCAAAACAGTCGAACAAACAAACACCCTTTTAATTCATTTTACAAGACTAAAATACTTAAAACTAATTAGAAATCTCCTAAACATGTTAAGGATACTAAATATAATCTAAGATTCCTAGTTCATAAGTTCTAAAATCGAAAACAAAATTGTTTTTGTTCTTTTTGTGGCTGTCGAAACAGCAGTAGACCCTGAGTTTGCAACGTGAAATTCGACTAGCAAACGAGTCTTAAAAATTCTAGATTTTTGGTATAATGAAGGTCTATCAGCTGTCTAAATGTAGGAAAAAGAACGAAGTCATTTGGTTAAGTTTACACCAAGATACGACCCTCTCTTTTCGTGTGTTTTCTGCCCAGACCAAACGAACAAACGCACCCTAACATAATTATTTCGATCTCGTGAGCTCGAATCACGAACTGGAACTTTGTCAAAACTAAGTTTATAAACTGATAATTAAGTGTACAAAAGAGTCGTAAAAAGTTTTGCCTTTATTCGTAAGGTATAACGCGTTTTATAAGAAAAAGGACGTCGGGTGTAACGACGTAGGAATTTCAAGGGTATTTTCTGCCAAAATTTTAAATAGAATTGTAACAAGGACTTAATGTGCTGTCGACTTACAACTAAGGGGTAAAAAGTGTCACCTTTGAAACTACAAGGGTAAAAATTGTAAATTTATAAAAGTTAAGGGGAAAAACTTGTCATTTTATGAAAGTTCAAGGGTATAAATTGTCAATATGTGAAACTTTAAGGGTAAAAGTGAAACATTCTATAATAATAATTATTATTATTATTATTAAATATTATTAATATTATTATTATTAATTATTATTATTATTATTATTATTATTATTATTATTATTATTATTATTATTATTATTATTATTATTATTATCATTATTATTATTATTATTATTATTATTATTATTATTAAATATATAACTTGACTTGATTAATAAACGAAATACAAACGAACGGGAAACAATTAACGAACGAACGGAACGAAAACATAAAGATAAGAAATAAGATAAAGTCTTATAAATTTTGGAGAGACTTCACGTTGTCTCAAATTAACATTTAATCAACAATCAAAAACGTTACAAAACGAACATATCTATATTCTAGAACAATTACTAAATTATGACGTACCAACCCAGGTTACGTGCCGGAGACGTTTATCAACTTTAGTTAATTTCGTTTACTCTTTAGACTATCAAGGTGAGTTCATAGTCCCACTTTTATTTATACGTTTTTCAAACTTGTGGGGAGATACATGCTACTAAACCGAACACGAGTATTTTTAATTGTTATTGCACTAGGTTAACTTATTGCCTATTTTTATTTAAAAAGTCCCTCATATCATGCACCATTAGTCACCCGCAGGGTGAGCGCGAATATAGTGAATAGATCTATTGGCCTGACGACCCATTTGTACTAGTCGGATGGATACCCTTTGGGGTAGCCGGGTATGCAAATGCATTATATTTGATTTCTATAAAGAGTTTCTAGGCAGACTCCTACTCGGGGGCAAGACCACTCTCATTTAATTATTTTTGTGGAACCTGGACACTGTCAACGTATTGCGTGTCATGAGGCTTAGTGCAATATACCGTACCGTGATTTTATACTTTTTACTAGACTTGTGTTCAAATTGATTATAAAACACTATGGATTCACTCAACCTTTGTGTTGACTTTTTAGCATGTTTTATATCAGGTAATTAAGAGAATGAACTTGGCACGGAGTGGCTGTGGACTTTCTTTTATAAAAAGGGTGTCCATTTGTTATCATTCAAATGAATAATGTAACTTTTATAATGTATTTTCAAACTTCCCTCTGGGACCTATATTATGTACTCTGATATTAAATAAATGAATGATAGCAATTTTATTTAAAAATGTCTCTTTTTGAGTCGTTTTCTATTATCATGACTGCGAACCATGAAGTAACACCCCAACTTATATTTCCGCTGCGAATATCGAAAACGGGGGTGTTACAGTGACATTTGCCAATATTCAACTTTTAGAAGCCTAAACTCCCATAATAATTGATCAATTTTACTGTGGTGGGAACAAATGCCACAACAACAAGACATCGGCGGTAGTTGTGTCGGGAATATCTTACAATAACATAAGAGGGATATATACCAAAAGAACCACTGTCTATAATTTGGTCATTATTTGAAAGTCAGCTGGTAATGCGTTGTCTCTCTCTCACTCTCTCTTTCTATACGTCAGGCTTGCAGAAGATTGGCCGTCGACAATTCAAGTCAGTATGCTTGTGTCATCTCAAAAGTTCATGTGTGACAAGTACGATCAGATCTTCCATGTAATTCTGTAATGTTGTGTTTCCACAAATTAACCTTTTTTCCCCATCTATAAATATTTTTGGCATGGAATACACTGGAAAGGCAGAATATAATGGTTTTACATGGTGTTTCTTATAGAAATTTAATAGGAAATTATTTCACAAGACCGTTACCAGCAGAACTCCTAGCAAAATCAAAGAAACGGTCATTATTTTTGAGGTTTGCTCTTTAGCATAGAACTATATTCCAATAAAAATTGAATTGGTATTCGCCTAAATTGTTCTAACAATCTGACATTTACTATAATCAGCATTGAAGAAAGTGGCGATTAAGATAAAGGTTATTGTCTTAACGGTACATGTAAAAACAAAATCATACCAAAGTTGTTATTCCAGTAATAGTAGCAATTTCTACAGTCATCGTGCTATTGACCACATTTGTCATAGTATGGATAATTAAATGGCGAAAACCTAAAGGTTTGCCATATCGTTTCCTCATCATTGTATAGCCTAATTAATTTATGTTATTCTCTGTTGAAAGAAATGGGTAAATGGAAAAGTTCCTCAGTATTTAAACTAATGAATTGCAGACCCGATTATAAAAGAGGATACTTTTAAGCCAAGGATTCGAGAGTATACATATTCTGAGTTGCAGAGGATTACTAACAACTTCGAGACTGATATTGGAAAAGGTGGATTCGGAACAGTCTTCCGTGGTTATATTGGGGAAAACCAAGTTGCTTAGATGGATATTCAAACATCTTGAGCTGGGAAAGGAGACTACAATTTGGATGTGATGCAGTAAAAGGTTAGCAACTAGATTGTTTTTAAAGGCACTCACGCACCAAATTCCCAGTTGGGAATCGAACTCACAACCACGGTTGATAGGGCACTTCATATACACCTATAGATTACTTTTTTTTAACATGAATGTATCTATATATATTATAGGACTAGCGTACATACATCATTGTTGCAGGCCACCGATAGTCCTCGGATATTTAAAGTCTTCAAACATATTGTTAAATGAAGGTTTCGAGGCAAAATTAGCAGATTTTGGCCTGTCCCAATCGTTTACATCTGAAGATACCACCCACGTGTCAACAATAGTAGTTGTTGGCATTTACGGGTACATTGATCCCAAGTGAGTTTTTCTCTTCAAAGGTTTTCAATTTGAAAAATAGCTTTTTAAGATAGGGATATTGAAAATGGAGGCCACCTAATCATTCAACTATTTTCATTAGGACCACCAACTAACGAAACTACTTTATAGTTGACCCATGTATATATTCAGTTTCATTTATTTCAAACGGTTCAAATTAGATCAAAAACATGTTGAATGAGAATTTTTCACAAATTTGATCACAATTATAATTTCACAGTCACATCCACAAGTTATTCGATAATATTTGGCCACTAAATCTTTAGTAACAATAGACTTTTAGTGATACCTTTGTTACTCACACTTTTTCTTTTAGTGGGAGTTGATAAATTAGCTTTTAGTGACTATTTTTTATAGAGTAGACTTGCGTTTAAGCCTTGGTAGATTCATGAATATGCACGACCGCTACAAAACTTTTCAGGGCATATTATCTATAGAATTATCAATTATTAATATATGTGGTAGAAAACACATAAAAATATGTTTCAGAATATAAGTTTCAAAAGGATGGGTGTGGCAGGTTGGGAAATGGATTCAAACATCAAATAATTTCGGATCAAAATAGGTCCCTTTGGTCTTTCTATGAGTAAATAGCATAAAGGTCCCTGTCGTTTGCTCAAAATATGGAACGTGAACCTGGCCCCTCGACAATACTAATTACGGATTTGGTCTTTAAAACAATCTTTACTTACCTATTTGGTCGCTCGCCCTTTACCCTTTAAAGACTAAAAGCGAATTAATCACATACCTGAAGTGCCAAAGTTAAACTAATAGATACTGGACGGACCAATGTTAAAGCAAGAAATGTTTTCTAGGAACTATATTCCTATCCAGTATTTGAGAGAGATCAATTTTATAATTATGAGCAAACCCACATGGAGCATTTATGTAAATACTATATTAGATAATGATCTAATATTCTTTGGTAAAGTAATTTAGGAGGTAGTAAACACACACTTACAATGTGAAAAATAATTTAGGAGTTAAGACACCAACATGGAAAATGTCTATGGGTTGAACAACATTAACCCATTTTGCAATCATTTTAATCGTTGTGATGAACCTTCTATAAGTTTATCTATGCAGTTGACATCTCCAAAGAGATGCTTGGGATGATCGGTCCACAAGCAGAACCCTACATACATGTAATGCCTGAACAGACTATGTATGTAGCTATGTTAGATACATAATTCTATATTCCATTACCATTTAATCTTAATTTTTGTGTTGGTACTTGGTATGACTGGAGATGGTGTGAACGAAAGTGTAATTGTTAGCACAGTTTTGACCAGCAGAGCCATCTTCCAGGTCCACATTGATAACTTCTTTATACAAAAAAGGGTTGCGCCTCTCGTGTTCATCCAGGCAAGCACATGATATTGGACAAATTGTGAACTACATGGCCGTAGATTCTCAACAGCTTGGTGACATGATGCTTCAGCTGCATGCTATTTGGCTTATGCCAGTCCATATTACGGTGGCGTTGGTTATTCTATACAATTACCTTGGTGTTCCTTCATTGGTAGCTTTGGTCGGGATCTTGGCTGTTTTGTTGTATGTTATTTTGGGTACTAATTCTTGCGTATCACTTTGTAACTTCTTTTTTTTTAATTTATTTTTATATTCGATAAACATTGTTTTCTTTTCATTCTTAATGCATTCAATAAATACTTTGGTATGTTTATAACTTATTTTCATTAACTTAAATTTTTCAACGACATTCATAAGGCTCGCCCACCCATCGGACGAGCTATGCTACTACAAATGTTGTGTATAATGAAGCGTTATTCCGCATTTGAGTTTAAATCATATACTATGTCGTTGCAAAGAACATTGTAACAAACACAAACAATTTGACAAACAGTGGTACTATTCTTTTAAAAATATTTGTATAATAAACAATTTTTTAACACCAATATTTAGCTAAACAAAAAAAAATGTAAACGATAATTATAAGTCATGCCCGCCCATTGGGCGGGCTTTGAAGGCTAATATATATATATATATATATATATATATATATATATATATATATATATATATATATATAAATGTGTACATACATGCATGCATTTCCATTTAGCGACACTCCATTTGCTTGAAATGCTTGTATACGATATATGGTTTCATTTTTCAATACACTTTTATGTTTCTTATTAACAAAACAAACATGATAAAATCCAGACATCCAGTTCCCAGCTTCATCAATATTACTCACATGCATGTAGATATGCAGTAAAGCAAAATCTCGGGTTATATGTTTTAAAAGTCGGTCGACTTTTAGACCGACTTTGGATTTGGATTCTTGGTGACCGATATTCGACCGAATCTCCACAATGCACTCGACCGATTTGGAGATCGGTCACTTGGATAGATCGACCAATTTATTCAGTTCGAGTGTGAGCAGCCTAACACCACACACACCCTAAATACGAAATCAAAATTTCTTCAATCTTCAATCATATTCAAATTCAAGTTCAAAAAATAATAATAATAATAATAAAAATAAAATAAAATTCCCTTTCATCCCAGAAACAATCAAAACCCCCATGAATTGAGCATCGCATAACTCAAAAGTGCTAACTATGTACCATCCGCTTTTTAGGAGCAATAGAGAAGGTTCAGTTACAGGTTCTAACAATTGAGGGTGCGCTATGTAGCAGTTATTGGCGACAGGTTTCGCGGTTTTGGCAAGCGTTCGTAATGCTGAAAATCTTGGCTCTTCAGGTACAAAAATTGGAATTTTTTAAATGAAAGTTTATTTTTTTTAGTTAAAGTTGTTATTATGTTTATTTTTTTGGTAAAAGTGTTATCTTTATTGCTTTTTTGTATGTTATTTGTGTTGAACTTAGTCACTTTGGTGCTGCGAGATTTCTACAATTTTCTCGAATGGGAGTTCCTTCTTCGATAGGCTTCAGGTCGGAATATGTTCCAGATACTGTGTTGTGACTTATAGAATAGCTTTCTTTGGTAAAATTTTCATTCATATTGTTTATTTGTTAATAACTTTTTATAAACTTTTTCTTAGATTTGTGTTGTGACCTACAGAATAGGTCTTATGTTTTGCCCTGGATCTATAGTGTTGTATCTTATTTCATACACTTGAATTGCGGATTAAAGGTTAGAGTGTTGACCAACGATGGATTACAAGCTACGGAATGAATCGAGGAATTAAGGTCGTTAACCATAATCTATACTATCATAAGTTTTAGTTTTTTATTTATCGTAACACATATACTAATAAACATATACTAATAAGTTGATTTTTTTAAGGTTGTGAACAATAGGATATCGACTGAGCTTTTGGGACACTGAAGAAGATGTCAAAAGGCCATTACAAGAACTGTATGGAAGGTAAATCTGCTATTATTAAATTGATTTCTGATGTTGTCATCTTACTTCTATATACAGGATATAAATGACACCTTAGGCTACATTGTTTCTTATAAAAAAAATCATGTTGTAGGTATTAATGAAGGTCCACAAAAGGGTTTTAGCCAAACGTAAGTCGACCAAGGTTTGTAACACTCAGTTGGTAAGGATTCGTCACGTTCATGCGATTTCAGGCAACGCAGAGACACATCACTACACCGACTCTTATAAATTTGCTCCTGTAGTAGGAACTAATGAAGGTTCAGAAAAAACTTCTAGCGGTACGGGTGGCTACAACAGAGAATTGAAAACTCGAATGCCAAAAGTAGGTCAACCATGGTTTGTAACACTGAGTTGGTAGGGATCTGTCACGTTCATGCGATTCCAAGCTGCGGTTGAGAAGCAGAGTTCTCAGGTATAGTAGATTATTTATAATACTTTTATTAATTTAGATTCCTAAACGAGGAGAGATTAACAGATAATGATAATCAATCCCTTTCATGCTTCTGAATCATATTAAGATCTTCCATAGTTGATGCATCAGGCGTCGAAAGCATGGCTACTGGGCGAACTGGTAGCACTGGTGCAGCGTTAATTTGATCATAATTACTAAATGTTACAGTTTCCATTTTTGTTAATTTGTTCATGTTGCATATCAAGTGTTATGATAAAATGTTTTATTGGCATATTACGGAACGGTTGTGTCATCCGAAAGGGATTCGTCAGGTGTGGGTTCATTTTATAGGATCCCAGTTTCTGGGATCTGATAGAGGTAAAGAGTTTTTAGTTTTTTTTAAAGATCGAGATTGAAGTTTTGTTTGATGTATAAGAAGTACTTAAGTCAAGCGAGTTTTGGCAAGTTTAAAAGTAATATTGCTAGAAAAGTGGCTACAAATGAATCTTGAAATTATAATTACAAAATGTTTGTGTGGCCAGGGTGTAGAACAAAGATATCTCCAACTAAAGTCTCTTGAAGGATGGGAAATCGTAACGAATAACCCATTCAGCAAAAGTGGTCCATCGAGCTTAGGGTAATGAAATGGTTACAGATGAAGATTAAGAATGCCACGATGTTTTGAATAATAAATGGAGCAAAAGCATTGTAACAAAGGAAATCAGCAGGTTTCATGAGCTCGCTCTACCGGTGAACCACGAACGACGTCATAAAAAAAGTTCCACCGGCCTCAGTAACGTAAAAGTAAACCCTCCATGTAATGTATATGACGTTCATAGGTAATCCAATATGTAGTATGCGCAGTAAGTAGGCGTAAAGTAGCGTAACCCGGGATGTAATATCCACAGCAAACGCCGCATTAGCAGGCAACCTTTAAGTCGGTTTTTCCCAGGACGCTTATGTAAAAGCCTGCTATTTTTGCTGTTCAGCGGCACCTCTAATATAAATACCAGGTTCTCTAAAGTTGTTTCACTTGCAAATGCCAGTTTTACAATCGCAAACAACAAATAATAGAGCGAACGCCCCCACCACAACGCGGCGGGTTCCTGCACCTTGTTTATATATATATATATATATATATATATATATATATATATATATATATACATATATATATATATATATATATATATATAACATATATATATATATATATATATATATATTATATATATATATATATATATATATATATATATATATACTAAAACACATGCAAACGGTGCGCTCTGATTGGCTCTCCCAAACGTTTTTTTTATTAATATAATTACTGGGCTTATTTTTAGTCCATTCACAATTGGGCCAGGTCCGTCTGTTGTGTAGTTTTTTTTCTTATTTTTCTCTTTTCAGATAGATTCTACGAACGCTTTGGTTCTCTAAAAAATCTGGGGAAAGCCTTAACCAACTTTTCGTCTCTTAGAACCTGCAAACACCTTTGACCAATACTTTGGAGCAGACGTTCAGATCTTCAGGTAATAGCGTCTAAATTTGTAGATATGTGTAGGTTATACGAATTCTGTATAATATGTGCTCTTGAACGATTGTTTTGCATGCTATTGTTGTTTTTGCCTTCTTAACTTTTCATTAATAGTGCTTCTTAAGTATCTGTTGTGTATATGTAATTATCTAAGTATTAGATCCGATAAAAGTTTTATAGCCTGCAGTCAAGTCACGTTAGTTGGTAGCTAACTATGAGAACTACAGTTGCTTAATAGTTGTTACGTTTTTGTTATGTGTATGTGACTACTTAAGTATTAGATCCACCAAAACTTTTATAGCCTATAGTCGTGTCGCCTTGGTTGTGAGAAAAAATATGAGAACTAAAACAAAAGTTGTTCGGAAGCGTTGCGACCTTGAGTTGTTGTCACCACCTTCTTCATCTTCATCGTCTGCTTTGTCGGATGATGCATACATTACAATAGCCAACGATGATGCATGTTCAACTGGTATTGGAGAATCACTTTTTCGAACAATAGCAGAATCTCAAGAGTCACCTCTTCTAGAATCAGTTGAATGTATAGACAGTGTGGCCATAAGAAAGGCAACGAAAAGGCAAACGGTACCAGCTAGACATGATGCCAGTTGTAATATAGGCCTAAACAGTTATCAAAGACCTGTCAGTGGTATAACAATAAGAGCCGGGTACACCAGAACGGCGACGTGTAAACCTGGGTACTCCATCAGATGCACCGTTGGTTTTAGATAAAGGAAAACATAAAGCGTCGTTCAGTTTTGACATAGATAAGGGGTCAGAGTTTATTCACGGTATAGGCGGTCGTATGGTTCCCCCTACCAATGAATTTCGTTGCTACCATATTGTCAGTCCCTCAGTGCTTCAGATACCTACAACAGACGGCTCTTACTCAACTTTTTCTACCAGTTTTACTGCAAATGAACATTGTTCAAACGCTGATGGCGGCTTACAAAGAGACGGTAATTTTTTGACTCATTATCTTTTGATGTATTCTTTTGATTGCTGACTTATTTTGTTATGACATCTATACAGCTTTGCTGCCACAAGTATGTGAACGATATTTTCCTCCTGTTAAAGTTCTGGACTTTCAGGGTGGTGTCGTTATTGATGGGAACTACTTCGGCTGCTTTGAATACCACCAACTTGCTCAATGTGTTGTCCCACTTTCTTCAAATATTGTTACGTATGTAAACTGTTTTTACATGATAGAATATATAGTTATGTTCCTCTCTGATGTGCTACAACGGGTGCAAGTTTTAAATTTATAAAGATGATTTACTAGATCTATTAATAACACATACGAGCAAGTGAACTCGTCCGTTATAGAAAGATTATAATGGTAAGTCGGGATCATTCACAGGGATTTGTGTGAATCGAGAAGTAAGTGATTAAATACACTAATAGCAAATCAAATGTACTCAACAATAAGCAATAATGATGATGAAAATTCAAATGATTAAAACTACACTTGCTTAGACTAGCTTACTACTCTTGATAAGCATGATTGTGATAATTCCTTTTAACATGTTGATTATGGCAATTAGATGGTGTTCTAATTTATTGTTCTTACAAGTTAAACCTTCGTCAAGACTTTAGTTTATAAAAACAAGCATTAAGTTTAACCAATCAATTCAAAATCAATTCAAGTTTCATAAGTATGATTCACGTTAGCTTCACAAACTTAAACACAAAAACGTTCCTTTGTTTTATCAAATTTGCTTAAGAAATGGTCAATACAAAAGGTAATTGGTCATAGACAAAAGGGTTACAATTGATTGTTAACAACTAATCTTTCGACCTATGAGGTGGTTTTCAATCAATCCAATTTGATAAACAAAAGTATTCTTATTACAACCACAATTAAGTTTCTTTGTTTAACCAACAATAATGGGTAAAAACAATCATTCATAGACAAATGATTATAACTAGTTGAATAAAAATAAACATTTCGACCTTTAGAATTACTAACAACTAATCAAACTTGATTAACAAATGTCACTATGAAGCTTAAGCATAATTGGATCTTATAATTAACTTGAAATTGAATTAAAACATGTTATCACAATCATAAGCAAATCATTATATAATAAACATCATCTAAGAATTAACTTGAAAAAAATAGGTGGTGTGTTATGCCTTTCATTCAGATGGTTAAGTAGTTGAGGTAGAACTTATGAAATTGTGGTCCTATTGTTTGGATCTTGAGAGTATGTATTTTTTTCGGTTATCTTGTGCACTATGATGCAGGTCTTGTTCATGCCTTATCTTGGGTCTTTGCCTATTTAACTGTCTTATTAGAGAGGTGGGATGCTGTAACACCCCCTAAATCGGGTAATTACGGAAGCTTTCGGGTCCTAAGGTGCTACGAAATCAATATACATCGCAAAAGAGATATAGTACAATGCCATAATTAAAATTTAAGGAAAACGTACATTAATACAACATTGTTTTTGACCGACATCGGCAAATAAAAATAAGTTTAAATTCTAGCAAGTTATTTTCTTGACAACTTAATGAAAACAAAGATGACACGTGACGACTCCTTTATGCTAATGTCTTCATAAAAATACCTACTAGCGATCACCTGAAATGCATGAGAAAAACGGGTCAACTATGAAAATAGTTGGTGAGTATAAAGGTTTTTACTCAAAAGAAGTCCAAAGTTTTTTTTAAAAAGGTCCAGATGTCTAATTATTCAGTTACATGTCTTGCCCAAACAAGGCATGTAACCTATGATTTCACAATCATTATATAGAAAATTGTACGTCTTATAGTCAAACACTCATGCTCATTAGGTTCACATTAAATGACTAAGTATATAATAATGTATGCGGCAAAGCCCCTAAAATAAATAATATGCATTCCGTAGACAGGGGAATGAGAGGTTGGCCGACCTCTAATAGTGTTATCCATACTACCTACTGCTCCGCACGAGGGAGCCGTACGAACGGTACGTCTAAATTGGAGTGCGAACGGCAAACCAATCGGGGACTAACAATGCGAATGTACGAACGGTACATCATACCAACTATTATTTACAAATTAAATCAAGCCTGCTCCGTAAACATGGGAGACCAAAAATTTAAGTGCGTACGGCACATCAACAGTTCAAAATAAGTCATAAGCTCAAATAATTTTTTAAGTCATGAATTCCACCCCAAACAAGTAAAGCGGTAAAAAGGGGACTGTGAATACTCACCTTTAATAGTCTGAATAGTGAACGCTGTGAAATTAAGGAGTGCACGACACCAACACGCAACCTAGATTAAATAATCATGTCTTAGTTCAAGTATTAAATTCAAGTCCTTTCATATTTTAATTTCAATGTTTTAGTGTACTTATGTTGTTGTCACTTGTGTGGCGGCAAGTGTGGTTACTAAGGTCTTTCCTAAGGTGTGGTAAGGTGTAAGTCTACAAATGACCTAAAGGTACGGTAATGAGAGGTGGAGAATATTAAACAACCTAGAGTACACATGAATTAAATCTAATTGTGAATATATATATATATATATATATATATATATATATATAGTGGGACTTTCATTTCAGAACCATCTTATTTGCGAGAACTGACAGAACTACCAAAAACATAAATGCACGCCTTCAATAATTGTATTTTTGCACATATATTCTAAAAACAACATATATGTTTTTTTAAAAACATGGTTGTTCTAAAGAATTTGATAAGAAATTGGAAATACAAAATTTTTTTTGAAGGTGTGCATGTATGTTTTTATAAGGCGTGCAACGACAATATTGCGGCCGTGTGTAAGGTTTTTGTGAAAAAAAGAGGATGAGTTCATGATGATATTGAAGAACATAGGTGGATACTTACGATTATTGATGATTTGCGTGTATTTTTATTTTATTTTAAAAGCCGTGCATGTATGTTTTTGGTGGTTCTGTCAGTTCTCGCAGATAAGATGGTTCTGAAATGAAAGTCCCCCTATATATATATATATATATATATATATATATATATATATATATATATATATATATATATATATATATATATATATATATATTGTCATTTATTCGTTATGACCGTTTATGTTAATTTTAAAAGTACGACCTAACGTATGTGACGTTTATTACTTACTAATTAAATGATTTGAGAAATATAACGTTAATTTTTCTAAGCCAGGTTAACTAAGTTTGATTCGTTATTAATGATCTACTTCAACCTATTTTTGCACATTATTTGTTTGGAAATATATGTATGTCGTCTCATTTGTTCACGTTAGGTTAGTTACGTCATTCCTAGTTAGTATATCTATTGACTTGATTTTAAAATAACGATTGTAAGCGTCAACTCATATATATCCCGACGTGTTTTATGGTCTACGTTTATCGTGTATTTGGTTTGTCATTGATTTGAGTACCACACTTTACTACACAAGTATATGTCAATATTTATCTTTATTTTCCCGAGTGTATCACTTATAAAACAATGTATATGTATATATTGTGTGAACATAGTTTAAACGCTTCAATCATCTTCGTCAAGTTCTATATTTCGGCTACCCAAGTTTTTATGTATGTAAATTTTAAAATGAAATTTCATCTTTGTCTTTCGGTTATATAAATTTTTACGTGTATATATGTTAGTTGTTACGAATTATCTTCGTGAATGGCTCATGTTCATCTTAATTGTTGCGACAAGTCTCACTATATTAGTTATCCGACATTGCATTTTTAGTATCTATTGGGCTTTGGCACCACTGGGTTCGAGGAGGGGGTTTAAAGTCTATAACGGGTTGGGCCTTATCTCAAATACTTACAAGGTTCTGGTGGGCCAGATGGTTGTTCACAGGCCCATGCCATGGGCTGCATTTAGGGGCTGTCGATTGGGCTTTGGGAGTGGCTCCTAAGTGGGCTGTTTTGGAGCTTTTGGCCCAGTATATTTAACATAAACAACACAGGACACCCAAGTTTAATACTTGGTGTGGTGTTCCTGGAGTATCTTTTTGGTCGTTAATGGTCACTATCATGGGTCTTATGTTTCATCTCTTCGGCTACGATTCGAGTACTACTCACTTCAAGCCTAGAGGGTCTAAGTGGTGACAAGGGTTTGGGTTCTTGACTCAATTTATGTGTCGATACGGGTAGTAATTAACCTCAAATGGACTTAACCCTTAGGTCTCTAAAGGTTACCCCTTTTTCCTATTTTTGCAGCCGGTTTTTCTCTAACGATATAGCACCCCATTCGAGCATTTACAATCCTAGATGGATTGTTGTCAACAACTCGGCAAGAACAACCATCCTACACGGTTTGTTTATTATCACGAGTTTTTCCCAGATTCTACCCATGACCCTGTGTTTCCTATAGCCTTTGAACGTAATGTAGTCACGATGCTTATCAATTCTAAATATGGGAATCGAGTTCTATAATTCCTAACTCCATACGCCACACTAACAACAACAATTCTTAACAGATTCTCAACATCCACTATTGTTTCTGGGTAAACTCATAACCGAAATAATTATATCAACACTTAATTTATTCCCTTCATTCGACCTAGTTAAATGGATCTAAAAATATAAATAAATCTTACAATGATTGTTGAGAGGGAATGAACTCGAACAATACTCCAAATCCGCACCCAACTATTCCAAATCGAACCACAATTTCCACAAATCCTTGTTCTTCCTTGAGTGATTCTCAAAACTTTTGTGTGAATTTGTTGAGATGTGGTTCGATCTCCCTTGGAATATCGGTTTAAAAGGACGATTATGGAGGATGACTCCATGGTTTCTTTCGGTTCTGGGAGAAATAAAATTCCATTTAGGTGTTCCATCTACTTCTAATGCAACCTCCTAGGTTTGACTTGGGCTATTTCAAGGTGGGTGAAAATGACGAGAGGGTGTAGGTCAAAAGGAGAAATGACAGGGATGAAGAGGGTGATGTTTCGACTGGTTTTTAGGGAGGATAAGGGGCGGACAAAAATAAAAGTATTCCTAGGGTTAAGTGTATCCGGTTTTGGGAATAGGAGTAAGTGGGTGAGTCTGGGATTGTTTTAAATTTTAAGTATATAATAAAGTGTGGTATTTTTTTTTATATATATATATATATATATATATTTTTTTTATCCCTCGCGTCTTGTTAAACTGGGTCAAATTCGGATCCTTCCCGGAACCGTCTCAAATACGGGATGTTATATCTTTAAAGTTGTTATGTAATACTTGAATATATTTTTGAGTTCTTAAGTATCCACTAATATTCCTGAGTCTCAGATTTATTTTCAGTTTGCGTGTGGTGTCAGTCTGATTGAAAGTGAGATAACCTATTACAGTATTATCATTAAAATAATGGCCTGAAAAATTACGGGTTGTTATAGATGCCTTTATTTTGTATTGGTTTTTGTTGGTTATAAAATGTTGCCTTTCTATAATAATAATAATAAAATAATAATAATAATAATAATAATAAAAAAAATAATAATAAAAAAAAAAAAAAAAAAAAAAAAAAAAAAAAAAAAAAAAAAAAAAAAAAACATTCAATAGGTTGAAGTGTGAAACCACTCAAATTTCAATTAGTAAAGAAGTAAAAAAGTTTCATGTTTTTTTAACGGCATTTTCAATTAAACAAGCTATCAAGAAGCTAGAAGAAAACATTAATTAAGTTTATACAAACAGTTTTTGAGTCACCTATTCAATTTAACCAAACCGGAATTGGCATTTTATGTCTATGTAGAATCCATGAGTGAGATAAGACTTTGATTCTTTTTCTTGGCGGTTTTGAGTAAAAGGAAACACGATTTCGAAATCTCCAAATACTCCTAGTTGTTGTATGGGCACGTGGTTGAGTGAACTCTAATTGTGCTTGAGTTGCGATCCGCTCCGGTCAAATAGAACCTTGCCAATTAGCTTCTGGAGATCGGGTTCTCACTATGTATAACAAGTGGCGGAGCCAGACAGTTTCTTCACGAGGGCAACAAACATTAAGGGAGGTTAAATAAGAAGATGGAATATGCCTTTTTTTTTAAGTGTAACTCAAAACAAGTCAGGTTAGGTTCGGTTAAAAGCAAACCATTCTAATTCAAGCTAATTAACACTCTTGTTCAGAAAGTTAAGCACACAAAAAAACGCAACAATGTGTAGTTTAACTAACTAGAGTAAAAAATGAGGAGATTTTTTTTTTCTTTATTTATTTTTTTTTTTTTGCAAATTTAATGTTTAGTTACTCTATAAAAAAGCGATTATCAAAAGTTAAAATAAAAGTAGAGTTTTAAAGGTATAAAAATAACTTTTAATCACAAATGTGACTTTTCAACCCAAAAGTGGCATGAGAGTTCTTATTGTTTTTCCCTTCCAACAATTATTTGCCATTTGTATGTTTAAATTACGAACTCTCACTCTCCTTAAGTAAAGGATATTATATTGAACTAAAGTTAAATAAGGGAATTGATACTCACACTACAAAAATTGATGCACACATCACAATATCACATCACTAACGCATATGTTACAACATGGTATGTGCATAATTGTGGTGTGCTCAAATTACGGTGTGAGTAGACAACTTTGGCAGAAGCATGAAAATTTAACTCTATATTTGGAACTGGCCCCCACTACTTATCATATGCCTCCGCCTATGTGTATAACCACATCAAAACATGTCTTCGATGTAGAGCTTACAAGATCGAGCAGATTGGTGGGGTAAATGGAGAAACCCTACCAAGCCGAGATGGCTTTCCAAAGAGATGAAGCAACTGAGCACTCAAAGAAAAGATGCTGTAAAGTTTCCAGCACATTATCACATACCAGGAAACGAGTGGAATCCAAATCAATGCCACGATCATCAAGGTTACATCTTGTTGGAAGAGGATCCAACCGTAACCGCCACGTATGTATATTTACTTTAATGGGAATGGCATTGTTCCAACATATTTTGAAACCTACTATTGACAATTTAAGAATCAATGTGTTTATGCATTGATGAAATTGAGAAAGGTTTCATGTTTATAACTGGAAACCAGTTGTCTAAATTTGATTTTGTATACGTGACACAAAAAGTAAAAAGCGTTAACATGTTTCATTTCAAATAAGAGTGAGCACATTAAAGAGCCCCTCAACCTTATTACAACGAAGTATTAAGTCGAGGGAAGATGGTAGTAATGAAAGGGTTACTGTCGAACTTTATTTATTGAAATGAGCAAGGTAGCTAACGCTAATAGTGGCTATAGAGATTAACCCATTAACAATAACACGTCACACGCCCACACTTGCAGGGACAAATTATAGAGAATGGACGGATGGTGACCAGGATGATATTATTAGAGAAGAAATAGGCCCAAGCCCAGTTTGTGGTTTAGCGCATGTTGGTTTTATTATTATAAATAATGGTCAATAATAAAGTAATATAATTATCTAACATGGTATCAGAGCGGGTTTGATCCTTACACCTAGGTGGCTACGTTGAGCCGCCTCTTCTAGGTCACCCCGTCAAACCCTAAGGCTATTCACAGTGGTGAACCATATTGCATCATCATTCCGGCTGCCACCTCAGCTTTCTCTCTCCTCAAACCATATTCACCTCTCTCTTCACAGTGGTGTAAATATCGATCGTTTGGGATTGTTTGAAACAAAAGGTAGAAACTTTAGTGTGTAAATATCGTTCGGTTGGGCGAACGATATTGCATTTCCTCCGGCGAATGATATTGGCGAACGATATTGCACAGTGGGACAAACGATTTCCAACATCGATCGAACGATATTGGCGAACGATATTTTCCGTTCCACTGCTAGTAGCCTAATATTTTTTTTCTTTTCGGTCCTGTAATCTGCTGCATATGTATTTTATCTTTTTTAATCAAGTCAACAATTGTTAACTTTTTGTGGCTAAATATCAATTATTTTTTAATCTAAGTTACAAAACAAATCAATTCTAATGGAAAATAACAACAACAATAACCCACGATCCATCAAAGAAGACGAGCTTGACCGGATGTTTTTCAGTCAAAACTCTGGTCCTACAATCCACTGTTCACGTCATCATTGATCGTTGGTTGTGATGACCGTTGGTTGTTATCAGTGATAGTTATTTTTTCGTTGGTTGAAGTTCAAGGTCCATCTCCTTTGCAGACACTATTATCAACATGGTTACAAATGCTTTCAAGCTATGCATGATGAAGACTTTGAAGCATAGTTGTTAAGATCCCGATCCTGATCTTAGGATCTTACGATTTTACGATTCTACAAAGCAAAAACGATCCGGATCCTACGTAGGATCTTAACAAGCTTAAGATCTTATAGGATCCCGATCTTGACCATAGGATCTTAAGATCTACTTCGAACCGATCTTACTTTTCTCGAACCTTAAACTAAAAAACTACAAATTTATGATTTATGTTTTTATATAATTTAAAAACATCATGTAATTCTTCTTAAACATTCCATATTCATAATTTAGGACAATATTTTTATGAAATATTCATATAATTTCATGTTCATAATATATAATAATTTGTAGATTTGAATAATATTACAAAGATTATTAAAAAATAGCATTATAGTGGGATCTTAGGATCCCGATCCGATCTTACGATCACGATCTTACAAAGACGAAAACGATCCTAGGTAGGATCCCGATCTTGAAAACCTTGCTTTGAAGATTTGTCCGTGCTTCTACTTGTTAGAAGATTTGTTTTAGTGTTATAAATAAAAATAAAAATAAAAAAATAAAAAAATAAAAATAATGTTTTATTGTTTGTTTGTCGATTGTTCGTACGGCTTTGTTACCAGTCAACTAAAATTGACCGTTAGTACCGGTCCCTAAAGTCGACCGTTGGTACGATTGTGTTACCAGTCGACTTAGCCGACCGTTGGTATCAGTCGACAAAAGTCGACCGTTGGTACGGTTTTGTTACGAGTCGACTAAAATTATGTTTTTATTATGTTTTTTTTCTTGTCTAGTTTACTACTCCAGTCCGAGCTTTCGCAATTTCGCCGCTAAGCCCAGTTTGTGGGTTAGCGCATCTAGGGTTTTACTATTATAAATAATGGTCAATAATAAAGTAATACCTACGAGGTTTTCAATCATCTAACAGATATAACACGGTTACAAAATCATTAATGGCTCATGGTCTCGTACTCTCATGCAATCCTGAAATAGTGCATGCTTTAAACTCTTTTAAGCCTTCTGGTAAACAAACCACTAGCCGATTAAGCTGCTTATACTCACGAACTTGTCAACCCCATGAGATCAATAGTACATTGGGGACACAACCACCGTTGAAATCATCAACAATAACAGGTATTGCTAAAGTAATCAAAACAAAAATCTGTTGAACTCATCAACAGAGCTCCTGCTAAGAAGACACACAAACACACACCGGAACATGTCAACTTCCAAAAAGCATAATAAGATGATGCGTCACTAGTTTTGCCCAAATTCTACTCGATATTTGATTATATGAATAGTTCTTCACAGATATGGTGATTATAACTACTATTAAGCCACTAATGCTAAAACAAGGGCAATGCTACAATACATACTTTCACATACAGATATTATAGAAATTTAACCTACTAGGATAAAATAAGGCAGAATTTCATATATATATCCCTCAAAAGCTTGTTTTGGATATACGTGTGATATTTTGCAAGTTTTGACGGATATATATGAAATTGCCCCATAAATTAAACTATCTGGTTGAAGAATGGATCTAGAAAAGAACCTTACTAAGCTGCCAACTGCTGCAACTGATGGACCACATGAGACATTCTAGGACGCATTGATGGTACATGCTGTGTACATGAATAAACAAGGTCAACCACCTTTTGCACCACTCCAGCTTCAGGTATTCTAGAGGGTGACGTGGAAGAAGATGCAGATATCACAGGATCAAGAAGCTCTAAGTAACGGTGTGATTGAACAAGTGGGGTAGCCCACTCAAATATACTTTGCCATCCCACTGAATCAACAGCTTGAGAAGCGGGTCTGCGACCACTTATTATTTCTAGAAGTAGAACCCCAAAGCTGTAGACATCACTCTTTGTGGTTTGCTCGTTTCTGTAGACAAACTCTGGGGCGAGGTAACCATGGGTCCCACCTGCCATTACAGTCCTACCGTGCATCACTTCCCATGGTACAAACTTTGACAATCCAACGCCCATCAGATGAGCACCAAAATCTTCATCGAGAAGTACATTGCTTGCACGAATGTCATGGTGCACGACTTGTGGTTTGACCTTGTCATGCAGGAACCTGTTTTTATTGGTTTAATCATCATCATATTGTAATAGATGTCATTAGGCAACATAAACCCGTTCATGTGAAAACAGACCAATTTGGGGCAGTGAATTTTTTTGATAACAGGTCAAGACTCAACCAAGTAAAATATTTTAACCTGGCTATGAAAAATAGGTCGAATGGTTGAGCCGGTCGAAAGGCAATCTAAACTGTATTACAAATGCTTTTACTAGTTACAAGTTCATAGACTGTTTTTTTACAAGAATTCTATGATTATTGTGATGAAATATTCTTACAATTTCCCACATTGATTAGTTATGATATCAGATAAGAGAACAAAAAGTGTTGGTAGGTCAACCTGACCCGTTTTACGTCTACCCAAAATCACTGTTTCACCACCCTTAATATTGTAGTGAACATGAATAACATAAGCTGTATCAACAAAAGAAAGGTACTGAGATCACTTACGCGATTCCTTGTGCAAGAGTTGTGGCAACTTTCATCCTCATGCTCCAATCTAGCGTCCTACCGCCCATAGGAATATGGTGTAACCATCTATCAAGAGGCCCGTGTACCACATACTCATACACGATATAACGATCACCATGATCATAGCAGCATCCTTTCACAGGGACTAAATTTTCATGACAAAGCCTTGCTACCCTACCAATTTCCGAGTAAAATTCTTTCTTTCTTTGAAAAGTAGACCGCTTCAACCTTTTCACTGCCACCCTTGATCCATCTGGCAATAGCCCACTATACGTGCCACCTGTCTTAGCATCCCCGATAAGACGATTACCTTCACTGAAGTTCTTTGTAATAGACTTAAGTTCCTCACGGGTGAAGATTTTCCATGATGGTGAAACTAATGCTAATTCCGCGGGATTTGATAATTTCCGAGATTTTCTTCGTCTCTTGCTTCGTTTGAACACAAGGAGCCATATAACCACAGCAAATGTAGTGAAGAGAATCAGTCCACTCACAATAGCCAGTATAATTAGATATTCTCTGTGGCAGTGCATATGCTGACATCTATTCTCTGGAAAAGAAAGGAAGATATATAATCTAAACAATCTAATATCTACTAAAGGTGGATGTTTTAGCCCATCTACTATGAATGGGTTGATTTGGGGTAATGTTCATCATTAACGGGTCAAGCAGATAACACCAAAAGAATATGGCGGAAAAGATAACAGGTTAAATGGGTTGAATGCATACAACCTGCTAAATTGCTTTCTTCAAAATATGTGATTATTATAATAATACAATAGTTTGTGTGATCAACTTTAACACACCTATTCATATCCAGAACTATTTGGAAACAGGTGATCCGGGTCAACCCAACCACCTGTTTTGACACATACCAATCGGCAACATGTTTTAAATTAATCCGAACCAAATTCTACTAGTTACTCAGAGTGTCTGACATTCCCATTTACCTATAATAGAGAAATATCAAAGGGAAAATTTCTATATAATTAACTATAGTTCATGGCAATAAGAAGAAAAAAGGCTTGGAGTTGTTGTATTAGTACACTAGTAACAGAACCTCTGATCCAATGACATCAGGTTATGAATTAAAGGTCATTAAAAAGAATGCATACCTACAACAAGCATGCATATAGAAGCGCGAGATATGTTGCATCTATCGGCCACAAGAGATGCCGTTCTATTGGACAACATAGTACACAGAGATGCTGGTTCTTCCTTGTAGTAGCTGAGGCATGATAAATTACTGCAGCTTGACCTCAGATCAGGTGCGACCACATTAAAGAGGGTTTCATTCCACTTATAATAATCATCAGACCATTTCCAGTCAATCCTGCTACTAGCGTTGGTGCTTCTGCCTCCAACCCAGCATTCGCTACTATTCGTCGCTTTACTACACATGTCTTGGACGAAGCTGAGTTCTGCTAATGATGTTAAAGCTGCAAGGTGGCCATGGTTACTTCTGCAGCTGGTTTCTGATTCATTCCAGGACTGTGAGTTTCCGATATATTTGTAGCATATTATCTTGCTTGGTCCCATGACCCAACCATAAGGACATGGTGCTGTTGACAAGGAAATATGATGTTAAGACAACTTTTTTCATTATCTTCTCAAAAAATATGTACAAAAAGAACATGAAGAAGATATAAGTATTCTTCAATAACGCAATATATCCTAATCAGAATTCATAGAGTACGCTCACCAACATCATCGCAAGTTCGAAACCACGTCTGAAGTTACTTTTTAATGCTGTTCCTTTTATTGGTCAATTTATTCTTGATTATGTATAGAAGGAGTATATTATGAATGTAAACCATAACTAAAACAGAAAGTAAAATCTCACTCGAATCCACGATTGTTTGAGGGGAAGTTAAGCTATGACTTATGACAACATCAACAAGTATGAAATCTATAGCTTGGATACAATAAAATACAGTTGAAAACATCAAGTATACGAATGATATGGTTGTTTGCAATGATTAGTTTAACAAAAGCGACATACCTTTAATGTGGCTTTCATTACGCGAAGTCGCATCCGGAATAGAATCATTTGACACCTGCAACAAGAAGAAAGACATCAAAAGCTTAACTTCCCATATAACTTACTCCAATTAACCTTCTTAAGGTGAATGTTTGGGATTGCAATTTTTCAGCTTATGCTTTCAGAAAACGCCTTAATGGCGCTTACAAAAAAGTGTTTATCTCGGCACAAAATACCCACAAGCTGTTTCACCATCCAAACACTCAAAATTGCTTATTTTGCTTAAAAATCCCAAACACCGATATTTTATTATTTCTAGAGTAATGCAAAACTAAAACTCACAGCATTCAAACTTCCAACGCCAAGCATGAAGCAAGTAGCCAAAAGCCAAATTCCAGCTGAATTCAACATCTTCCTTTCCATTACCTAAAAAAAACCTCTGTATCAATAAAAATGATGCAATCAAGCAGCAAATTGGTGTGTTTAGCAAAACTAGCTGCACGTTGAGCTTATGGTAAAAGTTACAAGCTTATTTGATGGGCTTACCAGCTTATTAAAAATGTGATAACCTCATAAACCCACACATTAGCGTATCAAATTTTGAATAAGCTTATAAGCCCATCAGATAAGCTTAGAAAAAGAGGCGTTTAGACGAAGCTTTTGTTTAATTAGAATTCAGTTTTTTAAGCTGAAGCTCCTATAAGGCGCGTGACAAACATGCCCTATATATAAACACAAAACTTAAACTAATCATACATTAATTTTCACAAATCCCCAAACTATACAAAACATTCACCTCAAACCTAACTACTGAGGAACTAACGTAAAAACATATGCTAAAACCTTAAACTTCATACTCCACTACAACATTACTAATTCCACACACAAAAACCTAAAACTAAAAATATTATTTTTCAAATTAACATGTATCATGTATGAGTAAAAACACAAACAGTAAAAAGTAATTACCACAGACTGGAAAGAGGTATGATGTCTGAAAAGCCGTACAATTAGGGCAGAATCATGGCTGCAACGCTAGATCGAGTAACAGAAACAGTTGTGTGTGTTTTAGAGCTTGGAATTGGTTCGTTAATGGCGGTCGGTTGGTTGAAAGAAAATGGTACAGTAATTAATGAGAGTTTGTGTAGCACAGAACAGGGGGCCTTAAAAGTCAAAGTCAGTCAATGCGAACAGGTGTACTAGTCGCTCTTGTAATAATGTACTCCACATTTGGATCTACTATTTTCAATTGGCCTCTACTATATGTCAAATTAGCGTACGGGGTGTTTTGTACTTTATTTCTTTTGTCTCTTTTTTATGGGTATGGTCAACTGTACAAACCTGTGAAATAGACAATACAATAATCTGATGCATGCAATGATTGCATACACCCCCTATAAAGGGTGTCAGGATATCCTGGCCCCTTTTTTATTTACAGTATATCATAGTTTTTTGTCAGTTCTTATTCCGTATTTCTGACAGTTTTAAGCATTTGACTTATTAAACTTTATATTTTTTGTTCGCACTTTTAAGTTTATAGTTTTTTTTTATATAAACAAAATTATAAAAATAAAAAAATAATAAAAAAAATTTAAAAAATAGAAAAATCAGGGGGTGTGTGGTTTGTATTTTTTGAGGGTATTAGGATAACACTGCCCTTTTCAATTAATTTGTTTTGGGACAGTTTATAAGGACCACTTACAGGGGTTTTCAATAATTGCAAACTTCGGGTGATTGTATCATGTGCTTTGCGGTTTGTACATATAGTCATAGAGAGGGTATGTATAACATACCCTTTTGTTTTAACTTTTAGGTGCCGTTTGCTTTGTTGTCCCTAAAGATTGGATTTGATATAAGAGTGGAATAGTAATGACTATAAGTTGAGGTATCAATCTTATAAATGTTGTTTGGTAGAATAATTAAATGAAAGTGTAGTATAAATTATGTGAGGGGAAGTGGTGGGTATGGGAATCAATTTTCAAACCACACATTTTTGGTGCCTTTCATGTATAGGTATATATTTAGTATCATTCCGATTTTGGATTCCGATTTTAACTAACCAAACAACTATACATGAAAATCAAAGTATTCCATGATTCCGATTGGCACACACCCAACGCACCCTTACATTTTATGTCTCTTAATTTCTTTTCGATTTAACTTTTACTCTATGTTCCCGAGTTTAGTTTTGGAAAGAAAGCGAAAAATTTAAGATAGCTATAAAAATTAAAAAGTAAAGTAACTTTCAATATCGTCTTCCACGGTGTATAGGGAGGTTGAGATTTAGACAACCTTACTTTACCTAAAGTAGAGAGTCTGCTTCTAGTTCTATCAAAAGGTAGAAAAGGACCTCCGAACTTGCAAGGGGTGAGGATCGAACCCTTGACCTCGGTCTCTAGAGGCAAGGGTGTTAACCACTTGATCCAAGCCTTGCTCTTTTTATAAAATAAAAAATTTAATTGTGTTGACATAAATAATGCCTAAAAACATTATTCATATCTCTATGTTTTAATGATCACAAAATATAAACTCATTAAACATAAACTTATCAAATAAACAAGTATTTAGTTGTAAATATTCTCTTCTACAACTTAATCACTTAAGGTATGAATAAACAAGTGCTTAATGGAACCACATGGGGTGACCCAGTGGTTTGGATTTGGTCTCCTAAGTGGTTAAAGTCTCTGGAGGTCCCATGTTCAAACCTTGGGGAGAAAATTAATCCCTATATGGCCACGGAGGTTCACCTGCGATGACTCCGGGCTATCCGAAAGGGTAGTCGCCCTGGGATTAGTCGGCTCGCAATGTCGAGTCGGAACCCAGGTTAAAAAAAAAAAAAAAAAAAAAAAAAAAAAAAAAAAAAAAGTGCTTAATGCATTATATGATCAAAGGAACATTTTCTTAATAACTAGATTTTTTATAAAACATCAAAAACATTTTATATATTTTTGAAAAACATTTTTGGTATTAAATAAAAATGTTTAATCTTTTATAAAAATATGAATTCAAATTTTTAACCAAAAACAGTTAAAATGTTCCAGAAAAACCTTCCCCACAAAAGGACAAAATTGGCCAACGTTCAGTAGGGGCGGCCCCCTTAATTTTGCTAGGCGGCCCCCTTAATAATTAAGGGGACCGCCCCTGCTCCAGTAGGCCTCCAGCTGTCCAGTTTTTCTCCTATAAATACCAGCCTTCTCCTGGATTTTTACTCACCTTTTGCACACTGAAACTTTCTGTTTTAAATCACATTTCATATCTTCAAAACCCTTTGATCATATAATCTTAAGTTTTGGTTTCTAAGTGATCCAAGCTTCCTCCACTCAAGTGCAAAAGAAGAATACTCCTTCAACAACTAGAGAAGAAGTATTGCAACTTAGATACCTAAGTTGTTTGTGTCATCATACATTTGTTTATAAGTTGTGTATTGTTGTTAGATAGTTGTGTGTATAATTGTTTGGGATAGGTTAGTGTGTAAGTAGAGAAGTTGTGTTGTTAAGGTGTGTAAGTAGTGAAGGTGTGAAGTAGTAGAAGTGTACATAGGTTGTGCTTAGTTGTGAAGAAGTCGTGAAGAAGTCGTGAAGTAGTTGTGAAGAAGTTGTGAAGAAGTCGTGAAGAAGTCGTGAAGTAGTTGTGAAGAAGTTGTGAAGAAGTCGTGAAGTAGTCGTGAAGAAGAAGGTGTGATTAAGTCGTGTTTAAGTTGTGAGATTGGTTCTAGCTACGATTAGAACTCGACATCTAGCTTTGTGTCGTTAAGCCGGTGTAAGCTAAAGTTGTGTAAGGTTTTCTCCGCCATAAGGGAGCTTGTTGACATAGTGAAGAAAACTCTCGAGTTAGGTGCTCGGGGAGTGGAGTAGGGCAAGGAAGGTGTCCTTGTAGCCGAACCACTATAAATCTCTTGTCTCTCGGTTAGATCTTTCCATCTCTAGCTTTCATTTCATTTTATTACCTTACTTGCATTACTTATTTATATTTTCTTATATGCATATTGTTCATATTGTTCAAGAAGTTGAGATCACATAAATTCGAATCTAAGTTTTAAAAAGTAAACAAAGTTTTCAAAATAAAATTAAAAGGACATAAAACTATTCAACCCCCCCTTCTAGTTTCCCACAATGTGTTCTTGAAATTTTAGGAGATTAGAAGAAAGCAACAGATAGTAAATTATATCCCAAAATTAATCTCTTAATCTTCTTTCAAAATTGAGATAAAATGGAGTAAAGATGATTTTAAAGCATTTTTTGCTTACATCCTCTTCTTTTCTTTCCAACTCGAGAACATAATATTCAAAATTAATTTTTTTTCCTCTCCTATTTTTTTCTCTCTCTTTTCCCCTCTATGTTTCTCTTCTTTCCATTTTATACTCAGGAACAGAGTGTTACATTTTGCGTCTCTTAACTTCCTTTCGATTTAGTATCACTCGGTATCTCTTTGCATTTAGCTTATTAGTTTTCCACGTGTTATGATTTTGTAAGTAAGGAAATGAGTAAGGGCGTGTTTGCTTTGAAGGTTTGGATTGAGATTTAAGAATCCAAAGATTAAAAACTTGGTTGGTTGTATCATTAGGTTATGAAATAGTATTTTAAGTCCAAAAAAGTATAAGGGCTTGTTTGGTTTGTATATGGGTTCAGTATTAGGATTTGGATTTAGATTTAGATTTGGATTAGGATTTGGTTTTGATGTAGACATAAAATTAATGATATAGAAAAATAATGTATTATATAAATATAATAATATGTTTGGTTTGTAGATAGGTTTAGTATTAGGATTTGGATTTATATCTAGATTTGGATTATGATTAGGATTTGATTTTGATGCAACTATAAATTCAATGATATAAGAGAAAGGGTGATGATTGGTGATGCATGACTAATTCATGTGTCTAATTTTATACCTAAGAAGTATCTTTAAAAACATGACTAAATCAATATTAAATAAAATGAGTGAGAGTAAGTGCAATACATGTGTCACAAAATGAATAAGTTAGGCATAAAATTACTTACACGAATTAGTTATCTCAATCATTTTTTAAGAGAAAATTATGTATTATAGATATACATATAATAATATTTTAACAATTAATGAAAGCATTTAATTATTAATGGGTCCACCAAAATAAGATATTAAAATAAAGAGGAAATTTTTGGTCCATTAGATGCTTATCTTGGTCCCAGAAAGTGTTTATCCCTGGGTACTCTCAATGGTTTTACACAAGCCATAATATTTAGCATTGATGCCCATATTTTAAAGTCAACATTTAAAACAAACAATGGTTTTATTTTTTAATTCCAAACTGTAGGATCCAATTTGGCATCAAACCATACACATGATATGGCTAATATCTAGAGAGAGGTACGAATGAAGAGAGAGGAGAGAGGTGGAGAGCAAAAACACTACACACACTAGTATATGTAAAATGACTAACATAAAATGAACTCCCACCCTCCTAATACACTAGGAGGGGGTTTATATACCTAATGAACGGGCCTAATGGGTTTCAGGTTCCACCGAGAATCGGGCTAAGCCCAATGGGTTCTTGGTTTGGACTATTGTTATGCATTTGGACTTGTTTGGTATTCCTATTACATATATATATTCATATAAGGTTCCTAGTCTAATGAATGACTTATGTGATCAATTAAGTACTATATTTATGCATCACTTATCCTATGTATATTGCTCGTTTATTATATTTTTATATGAGAATCTCTACTTAGTTGCTTATATTTGTAATTTCAGTAATTATGGGGCAATATTGGAAAAGAAATGGAAAATGTCAGAACTTGAAGCTAAATTGGATGAAATGCACAACTCCAGTAAGAGCATACGGCGTATCCACATTCTGGTGATATGTTGTATAAATTACTTAGTATAATTCATGAATAATTGTACTCAAAAGAATACGACTTATTTTACTCGGGCAATACGCCATGTATATGCCATTGCAGTCAAAGCCTAAGTCAACTAAAGAAGAATACGGCGTATGAAACTCTGTCCATACACCGTATAGAAGATCTTATCCCCATTCCAGTGAAGTCGCGAATTGAAGGTATACTGCGTATTAAACCCTAGCAATACGTTGTATTTTTAAGGAAAACAAGCGAATAAACTCGAATATTCTATTCTTGGACCTTGCTCAAGATATCTTAAATACGACGTATTGGACCTCAATATGCCGTATCGATCCGTTAGACAGAAGAAAATAAATACGATCCCTAATCTCATTTTATAAACACACCCTCTCAATACCATACGACCCTTAGAGCTTTGTAACACCAGAAGAACAGTAGGAAGTGAAGAGATCAAGTGAAATAAGTCTTGTATTATCACACGATGTATAATCGTTTGGTTTACCCATTGATTTCATCATGTTATTCGTTTGCTTATTTTTTGTATATTCTTTCGTATTTGCTATTGAAATTATGGGCTAACACCTTTAGGTGTCAGCCATGTTATGAATACTATGTTTACTTGATTATGTTTATTACGATTTAATGCATTTATGTTGGATAATTTATATGTTTATCGTTCAAATAATATGTCCGTTTACTTGTTTATTGTTGGAAGTCTATTGTCTACACTATCATCTTGTAGGTCTTTATCTCTGAACCGGTAATCCGTATCGTAATGGTTGGTGTTTGTGACAACGGGCTTCACGAATGGTTTCCATAAGGACTAGTGACCTAAACTCCCTAGATTAGACTGAAAATTACTAAAACAAGTAAGTTAAAATAGAGCTCTCTTAATAGGTAACACTTGCGAGATAGTAGGTAATTCTATAACCGTAGGTTACCCTAGATAAATCGTATAGATTAGTTGATACCACTTTATGTGTGACTCTAATTGTTAGCTCCATAAGTTACTTGAGGGCTAAGGGTTGCTTTCATAGAGCTAGGTAACCGTGAATAACTAGCCTAGTTTAAGATAGATAGGAAATGTATTCACAAATCCGAATCCATGCTCCTCGAGTTTCAATCTACATTTCCTATTCACCAATGTAAGTCATTAGATCATTGCACTTATAAATGGATCAATAAAACATAGTAGGATTAATATGGTCTTAATTTGATCACAATCGTAGTTTAATAGTCTAATTTACTTTTATTGTTTTAATAGTTTAATTAATTAAAATCATGCCAATATCTCGTATTGAAAACCCCATTTAATACTATAGAAAGTCCATTAAGTTAGCTATTAAGTTCATCTACTCCTTGTGAACGACCCGTACTGACTAAACTAGCCATGATTGACCGGGTACACTGCTCGTAAGTGTTAGTCTATTAGATTAAGTCGGATATTATAATTTTAAAACAATATTTTAACACATCAATGAGCAAAACTTTATGGCATAAAAATATCTCCCTAAAGGGTGGTCATTTGTGACAAATCGTAATTCCAGGTCATTTTCCAAACTTCAAAATTTACTATTCATAGATCACTATTCATCATTTCACTATTCATCATTTTTGAAGTCAGTTTGCGACTTTGAGACGTTATGAAAAAATTTACTATTCATGAAACACTATTCATTCCCGGAGGGAAATCACTATTCATGGTTACCATTCATCATTTCGTAAACTAGGTTTACGGGTATTCCAAATTTGCGTAACTGTAAGGGTTTACCTGCATATTCATGGAACATCACTAAGGACACCTCATATAGACTAGAGTAGTCTGCATATCATCAGTAACATCATCTGCATGTTAGGTCATTCACGGGTTGCATAATTTTCTATTCACGTATATTTATTTATTAAATAAACGTTATCACTCAATCATTTACTACGAACAATATACCCGACACTCCCGACTATGGTCCTGATATATTTTCACTCATTATAATGATATGAAAATTATATTATTAGTTTACCCGGCGTTTTGAAATCATTTATTATATATACCGTTAAAAGCTTATAACTACGACGGTTTACGAAATTTCAACACGATAATTATTTGGACGCCCGATTCTTGCAAGAAATGTGATTTTATAATTTTTACAACTTCGTCATACTTTAATTATTTCCGTCAAAATTTAGTTCTAGCTAACTCAGCACCCAGTAACACATAATATCTTAACTAATCCTAGCTAAATCTCATCCAAGGGAAAAGAACATTTATTACCACCCAAATCTCTTCGCCCCAATCCTAGCCTACTTTAACCACAATTTAGACCTAAGCTAGTTGTCCAACTAATAATCATCACATGCTTCCTCATTTAATACTTCAAGTTTTACAAATAAACACACATACTCTAACTAACAAAAAAGAAACTAGCAAAAATTCTCTCATCTCTCCCACTCTTTTGTGGTTCGACCAAGAACAAGAGGAAGAAGAAACCATAGCTAAACCAAGTTCAAGTATTTTACAAAGATCTATTAGTGTTTCTTGTTTGGGTTTTGAAATAAAAATCTAGGAATAACTAAGTCATTATCCTCAAAAACTCATCATCCTCAAGTAAGTGTTCTAAGTATTTTTCCTACTCATTTATACTTCTATTTAATTTAGTTTTATGAGCTAGTAACAAATCATGCAAATATACATAAGTTATATACCACTTAACACATATTTTTGTCACTAAAATGAGTTTAAAGAATTTTATTAGTAATCTTATGAGCTCCATCATTTTTGGTGAAGATTAGGAACCCATGACACCCTAAGAAGGTGTATGGTAGGCTTAGAATAGTTTTGGTGTTGATTGGAAGTGATTTGTACAAGTATTGAACTAATAAAAATGGTTTTAACAAAATATAGATGAGGTTCTGTCCGTTTTTGCAATTTCTGGAAATCTCAGTAGACCATGGGCTATTTTGGTTTTAACAAAATATTTAGAAAATACACTCAAAAACGAAGCCGTGGCCGCTGGAATGAGTAAAAACGAGCTTACGACGAGAAATATACGCTAATTCTAAGTTTGACGACTAAAAACTATTTTCTGAAAAATAGTGTGCTGTTGCACGATTTTCAAAGGGTAAAACGAGGCGTTGAACGCGAACTAGACAAGCTGACATATCAGCTTTTATTAAAAATGTTTCTAAGTGTAAAACTGTTTTTGCGAGCAACCATGTTGAGAGCCGTTTTTCTCATTGATCGAATCAGTTTGAGGCCTTAACCCTTTGAAGTGAAATCAAGTACTCCCGGCCTATTTTCCAAATTGACCAGCCGTTCGTCAACCGGACTTGTAACGAGTAAGATACGACCTTCCAAATATACCCGAAAACTGCACAAAAACAGCAAATTTAGCCGACTAACTAACTTGACAATTATTTTTCTTTATGATCGGGACTCGTATGGACAAAATTTCGATGATACGAATTTAAGCTATTGTCACGAGCTTTCTAAAAACACGGAAATCGTTTCCTAACACTCAATATTCACCAACTTACGACTAGCTTTGCGAGGCTACTTAGTCATTTTCAAATAGTTGTTGAAAAATATTAAATTACGACGGAAAACTCTATTATTTTGCTATAAATCATCAAACGACGATCGTGGGATTTCGTTACAACGTATTTTCACGTAAAATGTTTTATGACTTAACAAGACGTCAAAAATATATTTTTCGACGATCAACATTATTTTCAAATTTCACGAGTGGTATCGATAACATACGTATTTGCATGTGTAGCATCATTTCATGACTTACATTAGATCATATCATTCATATTAGGTTGCGGTTAGAGATCGTGCCTCATTTCAGTGTATCCACTATTGTCATCATTACTATTGCATCAGGTGAGTTTTCATAGCCCCGTTTTCAATTTATATTTTCATTTCTAAACTTGCGGGGTGAGAATACATTGCATCATTTTTCATACGGACCAAAGTATCAAATTCATTTACATTGCTTAAGTTACATCATTGCCCAGTTAAAGTCCCCTTTTATTTATCATGAACCGTTAATTACGGAGTAAGCGAGAGTGAGTGAATAGATCTATTGAGGGTGACGCCTCCGTTCGGGTTGGTAGCGCCAACTAGTCTACGAACGCATTTCATTTGTATCATATCAGAGTGACTGGCAAAACACTCAGTTTGGGGCATTCATTTCAGTCTAGCTTCGGAGTCATGAGCTTAAGAGCCAATGTATCATTTTTATGTGGCATTTATGTCATTTCACTTTATAGTTGTGGTTACCGTAGAGACTTATCGTTTACATAAACCTATGATTCTCACCAACATTATTGTTGATCATTTTTAGCAATGTATTTTCAGGTAATTAAGGTGTTCACATCATGGCCTGCATGTGGACATATTTTGGAGTCGTGGTGATGACGCGTCTCACTTGTATTTTATGCACTTAATTATCGTTTGATTTGTAACAAACTTATTTCCGCAAACATGAATCATCTTTTGGTACCTAGCTTTTGTAAACTCTGAATGTTTTATATAATCAAACGATGCATTTTTAAAACGGTACTTTAGGTCATTCAATATAATTGTAACTGTGATGCTTTGGCAGTCATGCCCCCAAGTGTTCCATTCTGCTGCAAATCAGATATTTGGGGGTGTGACATCATTCATGCTTCTTCGTGTCTTGGTGTTGAATCTACAATACTTGAGCTTTAACCTTGTGTGTTGCAATAGAATCTACTTGAGTCATCATTCCTTTCATGCTTTGTGATCGTAAGTAAAATCTCTTGTCCTTTCTTGCCTTCGATCAACATCTTCAAGTGTTTGTTATTGCTTCTTATCCAACATACTCATGCCACTTGAAAGTCTATAATCTTCATACTAATGTCCTCTTCATTTCTTTCTTGAACTTGTTCTTTGACTTCTTGAATATTGACTTTGATGTAACTCTTTGTCTTGAACTTTCTTGATTTGAGCTTGTTGAGGACGAAACATATTATTATATATATGTGGAGTTAAAGATACATATTTATATGGTGGTGGTGCATCCGGAGTGGCTTTCATCATTAACACATGCACATTAGAGTAGCTAATAATGATGTTAGACCATCAATCATAGTGGACTTTTCTTAAAGAATTGTACTTCTATGATTGTGTTTTTGATGGAGCGTCTTGTTCTCGCTCATCTTAGGTGGGTAAAATTCACCTCCGAATCCTATTTAGGACCGATATCAATACATTCGAAAATCCAATTATAGACCTACGTCATCAGGAATCGATTCAATAAAGGAATCTCCTTAGTAGGGTTTCCAGCTCGAAGTACCAGGTTATTCTTACGAAATACCCCACCTGCCGTTGCTTGAATTGGATGCCTCAAGAATGCTTATGTCAATCCAGGTGAATCGCTGAAGTGCTTATAAAGCGACCCTTCACGATTGTAAATTGTTTGAAGCAAAGTTACCACCATAAAAAACATCCTCGTCCACGTAGATTACCAGTTACAACATGCTTAATCCATAAAGGATTAACTAGGAGGCCCACTTTCAGTGTTGTTTGATGTTGACACTTGCGGGTTTTCCATTCAATAATCATGGAATACTACATGATTGCCACTATGAACATTCTAGCAAGATTACTAGGATTTGCGTAGGACTCTTAAGTACTGTGAAAAATGGTAATTTTCACGTTGTTAATTAATAATAAATGAGTATTTATTATTTTTAAGCTGAGCATTTCTATGCGCGTTTGCATGTTTCTGAGTATTTTTGAGCATTTTTGGGAGTTGTCCCGCATACCGTAGCTTACAGTCACTGCAGAAAAAGTTTATTTTTGTCAGTAAACATAAATTATTCTATTTCTGATAGTTACTGACAAGTTTCGTAATTAACTGAGAGCTTTCTCACATTTTACTGAAAAGCAACCGCACACACGTACCGACAACACAGTATATATGGTAGCAGTCAAATAAATATATTGTTGACATAAATAAATGCCTAAAAACATTATCAATATTTATTCATATCTCTATGTTTTGATGATCACAAAATGTAAACTCATTAAAACATAAACTTATAAATTAAATAAGTACTTAGTTGTAAATATTCACTTCTACAACTAAAATCACTTAAGGTATGAATGAACTAATGCTTAATGCATCATATGATCAAAGGAACATTTTCTTTATTTCTAAACTTTTTATAAAATGTCAAAAACATTTTATATATTTTTGAAAAAACAATTTTGGTATTAAATAAAAATGTTTAATCTTTTATAAAAACATGAATTCAAATTTTTAACCAAAATCAGTAAAAATGTTCCAGAAAAACCTTCCCCACAAAAGGACAAATCTGGGCAACGTTCAGAAAATTTTACTAGGCGGCCCCCTTAATTATTAAGGGGACCGGCTAGTAAAATTAAGGGGGCCGGCCACGCTCCAGTAGGCTCCAGCTGTCCAGATTTTTCTCCTATAAATACCAGCCTTCCCCTGGATTTTTACTCACCTTTTTGCACTAAAACTTTCTGTTATAGATCTCATTTCATATCTTAAATAAACCTTTGATCATGTAATCTTAAGCATTGGTTTCCAAGTGATCCAAGCTTCCACCATCCAAGTGCAAAAGAAGAATACTTCTATCAATCAAGATTAGAAGTATTACAACTTAGTATCATTTTGTTACTTAAGTTGTGTGTTTAACAAAGTTTGTAAATCATTCATTCATTTGTATGTAAGGTGTGTGTTGTAGATTAGTGTTGTGTGTAAGTAGTGAAGATGTTGTATAAGTAGTTGTGGTATAGAAGTTGTGAGGTCAAAGTGTAGAAGTCGTGAAACCGTTGTGTAGAAGTCGTGAACCCGTGGTGTAGAAGTTGTGAAGCCGTAGCTTAGAAGGCGTGAAGTCCTTGTGTTGAAGTCGTGAAGCCGTAGCATAGAGGTTGTGTAGCGGTCATGTTGAAGCCACGAAGTCCTAGTCGTGAAGTCCTAGTGTTGAAGTCGTGAAGCCGTAGCATAGAGGTTGTGTAGCGGTCGTGTTGAAGCCGTGAAGTCCTAGTCGTGAAGTTCTAGTGTTGAAGTCGTGGAGCCGTAGCATAGAGGTTGTGTAGCGGTCATGTTGAAGTCGTGAAGTCTTAGTCGTGAAGTCGTGAAGCCGCAGCATAGAGGTTGTGTAGCGGTCGTGTTGAAGTCGTGAAGATGTCGTGAAGCAGTCGTGAAGCCGTTGTGAAGTAGTCGTGAATAAGTTGTGAAGAAGTTGTGTTGTGAAGTTGTGAGATTGGTTTTAGCTACAATTAGAACTCGACATTTAACTTTGTGTCGTTAAACCCGTGTAAGCCAAAGTTATGTACGGTTTTCTCCGCCATAAGGGAGCTTATTGAAGTTGTGAAGAAAACTCTCGAGCAAGGTGTGCTCGGGGAGTGGAGTAGGGCAAGGAAGGTGTCCTTGTAGCCGAACCACTATAAATCTCTCGTGTCTCGGTTAGATCTTTCCAAACCTTATTTATTTCTTTACTTGCATCGTCATTACTTTCATACACGTAGGCTTATATAATTGCTAGTATTAATTAGAGGTCGACTTCACATAAAGATCAATTTGAAAATCCATTCAAAAAACCAAAACTTTTACAATCAATTTAAAAGAATACATATATAACTAATAATAAGGTTCAAGTTTTATTTTTCATACAAACTTGAATCTAAGTGTTTTAAAAATAAACAATTGTTTTCATAATAAAATTAAAAAGACATAAAACTATTCAACCCCCCCTTCTAGTTTTCCACAATTGGTATCAAGAGCCACGTCAATCAAGATCTTTAAAATATACTGTATTTTAAAACTTGAATCGATCTATGGAATTCGAAAAATATCTAGAAGGGGAATCTTTGCTAAAACCACCACTATTTGAAAACTATACTTTTCTTGAATGGAAAAATAAATTTGAAACTTATGTGAAATCAATTGATCTAGATCTTTGGCATGTCATTTCGACTGGTGATTTTGAAAATCAAACAAAAACGGATTTTGAAAAACAAACAAAAACGGATTTTGAAATTGAAATTGATTATTTGAAAACAAAGAATGAAATAAATAATAAAGCTAAAATAATTATTTATAAAACCTTTCCGAAAGTTGAATATGAAAGAATATTCTTCTGTAAAACGGCAAATGATATTTGAAAAAAAATTTCTTAAACTTTCATCAAGAAAAATGTCAAGCCAAAGATGAGGATTTTGATCTTGTACATGAATTATTTATCTTAGAAAATTTAATAGATAAACATTTAGATAAAATAGATACATGTGCTACTAGTTCAAATGTTGTTAATGTAGGTATTAACGACGAAGACTACATGAATCAACTCCAAAGTGAACTCAATCCAAAATCATGGAGTGACACAGACGAAGGAGAAGATCATGATCCGTACAAGACATGTTCGGGTCAAGCCACTTCGGTTTAAATAAGATCATCATCTGAGACATTACGAAGAAAAGCTAGGACGTGAGGTAAGTTCTCTATTTTAAATTTCATAAGTAATTACTTCATGCATATAATCTTATTAATGCCTTAGGATATGCTTAGTCTGATAGGTTGCTTTGCCTTTACACTTTAGTTATATTCGTTCCGTGGCTTAATAAACTAGAAACCCTTTAGTTAGCCCCCCTAAGTGTTAGTGAACCAAGCAATCTTCATATTTGGTACTCTTCGATAGGTAAATTTACGAACTTAATTTCTTCTAAAAAGAGAATGACTACTGGAGAATCTATTGACTAGAAACTCAATTTGACCTAACGGTTGAATTGCTTCTATGTGAGAAGTTGGGTGTGTGTAACCCGTAAAAACGGTCGTGTTTAGCCTGAATTGAGCACCACTAGTAATAGTCTCATACTCATTCTCCAACTTGAATACATTATTCTTCCTAAATATACCTAACGATAGTTTACTGTTATGAACTTTGCTTTTCACTAGAGCTTTTCATTCCTAGATTTATGTCATCTTGCGTATATAAAATTTCTAGATGTTTACTTGCTCCTATGTGATTTGACTGCATGCCTTCGTAATTATTTGTTTAGTTGTTGAATGCATTGTCATTATAATAGCTTTTGTTTTTCTCTAACTACTCTAACATGATGTATTTTTGTATTTAGTCATAATACATGCTTAAATGCCATAGGATATGTAGAAAGAGGTAGCATGTGACAATAGACTTAACCAATGCCCTTGAGCATGAGATCTTTTATAAACCACTATTTTTAAACCTATAATTAATGGGACTTATTTTTAAATTTGCAAAAACTTCACATTTTGGAAAAATGATTTTTCAAAAGATTATGACACATTGCTATTAAACATGTTTCACCATCCTACCTTTCTTTCAAACTTGTGTCCATAATTACGTGTTTATCAAAAACCAAAGATTGGAAAAATATGTTTTCTTTCCTCATAAAAACATTTTGAAACAAAGCCAAAACTATTTCATTAATATACTTTTCACATCCACATAAAACCTACTTTCAAGCATTGTTGAATAATGCCAAAAACATTTCTTTAAATCATGCTTGGTGATCTCATATATGTCATATATACTTGTGTATATGACACTTATAAGTGAACTAAATCAATAATGAAAAATCATGGTTTACTTATTAAAGATCTCACTTGGTACAAGTCTAGAAGTCCATGCTATCACAACTCCACATTCCCTTGTACATAGATAATCAATAGGATTAATTAACTAGCTTATTAATCTTCCTAAATATGATACTATGAATTACTTGGTGCTATGTAGTGTTTTCTTGTCTAACATATATATGTTACATGCTAAATGAGTTGTTTGCATGCTAGATAATAATGTCTAATGAATATGCTTAGCATACATAAGTTATTAAATCCTAAATTGCCTCAAAAGAAGTTGGACTTGCTTGAAACTAAACCCAAAAACACAACCCTTTCAACAATTTTCTGCCAAAAACCCATTTCCAGTAACCTGGAAATCAGCAGATGGGCGGCCCCCTTAATTCATTAGGCGGCCCCCTTAATATTTAAGGGGACCGGCCATCTGATGGTCGAAGGTGCTGCTCCCTTTTTCTATTTTTATAGCCCATTTTATCCTATACTTCCCAAAATTCACAAACACATTTTGTCACAAACCACCCACCAAAATTTACCTTCCACAATCACATCATCACTACACCATAAACACCCAACTCCATCATAAATGCTCATCCATATCATCCATCCAAACATGTCATCATCTAACCACCCAAAATCCAAGCCTTCAAGAGTTGCTAAAATCTCAGTGAGGCCCATTTGGAGGAGGAAGCTTGACATTTGCCATAACCCAACAAATGATGTTGTTCAAACTCAACCAACACCTAAACCTCATCCTAATGAACCCTTTCACACACATAACCAATCATTCATATGTCCACCTTCATTCACTCATAATTACCCAAGTTCACAAATGTCTCCACCACCAAAAGTGTCACCACCACTTCCACCAAATAACAACCACTCTCCATCATCATCACCTTCCACTCAACACTTGAAGTTCATTGAAGAACTCAAGGAAGCCCATGAGCTTAATGCTCTCCTTGCTTTGCACCTTGCTCAAAGCAACTTAAACCCATCACCATCCATATCACCATCATTACCATCATCACCACATCACTTGAGTCAAATTGAGAAACATGTCAACAATTGTCCTTGTTGCATCTTTCTCCAAAATCAAACCATCATTACCATCATCACCATCCATCTCACCATCATTACCATCATCACCACATCACTTGAGTCAAATTGAGAAACATGTCAACAATAGTCCTTGTTGCATCTTTCTCCAGTATCAAACCATCACCTTAAATGAGCGTCTCACTTGGATTGAGTATCTTCTCACTAGATCTAATCCAACACCACCACTTGAACAACATCAAAACCCTCATTCAACATGGTCAAGTCCAAGCTCTCCACCTCCAATTCCTCTATCAACACTCTCTCCAACATCCATACACCCAAACTTACAACCCCATTAATCCAACATTTTTTACCCCCTCTTTACCATCATCCATCCAAAATAATCCAAGTTTTCATGTCTCAAGCAAGTCCAATGGATCTCTTAGGCAATTTAAAATTTTCTACTTATTGCATGCTATAAGCAAAATATGTGTTGTATCAATAATTATGTTTTTAACATAATTATTTTCAACTAGTGAATGCTTTATTTCTTGTCTTTAATATATGATTGTTATGCTTATTGCTTGTATACTTGATATCATGATATATATACATGCTTGATGATTAATAACATGCTTATTCCATAATATATTTTAAATGTATGCATGCGTATTTAACATGTTTATGCCACTATTTAATCATTCTTCATGTACATGATTCAAATGGAGCTTGTTGCAAAAACACCCTAAAAATGACCCTTTTTTGGAAACTTTTCAAATTTGGTCGCCTGGGAAAACACCAGATGGGCGGCCCCCTTAATTCCCTAGGCGGTCCCCTTAATTTTAAGGGGGCCGGCCTACAATTAAGGGGACCGGCCATCTGGGCAGTAAAATTTACTGTTTTCTTTTGCATCTTGCGACCCCTTTTATCTAGCCCAAACCTTACCTAAATCAACCATCACCTCCATCAAACACCCATTTTCATTCACCATGCTATCACCAAAATCATCTCTAAGACACCAAAACTCCATCACCACCACCTCAATGTTAATCCCCAAGTGCACCTAATGCACCATCAAAAACACCCTTCACTCATGGAACAACATCTTCACCCATACCTTCCACTTTATCCATCAATAACTACATCAACTCACACCTTTCATCATCACCATCAAGAGCATCAACTCCACCTCCTACTCAAGAACCTCCATTCACCCAACTTGTCATTTCCATATCACCAATAACACCTCTTGATGCTCATTTCTCATCATCACCAATACCACCACACCCAAAAATGAACCATCATCTTTGGTCTTAGAGATGAGATACACTACATGTTTTCATCCTTTGAAAACATGCTTAACAACCAACCTCCACCACAACCTCTATCATTTTCACCCACTACACTACCACCACCTTCATTCTCACCAAATTAAGCATATGCAATGCTTAATCAAAAATAAATTTTCAAACCATTTTGTGTGCAAGCCCCATGGAAGATCATGTACTCCTAGAATGATTATGTAGATTGCATTACTTACTTGCTAATGTAGGATTGAATATAATCTTGGATGGTTGTGTATTGATACACAACATTTTTAATGAATGTCTTTATATGCATGCTTATTTTTGCTATATATATGTTTGTGCTTCTAATATTTTTCTTGCAAGTATTCCATATATCGATTCCTTGGTGCCCCCAAACGAGGGGGAGTACACATCAAGGGGGAGTTTTCGTCCCGACAAATTTCACGTTTGAATTTTGTCGGCTTAACCTTTTTGATTCTACAAAAAGGGGGAGAAGTGAATGTAAACTCACTTAATACTTGTCCAAAAATAAACTTTTTGGTTTAATGAGTTTAGGTTTTGTAATCATCAAAAAGGGGAAGATTGTTGACATAAATAAATGCCTAAAAACATTATCAATATTTATTCATATCTCTATGTTTTGATGATCACAAAATGTAAACTCATTAAAACATAAACTTATAAATTAAACAAGTACTTAGTTGTAAATATTCACTTCTACAACTAAAATCACTTAAGGTATGAATGAACTAATGCTTAATGCATCATATGATCAAAGGAACATTTTCTTTATTTCTAAACTTTTTATAAAATGTCAAAAACATTTTATATATTTTTGAAAAACAATTTTGGTATTAAATAAAAATGTTTAATCTTTTATAAAAACATGAATTCAAATTTTTAACCAAAATCAGTAAAAATGTTCCAGAAAAACCTTCCCCACAAAAGGACAAATCTGGGCAACGTTCAGAAAATTTTACTAGGCGGCCCCCTTAATTATTAAGGGGACCGGCTAGTAAAATTAAGGGGACCGCCCCCCTATTTAAGGGGGCCGGCCACGCTCCAGTAGGCTCCAGCTGTCCAGATTTTTCTCCTATAAATACCAGCCTTCCCCTGGATTTTTACTCACCCTTTTGCACTAAAACTTTCTGTTATAGATCTCATTTCATATCTTAAATAAACCTTTGATCATGTAATCTTAAGCATTGGTTTCCAAGTGATCCAAGCTTCCACCATCCAAGTGCAAAAGAAGAATACTTCTATCAATCAAGATTAGAAGTATTACAACTTAGTATCATTTTGTTACTTAAGTTGTGTGTTTAACAAAGTTTGTAAATCATTCATTCATTTGTATGTAAGGTGTGTGTTGTAGATTAGTGTTGTGTGTAAGTAGTGAAGATGTTGTATAAGTAGTTGTGGTATAGAAGTTGTGAGGTCAAAGTGTAGAAGTCGTGAAGCCGTTGTGTAGAAGTCGTGAACCCGTGGTGTAGAAGTTGTGAAGCCGTAGCTTAGAAGGCGTGAAGTCCTTGTATTGAAGTCGTGAAGCCGTAGCATAGAGGTTGTGTAGCGGTCATGTTGAAGCCATGAAGTCCTAGTCGTGAAGTCCTAGTGTTGAAGTCGTGAAGCCGTAGCATAGAGGTTGTGTAGCGGTCGTGTTGAAGCCGTGAAGTCCTAGTCGTGAAGTCCTAGTGTTGAAGTCGTGAAGCCGTAGCATAGAGGTTGTGTAGCGGTCGTGTTGAAGCCGTGAAGTCCTAGTCGTGAAGTCGTGAAGCCGTAGCATAGAGGTTGTGTAGCGGTCGTGTTGAAGTCGTGAAGATGTCGTGAAGCAGTCGTGAAGCCGTTGTGAAGTAGTCGTGAATAAGTTGTGAAGAAGTTGTGTTGTGAAGTTGTGAGATTGGTTCTAGCTACAATTAGAACTCGACATTTAGCTTTGTGTCGTTAAACCCGTGTAAGCCAAAGTTGTGTACGGTTTTCTCCGCCATAAGGGAGCTTATTGAAGTTGTGAAGAAAACTCTCGAGCAAGGTGTGCTCGGGGAGTGGAGTAGGGCAAGGAAGGTGTCCTTGTAGCCGAACCACTATAAATCTCTCGTGTCTCGGTTAGATCTTTCCAAACCTTATTTATTTCTTTACTTGCATCGTCATTACTTTCATACACGTAGGCTTATATAATTGCTAGTATTAATTAGAGGTCGACTTCACATAAAGATCAATTTGAAAATCCATTCAAGAAACCAAAACTTTTACAATCAATTTAAAAGTATACATATATAACTAATAATAAGGTTCAAGTTTTATTTTTCATACAAACTTGAATCTAAGTGTTTTAAAAATAAACAATTGTTTTCATAATAAAATTAAAAAGACATAAAACTATTCAACCCCCCTTCTAGTTTTCCACATATATTTTTGAGTCAGTAATAACATTTTATTACATTTCTGACAAAAACATGGATAAAAACTTTATTTTACGTATACGTGTCCAAAAACGTCAAACCGGGACTTTACGGTAACATTTTAGCTTAAACCGACAAACGATACACCAACAAGGAGTAAAAATATTTTCCCCCTCCTCTTTTCTTGTCCATATCTGGCCACTACATGAACCTCCCCAATGTATGGACAAAACTTCTCCACTAAGTGTAATATAGCCTTATATTAATGCATGTTTACCCAAAATGACACACAAACAAGTTTTCTTATCCATTTCTACTCACGAAAACTTCCTTGATCATTTTCTTCAAAAACTCACGGCTCACATAAAGATTTCAAGATCCACAAAATTTCTTTGAAGTTCAAGTTAATCGAGGTGTATATTCAAGAGTTTCGGGTTAATTAGAACATGTTTTGGGTAAATTTGGTGCAATTTGGGTCACTCTTGGTCATCCTAGCTCACGTACAAACACAAGAATTGTAAGAAAACATCAAAGCTTTTCTAATCTTGTTGATTTCATGTTCATTTGATGTCTAATGATGTTACCAAGTGTTAAATGTGTATATTTTGTTAAGATGAAAAAGCTAGGGTTTGGTATTTAATTCTATAGTGCTCGACATATATGAGATGTTTGTACAAATTAGAGTATTTCTTGCTTGTGTGGTAAATCTTGATGTATATGGTACTAGTTTGATGATACAAATGTGATTTGTGTTAATTACGCGAGTTTAAGACAATATATACACTTTTATGAGTATATACATGAATCGGCCATATTAAAAATACAAAACTATTGGGGTTTTGAAAAACATAAAATTTTGGCTCAAGTGGTGAAATGGAGGAAATTATACTTAAAAATTTAATTTTGAACACTTATTGAACTAGCCGTAACAAATTGTGTTTAAGCCGTAAAAATGCAATATTTGGTCAAATTGTACTTTTTGGGTCGAATTTTACATAATTTGACTAAGTTTGACTTTTTAGCTTAATAACTTATTTATAAGTGCTTAATCGGTTTAATTAAAATTCGTTACGTAATTAATATTACTAATAAGAAATTTGGGCTTAAACTAATACTTTTGGGCTTGTGAGGTTTCGGTGACAGTTGGGCCGAGCCCAACCCAACTCGGTCACAGTTGACTTTTTGACCAAACATGGTAACAAATGTGTTAAATTAATTTTTAACAAACTAACGATATATATACCGTGACTTAAAAAGGCTAAATGGTTTTGGACTAAAAATTGGACAATTGGGCTTAAGATGGATTTTCTGCCCAATGAGAATGTAGGGTGACAGAAATAAGTTTTGAAATAATTTTTGACTCACTATAAATATTTTTACTTAACGATACGATATATATAAGTTAAAACTATTTTGGACTTGTTTTGGGACGCGTTAGTCTCATAAAGGGTAATAAATGAACTTTGGCCAAATTTTTATAAATGTTGACTTTTGAAAGTATATTGACTAAATGTTGACTTTGTATCGAAATCTATTATTAATAAGTAAACGTGACGATAACGATATATATAACGATAAATATACTTACAACGACTAAAATATATATTATGAACAAATTTTGCAAATATAGATTAACAAAGCGAGTTATTTGAGGAAATTGAAACACATGAGAAAATGAAAACGTTTGAATAAACGAATGGGTCATGCCCAATTTTTCTAAAATTCCAACACTTTGAGTATTTTTTATAAAAATACTTACACTTGTTTAATTTTCTAAATACTTAACATTTATTTCAAATTTCTTATAATTAAAATTATATTATAAATAATAAACAATAATTATAATATAATATTCCTCCACTAACACCATTATTAATTTCTCAAAAATCTATTTAATTAATTATAACCCTAATTAATTAAATACAAAATTATTAAACTTTATCTAATATATATATATATATATATATATATATATATATATATATATATATATATATATATATATATATATATATATATATATATATATAGAGGATAAAGATAAAATAAAAAGACAAATATCCGTACACTACGTAAAAAGATTATTTTTTTTAAAAAAATTCGCGAAAAATTTTAAAAAAATTCCACAAGATCGGGTATGTTGGTGTATGAAAAAGTTGTGAAATATTTTTTTTCTAAAAGTGGATACTTTTTCCGAAAATAAATTATGAAAAAATACGTTTGTGCATTAAATCGCTTTTTTGTGCATCAAAAATTTATTTTTGCACCCAACTTCTTTTGACTTTTTTCATCAAAATAACATTGCGCATCTAACTAAAAAAGTTAAAAATTTTGGGCATCAAAATTTTTTTGCGCATCAAAATTCGTTTTTTGTGCATTAAAAAAAACGTATAAAAACTCAAAATTAGAAAAACTTCTTTCACAAAAGTTTTATGCACCAACATACCCGATCTTGTGGAATTTTTTTGGATTTTTTCGCGAACTTTTTAAAAAATAAAAAACTTTTTACTTAGTGTACGGATATTTGTCTTTTTATTTTAACTTTACCCTATATATATATATATATATATATATATATATATATATATATATATATATATATATATATATATATATATATATATATATATATAGAATCTAGATCAAATGAGAACTTTCTTAAAGTTGTAAAAATAAGAACCAACTAAAGTCTGATAAATGACACTCTCATTAAAACAAAAATAAAAATTTAATTAATTATAACTAAAATTGTTAAAGTTTAGATGATTTTCTTTTTAAAACAGACGAAATTTAGGTGATACACTTTGATTCGACGAGTAATGTGTATCAGGTTTTCGTATGTGTATTAGTTTATTTAGTGGTTTATACGTATTAGGTGTATCAATTTATTTATAAAATGTCAGCTTTTTGAGATTTTGATATGTCGGTACAAAATTTATAATTATGTATCAGTAATACAAACTCATGTATCAGTTGGTTATTACTTGCAAAAATGTTAATTTGTATTAATATTTTATTTTTGTGTGTATCATTGCTAAAATGGTTATTCATAAATGTTTTTAGTGGTTGTTTAAACTAGTTCTCATTTTAACAACTTTAAGAAAGTTCTCACATTAACTCTCCCCTATATATATATATTACTTTCGAAATTAAACGACGAATACTAGCACGGATGTTCCGTCACACGTATTCCCACCGTACACTTTCACCATGAGCCACCACCAAGAGTTACATACAATAAATCATTTTGAAATATACTTTACCACACAACAAGCAAGAAATACACGAGCACTAGTCACACGTAAACTTTTCAAATAAAGTAAAGACATATAAGACACGAATATTTCGCTAAGACTTACCATACTGATTTAGGTTGCGTGTCGGAGCGGTTGCACTGTTTTTGTTGATTGATTAGCAGGTTGCTATTATTTTAAGGTGAGTTTATAGCCCCATATTTTTATGCATTTTGTTTTATAAGCCTTGGGGTGAGAAACATGCAAAACTGTTTTCATGGACAAAAAAATAGATTTTGTTTTTATACACACTTGTATGCAGAAACCTAAGTTTAGCTGAATCCCATTGCGCCCACTATCATCAACCGTCAATTCCCCCTGGGAAACCGTGTGATATAAATAGATCTATTGGAGATGACACCCCCGTTCGGTTGGCTCGGCATAGTCAAAGCGAACGTATACCATATGAAATTAGTCCGAGTGTCTGGGGATTAACACTCGCGGGCACCCCTTTATTTGCTAATGCCAATTGGGCATGCTGCTATGTCTAGTTCGGTTATATGAGGCTTAGTGTTTGCATAGCGGGATACTGTGTTATTGCTGAATCGTTTGTTGAATATTGCTATGGTCCATATGTGCTTGTTTACTTTAAACCTATGAACTCACTAGCGTTAGCAGACTTTTAGCATGTTTTTCTCAGGAAACTGAGGTGTGTTTTACAGAAGGCAGGGCTTGGCGATTGTCATAATAATTGTTGGAAATGTTTTTATTATTGCGTTAACTCTAAAATTTAGACCGCTTTGTTAAATGGGCTACATTTTATTTGAAATGAATTTTATGTAAGACAATATGTCTTTAAATATGTAATGCATTTGAAAACAGATTTTTAATCCGTTCTCTATATCTTGTGTTGTGATTATCGATTTAGTAGCACCCAAAGTGTATGCTTCCGCAATATTATGATTTTGGGGGTGTTACAAGTACAACTTGTGTTCTAGTTGTGAACAACAAGTGTAAATTACCATGTTTCCTAAAGAGATTTCGTGTTTGATCTTGTTAGCTTTAGACTCGATAGTGCGTTTTGGTTTTAGTGAGCGGAGGCGGAGCAGACTGCCACCTTTTCAACATCAACGATTCTCGGAGTGAGATGTCGATAGATTACATGTTTTATCTCTGTGCGAAATAAAACAAGAATCTTTTAAGAGAAACTTGAGTGGCTGGGGAAGGGTTGTGTATTTTCATTACTAGATCCATGATGTCTGTCTTCAATATCATTATCATCTTTGTGATAATTGATAGCATATGTATTGACCCAGTTTCTGCCCTAAGTGTACGGAGGGTTTTCATTTCTTTTAACCCTTTCACAACTTATTTTTTTCATTCTTCAACCCCTTCAATATGTATAACGTCATCCTCATTGTCACCTTGTTGGGATTGTTCTAGTGATAGCTCATGATAATGACAACATTATTCCCTTTTCTCATTCATCTGCTTGACCTACGGAATTTTACTCGATCTGGTGGAATATCCCTGGGTAGGTCCCCTCGGCTCTGGCCGGACCATGGGATACAACCTAACCTTATCACCTTATATCTCCATGAACAATATTGTGATATATTGGTTGGTTTGGTTTAGTATCGTAGTCATAAACCTTTTGAAAAAAAATCAAATCAAAGTGAATAAGATATCAGGTTTTGATAACACTTTGAAAGTTTTTCATTTTTGAGATCTACTCTCCCTACACATGTGCATATATACTTAGAAAGATTTTACACACGGTGGAAAAAGTACGCACATTGAGTTAAAATCATTTCGAGATTGAAAGATTGATCTCATTTTAATCACGTTTTCTCCCCCTCAAAAATAGCATATTCGTGATATTTTTTATATCAAATGATTAAAATATATGTGTTTTAGAAAGCTTATAGAGAGAAAAACTTATTTTCATGAATTTTGAAACATTTTTATATTTATACTCCCCCTAAAAAATAGAGTACACTTTACGTACTTTTTAGAAAGCATATTGATGTAGTTATCTTGGTACCTAGTGTGAAAGATTTTAAAAAATATTTTTGATAAATCTTGAAAAATGGTAAAAGAGATTAAGATTATCGTATTATAAATTGTACAACATTGTCCTTTATTTGAAAAGCGCGGGTTGTAATCTGACATTTGATCACAAGCCTTTTTGTCACGAGCACAAAACTTTTGATTGTTTTGATTAAGTTGCTCAATGACACGAGAAAAGTTATTTTCCCATTATTAGGATAAGTGTATTAAACATAATACATATAATGTTTGTTTGGCTCAACACTTTCCTTATTTGAAGTCTGATTTGTGAAATGAATTGTTCATAAGTCATAAGAAATTTAGAAACGACATGTTTTAGAAAAACATTATTTGGACAAATGAAACTCTCGCTCAAGCATATTTATATTTTCGTATCATTATTGAACAACATTTCTATAAACGTAAATAATATCGATTATACAAGAGACATGTCGTAGACGAATATTTTTGGAATTTTGATTTTATAATTTTTTTATATTTTTGAAATTTTATAATTTTTATTTTCTTTTGTTTGTTTTATATTTTTTGCATTTTGTTTTTTGAAAAATATTTATAGTGAAGCTTTTGTATGTTTTCAAGAAGTTTCGACAAGACGTTCTAACTCTTCGGGAGTTAGGCTTCGCAGTCCAATACGGTTGATTAGATACTCAAACATTTCTTTTGGAAGGGCTTTCGTAAACTAGTCAGACAATTGGTAATCAATCTTGACGAAGTAAAGCTCAACAATACCTTTTTCTATGTGCTACTTGATAAAGTGGTAACAGAATGCTATATGTTTCGTGCGGAATGCTGAACCAGATGGCAAGAGATGGCTACGGCACTCTTCGAATCAAAATACATTGGGATTTTGTTAAAGAGAAAGCCATAATCTATGAGTTGTGTGCGCATCCAAAGGACTTGCGCACAACACGCAGATAGTGAAACATACTCTGCTTCGGCTGTAGACATTGCGGTGCAATCCTGCTTTTTCGACGACTAACAGACTAGCTTCTCACCAAGAAATTGTATGCCACCAGATGTGCTTTTACATGTGTCCTGACAACCTGCATGGTTTGCATTTGAAAACGCAGTGAGTTTTATTCTGGTGTCCTTCGGATACCAAAGTCCTATGTGAATGGTCCTTTTAAGGTTCGAAAGATCCGTTTTACCTCTTTGAGGTCTTTCTCAGTAGGCTTTACCTGGTACCGAGCACATAAGCATACATCAAAAATAATATCCGTTCTAATTGTTGTTAGATACATGAGAGACCCAATCACACTCCGATATTTCTTCAGATCAATGGGTGTCCCATGCAAATCAGCATTAAACTTAGTTGTAGTAGCCATTGGTGTACCAACGTTGTCACACGAGTCCATACCATGTTACTTTAATATTTCCAAAGCATATTTTCTTTGATTTATAAAGATACTGTGAGGGATTGATGACTTTTTTGCCCTCATGTGAAAGAACGTGAGGCGTCTAACTTGGCTTGACTGACGTCTGTTAGTCAAAAGAACCTCTAGGGATTGACTTTTTCTTTTAAGTATATTTATTTTCCAAAGAAAATACAACGGATGTATTTCCTCGGGTCGTAGTCCCAACGAAGGTTGAATTCGAGTTTTCGTAACGGTGTCGAATTGTGAAGTGAATGGTGTGAAAAGAGTGATATTTGGGATTTTATACTACGAATAATGAAATAATAAAAGGAAACAACTACTTAAGCCAAGGGTACAAGTAAACTAAGCATTTATTTCTAAAAACGAAAATTGAACCTTAAAAACGTACGCGACGAATTTTAAAAACGTAATTAAAAAGTAAATTTCTAACTTCTAAGTCCTAAAAATGTAAAATTATTTTTCTTAAATTCTAAATATTAAAAGAAAATTTTAGAAAAAAGAAATATATTTTTTTAATTTTTATTTTATTTTTTATGAATTTAAAACTAATTTAAACTATTTAAATGATTAAAAATATTAAAACTTGAAGGAAAAATCTGAAACTTTGCAGGTAAATCTAAAATTAAACTAAGAATCTATGAAAAATTAAATCAGAACTTTGTTCACCCCAAATAAGCATAATGGGCTAATAAGCAGTTTTGAAAAAGCTCTAAAATAAGCTAACCAGAACCAAAAATCACCAAAGGCTCAAGAACAGTTTAAAACACTAATAGAAGCTTGAAACAACTAATTATGACCAAATAAGCACTTGGAATACGCAAACAAGCACTATAGCAGTTGACAAATTAGGGCAGAGATGGATGATGAAACAACCAACTTTAAGCTACTATATAAGCTAGTTAAGAGCTTATTGGGGAAATCTAAAAGAAAAACCTTGAAGCTTATGTCAAATACTACTCACAGACCAAAAATGCCCAATTTTCTACCTCAATTGCTTATTTGAATTGAGTCTAGATCATATGGTTGTGCAAACAAAAAGCTGATGCAGGTTCAGAACAGATAACAAGGGCTTATTGCATATCAGATTTAAGCTATTAAACAAGCTGGAAAGTGGAATCCCATATTATACCTTAAAAGCTAGTACTATGATCTACTCAGAATTCAATTTTCACAAAATAAGTACAAAAGGATAAGCCAGAAATCAACTGAGATCAGCAAACTTTGGCCTATGTCTGCAAATTATGTTCTGATGCAGCATGATCAGTTTTTGGGCTTTAACTTTTGCAAATCTCAATGGTCTAATCCCAGATTGTGAACAACTATTTTAACCACTATCCTGAACATAAAAATGCCAAAAGTTCCACCCAAATAAGCTCAGCTTATTTAGAAGCTTATTTAGGCAGTTTACTATTCTAATTGCACTTATGGATTCCAAATCCTCAAATTAGTACAAGCTGCTTTAGATCTACTGAATACTTCCTATATAACTCATAATAAGCTCAAACAAAACTCATTCAAATGCAAAGGAACAGTAACAAGCTATTTTAACCTTAATTTATCTACCTATCCCAAACAGTCCTTATTAGAATGATTTTCCTATTTGTAAACTATACTTAACTACTATGGGCTATAACAACTAGTGATAACTGATAATCTAATCTATTTAACAACTAATAAGCACTAATCAATTCCTAAATAAGCACTGACAGATCAGAAAAAGCAGTAACACAGTAGTGGGAATTAGATGCAAATTAGACTTACAAGTGAGCTTATGAGTGCACAGGTCTGCTCCAACCACAAAACCATACCCAGGCTTATTCAATAAGCCAAAAGTAACCCAAATCAGCTCCTCCCTAATCAGCTTATCCTCCACAGCTTATTTTGACCATCTCAGTTGACTTTGTTGACTTTAGATGATTTTTTTGAAACTGACTCAGATTTGAAATGACCAATCACTCACAGTAAGCTATTAAGCTTATATGAGCTTATGCACAATAGAAAACAGCTTATTAAAGTTGGGGTTAGAATTATTTTTTTGATTTTTAAAGTAATTTTTCAATATTTTTGGATTTTTGAATAAAATGAACATTCATGAAAATGTAACTTAGAATAAGCTAAAATAAGTTGATGAAAAAGTAAATAGGCTAAGATGTGATATCAAAACTTAAGAGACAAAGAATTAAAGCAAAATCAAATCAACTTTCATTAATCAAATCCGAAAATTACAAATAGAAGATTGAAACTACAATTCATAATCAATTTTAACAGCATAACGTTAACCTAAAAAATTACATGAAATTGAAGAAGAGGGATCCTCTATTTATAGCCGATTGGAGATCATTCCAGACTGCCACATCATCAATTCGTGCCCACTGTGCTTCTTTGATGCGATATCAACCCTCAGATCAATCATGAACGTCACTCCATCAATCCTTGGCCCTTGGATCAAATGGCCACGCACTCCCAGCCAATAGGAGGGCTCCATTTCGCTGACATGTCATTCTTGACATGTCAGGAAGCTCCTAGAAATGCGTGCAAGGACAACTCTACCCTTAATTGCTGTAATTTTCTCGTATGGGTAATTAGGGTTCTAAGGTGCTGGGTAAATTGGGGGAAAGGGTAACTTTTGGGGGAAATAGAAACGCGGGTGTGGGTTTTTTTTTTTTTTATATTTGATCGCTCCCGAAACAGTCAACTTAAATCAACCACGGATGTGGTCAAACAAAGTCAAACTATCAAGGACACAATGCAATTTACCAAGGAGTACAGAATATTCCCGGGTCGTTAAGTCCCAGCGAGGTGTGAATTCTGTAGTAAAACGAATCTGTGATAGGGTGATAATTGAACGGAAAAGGGTTTTGAATAATTTACACTAAGGAATAAAAGAAAATAGCTTAAACAAGCTATCAGAACAAATACGAGAAAGCAAATTACCTAGAAATGATTAAAACTAAAAAAACGCGTACGATTAAATTAAATTTACGTAAACGTACGAAATAAAACGCGAGTCGGGAACTAATTAAAACGCGAGTTTTAAGAAATAAAAAGCCTACGAATATGAAAATTATATTTTTACACTCCTAATGACATAAGAAAATTATTAGAAAAAGAAAAATATTTTTTAGACTTTTATATTATTAATTATTAATTAAAAACTATTAAAACTAATTAAAATTAAAATAAATACAAAATGAACAGTAAAAATTACAAAACTTTTTCTATAAATACTAAGTAGTAATATAAAGCTGGGAAAATTATAAAAGTGGAGAAAAGTTTATTAATAAGCTTGAAAATAAGCAGATAAGCTTGTATAAGCTTAACTGGACTTCTACTACTATATAAATAATTAAGGAAACAAATAACACTAAGAAACGTATAGCCCAGATGGTGCGTGGCTTTGGTTTGATTTTGACCAGAGTTGACCAAGAGGTCACAGGTTCGAATCCCACTTTGGTCACTTTTCACAAACTATTTATTTTTTTGGTTTTTCTGTCACAAACACACTTTAACAACAAAAATAAGTAACTTTTAAAAAGAAAATATTTTTATAACATGAAAATAAGCTCAGAATGAGCTTAAATTTCCCACAGCCAAGCTTTTATAAGCTTGACTTGGATTTTCAAGCTAGACAAGCTTCTAAAAAGCTATAAACTAGACACAAACTGGAAAATAAATAACAAACAACTTAGATTGGCTTAAAAGAAGCCAAAGAAAAGAGAAAAGAAAAGGAATTAAGCTGAGAAGTTGGAATAAGCAAATCCAACCAACTGCAAACCAAACAGTCCAATGGACCAACTTGCAGGCCTATGTGGGGCCCACAAATAAGCTCAGGAATCCAAAATAAGCTTTGATCTCAAAAGCTGACCTGGAGGGCTTCACAATAAGCCAAGGTTCACTCTGTGGGGTCCACTAACAAGCTTGTGAGAAGCTTGTGAAGTTTGGTGGATCAGCTGAGTACTCAGTATAAACACAGAGATGGGACAATATTTAGGCCTAATTTAAAGCTAGTAAATAAGCTAAAACCTAAGATACCAGATTTTTAATATAAAGCTTACTATATGAACTTGACAAAAAACCAAAAACAAGGACTAGACACTTACTGTGGAGCTTAAAAATAAGCCTAGATCAGCACTCAATCAACATGCAGGCTGCCAATGAAACTGATTTGCAATTCTGAGGTATATTTGTGCTAGGACTTAAAAGGATCTAAAGCACACTTAAATTATAATAAGTTGTGACCTTAGAGAGCAAGAAAAAGCCTCACAGTAGGCTGAGCTTATTGTGAGCTTATCAAGTCAATTCAGCAGCTAATCTTTTGCTATTCCACACCAAATCCTGCAAAGGCTTCAAAACACACAAACATAAACTGAATACAACTTAAATAAGCTGCAAAGAGCTTAATTAAAGTTCACAAAGTAGCATATGAACAATTATGGGTCAGATTCTACCCTTTTTGACCCATAACAGTCTAAACCCAAACACCCCTATAATTAACTGATTTGAGCTTTTTCTAACAGAAAACCAGAACAAGCTGAGCTATGGATTAAAGATCATTAAGTAACTATATTTAATCATGGATAAGCAAGAAAAAAACAAAATAAGCAGAGAATAAGCTAGTGCACAGTAATGTTGACCATGGGTTGACTTTTGACAAAACTTGAATTAGAACAGAACAAGACTTAGAACATGTTTGCAAAAGCTTTAATAAACTCAAAAGAGCTTATTTAATCCAAGCAACAGCTTAAAATCTTAAAAACTAGTATGACTGAAATTGGCGGGAAAAGTAGTTTAAGCAGAAAACTTGATATAAATTCAATTAAACTGGAAAATTATAACTTACATAACTTAAATTAATCGAAAACAACAAATCCCAGAAACAATTACAACTAAAATTTGAACTACGACATGAAAATTAAAACTACACTACACTAACACCTACTAACTTTTCCTTCCTGCTTCTTTGCCTTTTTAAGCTTCCAAAATATCTCTCTTGTCACTTTGAAGCTATCCCAGCTGTCCAATTAACTCAATTCAATCTTAGCCTTCCACTTGTGTTTGGTGGGAAAAACTATTTTGGCTGTTTCTTGTCGACATAGCTCAATTGGGGACAATTTGATATTTTAAGCTAAAAGGTTTAGTGGAGTGATGAGGTGGAGGGGAGTGGTTAGTGACTGGGGTGGACAGGTGTGGTGGTGGTTTTGGTTTTGTGGTTTGGCGGGGATGGTTGTGAGGGAGAAGGTTTGACCGTGGGTCAAACCTGGTATTTAAATACCAGGTTTAGTAAAAAAGGTGGTTGGGCTGGGTTTGTATTTTTGGGCTTGGTTGGGGATTAGGATAGTGGATTGGATTTGGTTTATTGGGTGGGTTTATTTAAGGTTTTAGGATAATAGGGTCCGGATTTGGATTGCTAAAAACACAAGGACCACTTTTGCAATTCCACCAAATTAGAGGGACCAAAACTGTAATTTTCCAAAGTTTATCAAGGGACCAATTATGACAAGTTTAATTTACCAAAGGACCAAAAATAATAATTTTCCAATTAAAAACGTCCAGGGGTAATTTCTGTCAATCTCTGAAATTTCAGGGACTAAAGTTGCCATTTTGCAAAACTAAACTTTATGAGGCTAATTTTGACAATTTGAAAATCCCTGAGGGCCTTTTATGAAAAATTAACATGTTTTGAATAACTAGGGACTAGATTTGACAATTTATGAATAAAACACAGTCTAAATATTTTTCTGCCTTTTTGAGACTTTTGAAAGTGTTTTTGACTGTTTATGTGGGTTTAAACAAGGTAAATATATGTGTATTTAGACACATATCAAATCCCCCACACTAAACTATTGCTAGTCCCTAGCAATATTTTTGAAAATTTAATGGATTTTATCTCTTTACCAAAAGCCATTACTTCTGGAGTAGCCAATTGTTTCAGTTCAAGTAAGAACTTTGGTACAATGATAACCAAATGATTTTGAGCAAATCATCAGCTTTCAACGGATTTGATTTGTCTTTACCAGAAGCCGTTTGCTTCTGGACTAGCCAACTCTTAGATAAAATAATTATTATCTTTGGTGAGCTGATTACCAATTATGGTTTTTCCACTGCCTTTACCACAAGCCATAACCTTGCGGGCTAGCCAACTCTTCACTTATAAGGATATGGTGAGTCGAAAACCATACAATTTTGGGCAAATTGCAAGCCATAAACGGATTTGATATATCTTTACCAAGAGCCGTTTGCTCTCGGATTAGCCAATCCTTATGTGGGTTAGACATGGCGGACTGATAACCATTTTTGAGTTCTAAGTGAGAAAAAAAAATTTTAAAATTTTGGCCAAAAATGGGGGTGCTAGATGGTACATTTGATCAAATTCGCGAGAATTCCCCCCCACACTTAGAACTGAATATTGCCCTCAATATTCAAAGTATCGGTTGTTAAACCAACACTTAGAACGTGAAAGGGAAATACTTATAGCCATTATTTTTATATATACACAACCATTTTTTTTTTTTTTTTTTTTTTTTTTTTTTTTTAAATTTGTACATATATACAACATGTGGGGCATCTCCCCCACACTTGGGTGTTAGAAAAGAGAAAGAAGTCAGAAATATGGGTGAAAACCCATATGGTGAGCTAATTTTTGTTCACCGAGTCACTAGCTTGACTCGACCCCGCATTCATTTGTTCTTGGGGAAGCATGTGGAACAAAAAATCTCCATCGGACTTTCATTCAAGATGTTTGGATAAACACTGAAGTATTTGAAAGTTCCATTCCGATGAGATATACACAGATCCGGCTCACAAATGATAAATGAAAATGCCGGGATCAAAGATAGTGTCTTCATTCCCAAAGGAGTGAAGAACAGGAGAAGTCACCGTGTAGGTGAAGAAAAGAAAGAAAGTCATGATAAAAATCATGACTAACTCATCATTATCAGAAGAAGGAGAATTCATGCTTTCAGTATCATGAATCTCATCATTTAAGCTCAGATGATCAAGACATATTCTGGGTGGGAGGGATGGGATTTTGATATTAACCAAATTCTCAGTTTTGAGAATATCTCCCTCCGGAACACAAAGATAATCTTTGTCAAGATCAAATATGAAGTTATCATACTCCGGCGGAGATATGATATGAGTGAGTTCATCGGAGAACTCCTCAAAGGTGAATGAATCATATTCAGATTTGATGTGAGTGAGTTCATCAGTGAACTCCTCAAATGTAAATGATTCATAATCGGGGAGAGAATTATGAGAATGAGAAGTGGTGTTGCCACTAATTTTCTCTCCCATCTGATCAAAACAGAAGGCTTCCATTTCCGGAATAGAATCATCGGAAAATATGTCACTATCCTTTATGGGGATAGGAGATGAAATGGGTTTTTCTTTGAAAGCCTCGATTTTAGAAACGAGAAGACTGACATTCAATAATGTTGCTCGAAGAGCTTCATCTTTGATTTCAGTGTCAATTTCCTCATCATTCTCTTCTTCTAAGCTGACTGGCTCAGAAGGAAATTCTTCCACATAGATGATGTCTCCACAAGATAACGAATCGTCATCATTAGAATCGGAGAACATCTCAACATGATCTTTTGGGAAGATAAGAGGAGGAGGGATATCACACAAATGCTCGAGAATTCCCTGTGACTCACTTGGGATTGAGACAAGGTTCTCAACACTAGACTTTATGAATTCGTCCGATTCCTTTGCAGGAACAGTGTCAAGATGCTCGTCTCCCATGCTTAGAGAGTTAGTGGGAACCTCGGGTGTGATAACAACAGACTGAGTTTCAACTGATGAACTTGATGAATCATCATCAAAGATATCTTCATCATCACTGTCATCAGGAATGAAACGGAATCGAGAGCTAGATCTGGCTGCTTTTTGTATTTTAATTAATTCCCTAATAGAATTTTCACTGGCAATCTGGGAATCTAATTTAGCAACCTGCTCTTCAGTTAACAATTCTACCATGGATTTCTCATGTGAATTTTTAATGACGGGACATTGTGGGAGTGGGGAGTTGTCAAAACCGGAAGGTTGACATTGATAATCATCATGAGGACCCCCACAATATACACAAGAAAAACTGGGAGCATTCTGAAATGCTTTTTTATTAAACTCCTCAGCTCTTTTCACTAACTCTAGAAGCTCTAGATAAGTGTCTTGCTGGGTTTGCTGAGGAGTTTGAGTTATTTGGCACTGTGGAGGTTGGTCGTAATATGGATCGTCGTAATTGTTACAAGGAAATGGATTCCCTGTTTGACAATCAGAGCTAAAATGTGGACCTCCACAATACTCACAGGAAAAGTTTGGTGTATTTTGATACGATGCATCATTGAAATTTGGATAACATGATTCTTGCTCGTATGAATGTGATGGGTAGTTGGAGAAATTTGAAGAGTCGTTGAATGAGTTTGGATCAGGATCATAAGAAAATGAATTCCTCGAACCACAAAACAAACAACTTCCGTCTCGAATATCATTACCACAATGTTCACATGTACACCAACGACATGGCAAACCGAAAAGCGACTCACCACAACCAACACAAGGAATAAAATCCGGAGGTGGGACAAGTGGAGTGCTCTGAGAGCTAGGAATTTCCACCACTTCCGTTATGGTCTCTGGTTTTTGATAAACGTGAAGATTAGGCAAGTCGTTCTTTTTAGTCACTGTTCTAAGTTCTGTACGTTTGCTTGACAAACTTTTAACCGTAAACCCTGAAAGGTTAGGATCGATTCTTGATGGTTTGTCATTAATAGCACGTATCTCGGGCTGTGGAGGGTAGTAGGAAGGACTTTGAGAATCCTTGAGAGACTCTTTAGTGGATAATTCACACCAATAACAAGATCCACGATCCTTTGGTGCATGCTTTCCACACCGCTCACACGCACACTTAGAACAATGATGGCTGTCAATCAACGGGCTTTTACAATCAAAACATTTGTACCCGAGAGACGCCATAGAAGAAGGGTATAAGAAGTTTAGAATCAAATGGATAGAGGGTAAAGGGATAAAGAATCAAAAAGGGTGAGAGGGTAAAGATGAATATTTTTGGGTTTTTTTTTTTTTTTTTTTTTTTTTTTTGTTCGTTGAAAACTTGAATAAAAAATGTTTTTGGCAATCGCTTAGTCAAACGAATTAACTTCACGATAATTTTGGTTTTTTCTGAAAATAAGGAAATATGAACAAAAGATGGTAAATATACAATGGGTGTATATTCAACAATCACTGATGCTTCAAATTCGTTCAACGCAGCACACCTCCCCGGCAGCGGCGCCAAAATTTGATCGCTCCCGAAACAGTCAACTTAAATCAACCACGGATGTGGTCAAACAAAGTCAAACTATCAAGGACACAATGCAATTTACCAAGGAGTACAGAATATTCCCGGGTCGTTAAGTCCCAGCGAGGTGTGAATTCTGTAGTAAAACGAATCTGTGATAGGGTGATAATTGAACGGAAAAGGGTTTTGAATAATTTACACTAAGGAATAAAAGAAAATAGCTTAAACAAGCTATCAGAACAAATACGAGAAAGCAAATTACCTAGAAATGATTAAAACTAAAAAAACGCGTACGATTAAATTAAATTTACGTAAACGTACGAAATAAAACGCGAGTCGGGAACTAATTAAAACGCGAGTTTTAAGAAATAAAAAGCCTACGAATATGAAAATTATATTTTTACACTCCTAATGACATAAGAAAATTATTAGAAAAAGAAAAATATTTTTTAGACTTTTATATTATTAATTATTAATTAAAAACTATTAAAACTAATTAAAATTAAAATAAATACAAAATGAACAGTAAAAATTACAAAACTTTTTCTATAAATACTAAGTAGTAATATAAAGCTGGGAAAATTATAAAAGTGGAGAAAAGTTTATTAATAAGCTTGAAAATAAGCAGATAAGCTTGTATAAGCTTAACTGGACTTCTACTACTATATAAATAATTAAGGAAACAAATAACACTAAGAAACGTATAGCCCAGATGGTGCGTGGCTTTGGTTTGATTTTGACCAGAGTTGACCAAGAGGTCACAGGTTCGAATCCCACTTTGGTCACTTTTCACAAACTATTTATTTTTTTGGTTTTTCTGTCACAAACACACTTTAACAACAAAAATAAGTAACTTTTAAAAACAAAATATTTTTATAACATGAAAATAAGCTCAGAATGAGCTTAAATTTCCCACAGCCAAGCTTTTATAAGCTTGACTTGGATTTTCAAGCTAGACAAGCTTCTAAAAAGCTATAAACTAGACACAAACTGGAAAATAAATAACAAACAACTTAGATTGGCTTAAAGAAGCCAAAGAAAAGAGAAAAGAAAAGGAATTAAGCTGAGAAGTTGGAATAAGCAAATCCAACCAACTGCAAACCAAACAGTCCAATGGACCAACTTGCAGGCCTATGTGGGGCCCACAAATAAGCTCAGGAATCCAAAATAAGCTTTGATCTCAAAAGCTGACCTGGAGGGCTTCACAATAAGCCAAGGTTCACTCTGTGGGGTCCACTAACAAGCTTGTGAGAAGCTTGTGAAGTTTGGTGGATCAGCTGAGTACTCAGTATAAACACAGAGATGGGACAATATTTAGGCCTAATTTAAAGCTAGTAAATAAGCTAAAACCTAAGATACCAGATTTTTAATATAAAGCTTACTATATGAACTTGACAAAAAACCAAAAACAAGGACTAGACACTTACTGTGGAGCTTAAAAATAAGCCTAGATCAGCACTCAATCAACATGCAGGCTGCCAATGAAACTGATTTGCAATTCTGAGGTATATTTGTGCTAGGACTTAAAAGGATCTAAAGCACACTTAAATTATAATAAGTTGTGACCTTAGAGAGCAAGAAAAAGCCTCACAGTAGGCTGAGCTTATTGTGAGCTTATCAAGTCAATTCAGCAGCTAATCTTTTGCTATTCCACACCAAATCCTGCAAAGGCTTCAAAACACACAAACATAAACTGAATACAACTTAAATAAGCTGCAAAGAGCTTAATTAAAGTTCACAAAGTAGCATATGAACAATTATGGGTCAGATTCTACCCTTTTTGACCCATAACAGTCTAAACCCAAACACCCCTATAATTAACTGATTTGAGCTTTTTCTAACAGAAAACCAGAACAAGCTGAGCTATGGATTAAAGATCATTAAGTAACTATATTTAATCATGGATAAGCAAGAAAAAAACAAAATAAGCAGAGAATAAGCTAGTGCACAGTAATGTTGACCATGGGTTGACTTTTGACAAAACTTGAATTAGAACAGAACAAGACTTAGAACATGTTTGCAAAAGCTTTAATAAACTCAAAAGAGCTTATTTAATCCAAGCAACAGCTTAAAATCTTAAAAACTAGTATGACTGAAATTGGCGGGAAAAGTAGTTTAAGCAGAAAACTTGATATAAATTCAATTAAACTGGAAAATTATAACTTACATAACTTAAATTAATCGAAAACAACAAATCCCAGAAACAATTACAACTAAAATTTGAACTACGACATGAAAATTAAAACTACACTACACTAACACCTACTAACTTTTCCTTCCTGCTTCTTTGCCTTTTTAAGCTTCCAAAATATCTCTCTTGTCACTTTGAAGCTATCCCAGCTGTCCAATTAACTCAATTCAATCTTAGCCTTCCACTTGTGTTTGGTGGGAAAAACTATTTTGGCTGTTTCTTGTCGACATAGCTCAATTGGGGACAATTTGATATTTTAAGCTAAAAGGTTTAGTGGAGTGATGAGGTGGAGGGGAGTGGTTAGTGACTGGGGTGGACAGGTGTGGTGGTGGTTTTGGTTTTGTGGTTTGGCGGGGATGGTTGTGAGGGAGAAGGTTTGACCGTGGGTCAAACCTGGTATTTAAATACCAGGTTTAGTAAAAAAGGTGGTTGGGCTGGGTTTGTATTTTTGGGCTTGGTTGGGGATTAGGATAGTGGATTGGATTTGGTTTATTGGGTGGGTTTATTTAAGGTTTTAGGATAATAGGGTCCGGATTTGGATTGCTAAAAACACAAGGACCACTTTTGCAATTCCACCAAATTAGAGGGACCAAAACTGTAATTTTCCAAAGTTTATCAAGGGACCAATTATGACAAGTTTAATTTACCAAAGGACCAAAAATAATAATTTTCCAATTAAAAACGTCCAGGGGTAATTTCTGTCAATCTCTGAAATTTCAGGGACTAAAGTTGCCATTTTGCAAAACTAAACTTTATGAGGCTAATTTTGACAATTTGAAAATCCCTGAGGGCCTTTTATGAAAAATTAACATGTTTTGAATAACTAGGGACTAGATTTGACAATTTATGAATAAAACACAGTCTAAATATTTTTTCTGCCTTTTTGAGACTTTTGAAAGTGTTTTTGACTGTTTATGTGGGTTTAAACAAGGTAAATATATGTGTATTTAGACACATATCAATATTTATTTGACTTGTTTTTAATATCTGTTGACCGGGTTATAAGATTGGGTTCGGGTTAAAGGTGGGTCGTGGGTTGGGTAAAGGAGTGGTGGGCTGTTGGGTTTTTGGTTATGGGTTGGGAATTTATTTTGGGTTGGGGAATTATAAATCCGGATATAAGGTTTTAGGATTAATAGGTTTTGTGTAAAGTGTAAAATGATAAAGACCAATTGTGCACATTCTGAAATTTTAGGGACTAGTTTTGCCAAACTTCAAATTTGATCCAAGGGCTTGTTTTTTTATTTGGTGAAACTTTGAGGGTTGACTTTGACTTTTGAGCATAGATATCTTTCCCGGCTTTGGCTTTTAATCTTTTCCAAATCCCGTGCTCGGTTTGTCTTTTTATCTCGATATTTGTCCCTATTTCATGATATCCGTACCTGCATAGAAACAAACACAAAAACACGAGATATTTGGCATAATTTGTTAGTTTTTTGTCTATTTGGGTCCATTTTTGGTCAAATAAAGGTATGTGAATAAGCACATACCAGGGATACATAATGGAAACGTTTAGAGACAGAGCCAGTGAAGGGCTAGAGGGTACTCGGCCACCCCTAACAGTGGCGGACCTACCCCATGATAAGGTGATTCCCAAAAACCGCCTTAGAGATCGAAGCCTTTTAGAGGGTTTATATAAGAAAATTAGAGCTTAGATTAGATCGGGAATCACCTTGCATCTATGTGAAAAGAAAGAAAGACATTTTTCTTTCTATACGAGTAGAAAACCAAGAAACTGATATTCTTGTTTTAATGGTGTTTTTGAGCTCTCTTTCTTACATGAACAAGATGACACCGGAAAAAAAAAAAAAAAAAAAAAAAAAAAAAAAAAATGCCACAGGGAAAAAAAAAAAAAACTACTGTAGTTTGTATTTTCTTATTTATTGTTAGGGACTTTGGTATACCTTTATTAAAAAGTTTAGTTTTAGCCCTTTCAGTTTATGATTTATCAATTCAGTTATTCTTGAAGTATTATGACACATTTTTTGCAAAAAAAACCACTACATCGATTTGTATTATGATTGAACCATCTTCGCTACCATTTACGAACCTTTGGCCATTTTGTTCATTTTCTCAACTGATTAAATAATTGTATGTTACTACCGAAAAAAATATCATTAAACCCGTGTGGAAAACTAGAAAAGGGGGGGTTGAATACTTTTACCAGTTTTTAAGTTCTTTTAGTTCTTTTAAAGCTTCTTAAAAACTTTGCTAATGAAAACCTTTGATTCGATTCTTATGTGTATACAATCAACACAAATATGAACACTAAACTAAACTAACTAGTATAAGCAATAAAAGTAAAGAGAAGAGATGGAAAGATCAAACCAAGACAAAAGGATTTATAGTGGTTCGGCTACGAAGCTCTTCTTCGCCCTACTCCACTCCCCAAGTACCACACTCGAGAGTTTCAAGCACTATGTCAACAACCTCCCTTTAGGCGGAGAAAACCGTACACGTCGCTTATCCTATTTCCGACACTAAGCTAGATGTCGAGTGCTAATCTTAGCTAGCACCAATCTACCACAATTCACTTTATCCTTTCTACTTCACACAAGACTCGATCTACCCGATCTACCTATGATCTACTTGATCAATCACACAAGCCCAATGGCTTCAAGAGATCTCCAAGATCTCGACACGATCACAATGATCAACTCTCACTTCACTCAACCTATCCTATCTATCTTTGATCTTCTTGATCAATCACACTAGCCCAATGGCTTCAAGAGATAATCAATCTCTCTAGCCCAAATCTGGCCGTTATAGAGGGACGGCTCCACTAAATCACCCACGGCTCCACTAAATTTAGTGGAACCGTGGAGCCGTGTCAGACAAAGACGCTCCACTTTTTGTCTTTTCTGGTGAAAACTTATTTGGGGAAGTTTGGAGCTGATTTTGGGGGGAAAATAGCTGTTATGTATTTTAAACTTATTTTTTCATTAAAACATTTCTTAATTATTCAAAAATAATTTGTAAAGTGTATTTTTGAAAGAAATGTTTTGTCACATAAAAATGTGAGGTCTTAAGCACAAATTCACTTCTTTGATCATTAGTCAAGTTGTAAATTTGTTCTAGAGTGATTTGTGTAGAAACGGGATCTTCCGATTAAAAACTTGTTTACGTTAATTTTAACGTAACGTGTTTTCTTATTTTGACATCCTCAAAATGTGAAGTTATCGAAAGATAGAAATAACATTTTTAAAACATTATTTGCATCAACAACCCGTATGTCGAACGATTCAAACTTCGATCTAGCTTCTAAAACAAAAAATCATATGTTACTGCCCAAAAAAGTTTTTGAGCCCCCCTTAATACAAACAAGCAAAGCGGTGGCCGGCCGCGTTGCGGCCTGGTGGGGGTTTTTTTATGTACATAATATAGACGATAAGGTAGCAGGTTTGAGCCAAATAAATTGAATTAGCATATAATGTATTGATTAACAATAATACGTAATTTCGTTCGTCAGTTGTGTTGCGGCTGATGAGTTTTTTTTTTTGTTTGTATTCCGGGGTCGTTTAACAAAATTGTAGTTTTCATTATTGGTTAATGTCATATTGTTTTTATTGGTTACGCGTAAAGCATGTCAGCGAAACGAAATTTATAGGATATATACAGTTAAAAATACCATCGGTAAATTAACGGGATACAATTTTTTTCTTTCTTTAGGATGGTAATGGTATCGTTTATCGAATTGATGGGTTTATTTCGTTAAATGTAAACTGCGAGGGCTTTTCTGTCATATTGGCAAACATAATTTTACACATGAATACTATACTTCTGCATGAGAAGATGAAGTGATTCAGTTCAGTTATGTTTTGCAATCATTCTTTGTATTGTAATTAAGTTCTAATGGGAAATCGTTTTTTTTTAATTAATTTTCCGGCCGCATATTTTTCTATTTATAAGGTTGCCTATCAGATTTTACATTTATCTCATTTCAATAACCCTAATCCCTAAATAAAAAAAAAATGGTGAATACCCCGAATCTAAATGAATTGAAAGAAGCTTGCAGATCAGATGACTTGGCAAATGTTTTTAAGTTCTTCTTTTCACAGGAAGTGGCGGAGGAGGAAGGATTCTTGATTCGCATAGGTGAGGAATGCAGTCAATTAAGGGCAAAGATTGAAAAGCGAAAGCAGACAATTAATGAAGCTGATTCTTTCGGACTATCTCATGGTGTTGCCAGTTATGGTCATGATTGCTTGTTTGAAATTCAGATGCAGGATCTCCAGAAGCTTGAGGCGCTCACTGCAATCCTCGCGGCGGCGCGTCAAGGAGTGAAGGATAAGGATGGGTATTTGGAGCTGATGGAACTCGATGAAGAGTAAGAAGGTGGTTAGGGTATGTTGCTGGTTGTCTTTTGTATTTTGATGCTATTGTGTGGGGTTTTTATGTTGTTTCAAGTGATGCTTTTGTATTATGATGGTACCTGTAAGTATTTCAAGGATATTAATGTAAGATCTACGTTTTTAGTTTTAATGAAATATGGAATGTATTTATAGATCATGTTTGTTTTTAATATTGATAATTAAAAAAGTTGTTTTTATGTGGTGGGTCTTTTTTTTCTGGAATAGATGTTGATTGGTTTAAGTGTTTGGGAGGCGCAGTGTAGCGTAGTATATGTTGTAAAAGTTGTGTTCGTCTATTAGATCTAGTCTGGACCAGGTTCTTGGATTTGTGTGAAGGTTTAGAGCACGTCAGTTGTATTTCAATTTGGTGTGTCATTGGAGTGTAGGCGGATATAGATAATAGGAATTTTGCTGAAGCTGGTTCTTCCATTTGTTTGGAGTTGGTTTTTCGGGTATATGTTAACCAAGCATATAGTCAGTTACTTGTTTTAAAGACTCTGATTGGAGTGATTTTGAAATATTGGATTTGATTTAGTTAATGATTGCTTATGTATAATTGACCAACCATATGGTCAGCCATTTGTTTTAAATCTTTGTTTGAAGTCATTTTGAAATATTGGATTTGATTCGGTTAATGACAGCTTATATTTATATGTCATATAATTCCTACATGATATAATGTTGCCTAATTGATTCCAATCAGTTAAAAAACTGTTATGTATTTTCTGCACTATAAGATGTTTATGATTTTGTTTTGCATTTCTTTGATGAGAAAATGATCGTTTATATATAATATTTTTGATGCTTTGAATGAGTTCCAGTTAATCATTTTTGTGATATAGTCTATGGAATTTGTGTTCATGTTTAATGTAGCACGAAGAAGAAAGCACCTCAACCCGTGCTACTACCTTCTTCGTGAGCTACATTTCCTTTTTCCATTGACTTAATCAAAAAAAGGAGAATTTTAAAACCGTAAAATAATTCAAAGTCACCTCACCGGGGCCCCTAATAAGCAATAGCAAACACACCATTGTGAGTGAACTTTATGACACTACCTTCATTCACAATTGTAAACGACGAAAGCTGCAATGGTAGTTGACAACAAAAGGAGGCGTACCCAAAAGCAATGTGCAGGGTGTACGTATATTCGCTAGCAGGGTTCCTGTTCTATGTAGTTTGCTTCTTCGATATTGTTGTTGTCGACGATTTTTCACACATGTGACGTTTAATTTTGTTGGATATATTTTTGAGACTTCTTATTTAAATATTATATAAGAGTAATTTATAGAATTTTGTTGTGATCGTCTATGGATATATTCCTCGCTTTTGTATAGTAGCATAGGATCGGAACTCTTAGGATGAAATATAATCAGTTGATGATAAACATTGTAAGGTGGTGGCGCACTTTTTTGACGTGAGGAAGAATCTTGGGATAATTTAATAAGCAACTCCAAAACTGTTGTTCATAGCTGTTTTTTTGGCATTTAGACGGTAAACCTGCGCATACTATGTGATATTGCCATTGACTATTTGCCTACTCTCTGTTTCCTGCGGCGAGGATCCTCTTGTGTAGTTTCAATAAAATGGTATGCAACAACTGATGGTAGTAGAAATATTTCATACAAAAGCTAGTCTATATATAAAAGACATTGCATATGTTTGTTGAGATAATGTACGTAAGTAGGTTTGATAATATACTTCTGACAAAAGACATTCGAAATGTAGTTAAGGCAGTAGTACATAGGTAGATGTCTTTAAAGGCAACCTGCAATTTGTTACGATATTTTACATTAAAGGTAGCAGGTATGTGCCTACATAATGTACAAAAGTAGGTCGCCGATATTTCTGCCAATATGTCATTCGCCAAGCCCTTTTATCAACCGTCTTTTTTTGTTCTTTTGGGATCTGTCTGTGTGGCTGGGCTACCTTCTTCTGGAAAAAGGGTCCTACGGGCTGAAGTTTTCCTGGGACCATATTTGAGTTTCGATGGGTCTGGTAAGTTGGTGTTTTCTTTTGGTGGTGTTGTCATCACTTGTTGCTCTTCTACTGTTTGTGTTACTTGTTTTGGTGGGCTGAGAGTTGTGTAAATACCTGGGTTGGTTTCCTTTTCTGCAGCCAGGGTGGTCGGTATTTGTTTTTTTTCTGGCGTTTTGTTAACTGGTGTTGGTATAACGTTTCTTGTTGAAAATGGTGATACAACGTCTTCTTTTTTGACAATTGGTAGCTGTTGAAGATTCGTCGGTGTGGTTGTTTCTTCTGGTGCATGGATGGCTGTTGAAGGATGTGGTGTAATTTGAGCAGCGTCGCTGGTTCCTTTTGTGAGCAATGGTGTGTCGTCCCAAGCTGTGTCTAGAAAGAATTCTCATTTTTCTTTGGTGCTTCCGGGAGCAAAGTGGAGCTGAAATATTTTTCTGTGTCCTTCTAATGCAAATAACTGGGGTGGATATTCGTAGGGGTTTTTGTCCTGCAGGCCTCGAATGATGTCGTTGCAATCGTCGACCAATGAGTTTGCTTCGTTGCTAAAGCATGTTAAGTATATACTGGCAGTGTCATCTGACAGCAGTATTCTGAAGCAATAACTGGGGAAAAAATATTCGTATAATCTGTTTAGTATACATAATATATGTGTATAACCATGAAAATGTGTAAATGTTTTGTTAACCTGCAATTGGGTTCTGTTTCAGAAAATGATTGCTTGCAATGGGCATGTGGGAAGTCTTCAGATATTTTTTGTTTACACGTGAAGCATTTCCTAAAGAACCATGGTCTGTTGGTATCGAGCTTTTCAATAGTAGCAACGACAGTAAAGCGCACATTCTGCATTTTTATAATTGTAGGTAATTTAGAAAATTTCATTTGACAATGAGTATACTGCAGTTGTTAAATACCTGTTGGTTTTCTGGATTTTCTTTCAAAAGGTCATTAAGTGTCACCCTGTTTCTTTTTTTTCCTGTTCTGTATCTTGACAACGTTGGCGTTGCACATTTACTATGACTGGCGGGTCTATAAACTGGTCATGCCTGCAGAAGTATGTTATATTACTTGAGTATGGTGTATGTTGTTAGGTATGGTAATCTGGCAGTTTATTAGCAACTTACACATTGCGGATTTCAGAAGCCTCTGGTATATCTGGATTGAAATAGTACTTTGTTGCAGCTGTGTTAGAAAGCTATAGGCCTGTTTAAATTGAAATAAAGGTTAGTATACCGCTTTGTTAAGGTATATAATATGTGCAAGGCGAGGAACATACCACCATAGTTTTTTACTAAACATGAAGTAACCGCTATAATAGCTGGTTTTTCAATGGTTTCATATTCTGTCATGTTGAAAGTCTGTGCCTTGTCATTCCACAAAGTAAATCGGACAGTGTGCCAGCTGTTCGAGATAACGAATTGCCTGTCAGTTTAAGCATAAAAAGAAAAATGCTATAAAAAGTGTATGCCACTTACTATAGATTTTGGATACCGATATCTATCCACCTAACCATTTCACTTGTAGCTTTCACTGCTTGTTGCATACCAGTTACATATTGTACGCAACCTATATAATCTGTAAAGAGGAGGTGCACTTCAAATTTTTTTTTCTCATACGTTTGATAATTATATGTAGATCACGTACCTGTGAGAAGTCCTTCTTTTGCATCGAATTTTGAATACAGATCTTTGTATTGTACAAAGTTAAAATAATGTGTAGGGAAGCCGTCATCGGGTATTGGTTGAACATCTGTGAAAGCTCCAAAAACCAGTGACAGTGAATGCGGTAAGGTTTGCATCCATGTTTTTGCAGGTTGAAAGCCAAAACCAGTTATTTTATAGGTTTGGTTGATCTGCAGACTGGCATCAAATTTATTTTTTTCACGGATGTTGATGTTTGCTTGTATAGCTCCTCCCTGCAAATGCTAGAACCCTCGTCCATTTTCCTGTATCATAAGTGTATTTGCATTAGAGTAATAGATTGTTGCGTTAAGATGAACATTCATATGAATGAAAATAAGATATGAATGTGTTTATGTAGCAAGAATAATAGCACATGGAAAGTAAGCAAATGCATTACTACTTATTGTAAAGACCTAAGCAAACTATAATGCAAATCTAATAGTGGGAAAGGCAACATAACCTGTACTGATCAAAGTGGGTATTAACTTTAAAAAGGTTATCACCTGAGGTTTTAAACAGTAGCGTATATGTGTATCTAAACAATAAATATAAGTATCAATGACCTGCGCAGATATGACTATGTCTAAAAAATCTTTGTAGACTATATTTTTAGTTGTATTCACGTTTCTTCCTTGCTGTTGCCTGATGAGAATTTTAAGGCCTTCAGAAGATGTTGCTCTCGACAATGCAACATACAGTTGTCCGTGGCCGAATATAGGTTCCGGTAGATATATGCCAATCTTATTGAGCGACTGGCCTTGGCTTTTATTTATCGTCATCGTATAGCACACCTTAACAGGGAATTGCTTTCTTTTAAATACAAACGGCAGCTTCTCGTCTTTATTGATCAATAAGATCATTGGGATGAAAACTTTTTCAGACATTCTGGTGCCTGTGATGATCTTCGCCTGAATAAGTTTGCTGTATACCTGAGTAACAATCATTCTTGTACCGTTACACAACTCGCCGGCTAGGTTTAGGTTCCTCAGCATCATTATTGGAGCACCTATTTTGAGCTTAAGGTTATGCGGAGGCATTCCTGTAAACGAAAGGGTGTTGAGATATTCTGTAGGGTAGAGGAGTTCCGTTGCTCCTCCATCGTTTGTTTTCGGTACGGCTTCGTCAAAACTTCGGTAACAATAGGTTTCACCGTGTAACATGTCGAGAACAGTTGAGTTAATGATGTCAGCAGTCTCGTTCTTTGGACACACTATGGCTTTTTCTTGTAATGCTCTTGCAGTTGGCCTTTGGAGTGTTTCTTCGTCATATATAAAGCTAATGAGGTCTTGAATAGCTGTATCATTGTCAGAAATACAGTATCTATCTGGAATACGTATCCATGCTGCATTTTCTAGATCACTGTCATCTGGATCTCTAATAGTGCCGTCGCCAACCTGCAGCAGCCATTCAGAAAATGCGCGAACAGCTCCTTGTTCTTCAACCGACATTCCTGGTCGCTTAAGCCTCATGTTCTCTTTAAGACGAATGACTTTGAAATGTGGCCATAGGTACGATAGTGTTATGGAAGATGCTATAATTTCTTGTTTTGAAGCATTTTTTTTAACAGGGAGCGTTTGCCTGAAATCTCCGCCTAAGACAAGTGTCTTTTTTCCAAAGATATCGTTTGGAGCATTCAGTATGTCTCTGAATGTACGATCAAGCGCCTCAAAACATCTACGATCGTTCATTGGAGTCTCATCCCATACGATAAGATCTGTTTGTTTGATAGTGAAAACTTTAATAAACGATTGAGCATACACTTAATATAAGTTTTCTGAACTGTTTTTGGACTCTAGGTTGTTTAGACCTTGATCTAGGATAAGCTATGATAAGTAAAATGATAATATTGGCGGAATATTCAAATGAAAGAATCAATACTATCACAACAAGGTTTTGTCAAACTATCTCTTTGTTATAAAATCAGCCCCAATGCTATGTGATCAAATATAGCACGATTACACTCTAATCAGGGATCAAAGATCCTTGAGGCTAAACAAACATAACAACATCAGACCCCTTGTCTGATGTTCCCACACACACTCACTGTTTGATGTTTTACATTTGTAACACACTTTGTGTTTTGAGTTCTAAGTACAGTAAAACACTTTGGTGATTAACTTCTAACCACACTGGTGACTTCACAAAAACACTCTAGTGAAGCACACCTAACTTCTAAGCTAATATCTCCCTTTTATAGAACAAAGGAGATCATTACAAAGTTTGATAAGTCTTGTCTACTACTTGCTTGTGTGTGTCAGTCATTAAGATACAACATGTATCTGTGTTTACAACTTGTTGACTGAACACATATGAAAGATATTATCTACCATATATAATTGACTCTTATACACAAAATATCTTTTTCATTCTTATCCATTAAGCAGTAGTATGAGTCACTCAGTTATCTTCTCAGCAGTAGCTTCTTTGCACTAGCAGTACTAACTGTTGCCTTCTTTGCACAAGCAGTACTAACTGCTACCTTATTTGCACCAGCAGTACTAACTTAAGTTAGTACTGCTCGTTATAACTTGAGCAGACTTCAACAATACACTAACAATAGAATAAAATACTCTAGCAGTAGAATCTTTTATGCCTAGCAGTAGAATCTACTTGGTGTATTTTGCTTATCATTTCAGTAATCCTTATGTTTCATTCTTCTTGTTTTTGATCATCAAATCTATGAAATATATAAAACCCAACAATCTTCCCCTATTTGATGATTACAAAACAAACACATTCTTGTACGAACTTCCCTAGACGAAGTAGAGAAATTGAGATAATTAAATCTCACCATGAATGAAACAATACTGTCTTCCCCTTAATCCATGCTATCCACCACAATATCTCTTCCCCTTTTTGTTATCAACAAATAGGAAATATAAGCAGTAAAAACTTCTCCTATGGTGATGCACAAACATAATATGATTAAACACATCATAATATACTTCCCCTGAAATCAATGTGTTAACCATCTTCATGATTCTTCAAATCTGTAGGCTGTATGAATGATGAAGAAAACCAATCATTACTAACTTGATGGTGAAGTAGAATAAACCAACCTTGTGTCTTATGTCTTGTACTAAAACTGACTTCAAATGTATATATATGTATAGAGAGACCGCAATCTCTTGACAATAAACTCATCTCCAATGAGACACTGAGCACTACAATGTAACTCTTTTAAGTGTTTGTCAATTCGTAGTCATATAAAATATCTGAACAAACGAACAAATTATCTTTAAACGAAATGAGAAAAACGTTTAAGATATGATAAGAACACAACCTTGAAAAATTCTACTTCATCTGCAAATAAGTAACAAATAATATTCTTCGCCAATGAAAATAAAAACAAGCCTTTAATCTTTTAAGAACATAACCCAACAATCTTCCTTCTGAGTGTGTGTTCTTCCCCTTTGTGTGTGTAAACAGAGAACTCTTTGAAAGAAAACCAAAAATGAATTTTTCTTCTTTCTTCAACTAAAACCTTGTAACATCCTAGATCAAGAGCCCCCTGCTCTGATACTATTTGTGAAAACTTTAATAAACGATTGAGCACACACTTAATATAAGTTTTCTGAACCGTTTTTGGACTCTAGGTTGTTTAGACCTTGATCTAGGATAAGCTATGATAAGTAAAATGATAATATTGGCGGAATATTCAAATGAAAGAATCAATACTATCACAACAAGGTTTTGTCAAACTATCTCTTTGTTATAAAATCAGCCCCAATGCTATGTGATCAAATATAGCACGATTACACTCTAATCAGGGATCAAAGATCCTTGAGGCTAAACAAACCTAACAACATCAGACCCCTTGTCTGAAGTTCCCACACACACTCACTGTTTGATGTTTTACATTTGTAACACACTTTGTGTTTTGAGTTCTAAGTACAGTAAAACACTCTGGTGATTAACTTCTAACCACACTGGTGACTTCACAAAAACACTCTAGTGAAGCACACCTAACTTCTAAGCTAAGATCTCCCTTTTATAGAACAAAGGAGATCATTACAAAGTTTGATAAGTCTTGTCTACTACTTGCTTGTGTGTGTCAGTCATTAAGATACAACATGTATCTGTGTTTACAACTTGTTGACTGAACACATATGAAAGATATTATCTACCGTATATAATTGAATCTTATACACAAAATATCTTTTTCATTCTTATCCATTAAGCAGTAGTATGAGTCACTCAGTTATCTTCTCAGCAGTAGCTTCTTTGCACTAGCAGTACTAACTGCTGCCTTCTTTGCACAAGCAGTACTAACTGCTACCTTCTTTGCACCAGCAGTACTAACTTAAGTTAGTACTGCTCATTATAACTTGAGTAGACTTTAACAATACAATAGCAGTAGAATAAAATACTCTAGAAGTAGAATCTTTTATGCCTAGCAGTAGAATCTACTTGGTATATTTTGCTTATCATTTCAGTAATCCTTATGTTTCATTCTTCTTGTTTTTGATCATCAAATCTATGAAATATATAAAACCCAACATTGATTAAATCTGCCATCTGAGTATTTTTTTTATGCTGCAAACTGATTCGTCTGTCAGATCGAGCGGTATTTTAAATCTTGTGTGAGTTGTACGTCCTGGTGGTAGTAGCAGGGAAACAATACCAGAAGAAGCAACCGCCAGTACTATTCTTCCGTCTGATCTCAGTGTAGAAATTATAGTCTTCCAAGTCAAAGTTTTGCCTGTTCCTCCATGACCATAAACAAAGATGAGTTTTTGTTCATGATTGTTTATTCCATTGATGACCCGGTCGAAGATTATCCGCTGTTCAGGGTTGAGCTGTGCTACTAATCCTGCACTTTCACTTCTCAGCAATTAGCGGTCGTAGTTTCGTTCTTCCATTATGGTTCTGTTTCTCAAGATCTGAAGCAACTGAGGTTGAGGCAGCTCCATGCCAAAATCTGTGACAGATTTGCCGTAGAAATTTAGAATCGCTTGGATTTCACACATAAGACCGCCTTGCAAATCGTCTGGATTTATTTGAATTTCTGGTATGTGCAACATGTTGGAAAGTATCAGAGGAATGTCTTCAGACATACTATCAGCATGTGATTGAAGTAGCGTTGCTGGACTTGATACATCACAAAAAATAAGTATTTGACAAAACAGTTTTCGCATTTCAGATGCAGTCGCTGACAAAGAAGCTTCTTGTAAAGCTATACTCCATTCATGATCATTTCCCAAGAGGCCCATTGCTTCGCAAGTGGCTCTGTATGTAGAATAAACATGGCCATCAATTGTGCGGGTATGGCGAAATGATGTGCATCCTTTTTGGTGACAGAGTAGCATTCGTAAGTAAAATGCATCACCAGAGCTTGGATGTATGTATGCTAGTCGGCCAATGGCATGGGAACCTGCTCTTCGCCTCCGCTGCCAGTATTTCCCGTCTTGATGCCACACAAAATCTTTGGGAAAATTTACGTACGTTAAGTGGCAACCATCTGTATTGTGGGTGTTATACCTGAACCATTCGGTTAATGTTGTTCTTTTGTTGTATTGATTTTCAACAACTGTTTGCAAGGACTGGCCTGCTCTGAAAGTAACACGTTGCATGTTCTGAAGGTGCACTGCGAGTATCTGAACAGGCGGATCTCTGCTATGTATACTGAAACCAAGAATCCTCCAACATGCTTCATGCGGGCCAATATATCTAGCATCCTGGAAGTTTTTAATTTCATCGATTTGTATTGCACTGCAACTGGTACTTGGCTCACCGTCTCCAATTCTTCTTATGACTTGAGTAATTATTCGGTCAGTACCTTTGGAGATGTATTTGAAGATATATTTTATAAGCATCGTCCACTCGTAATACTCAACGTTGATGTGTGCATAGAAGCGCATACATAACAAACGATTGTGCGGAACAACGTAGCCATTGCCAAGGTCAACATTTTGCCTCATTGTTGTTATGCCAGTATCTCTTCTACGGTAATGGACAAAACCTTTTTTGTCAATAAATGTGGCATCACAAAACGGCTTAGCAAATGATTTGCTACACTCGTCTCCGCGCTTCATACATGGTGCTGACTTATTGACCAACCCGCAAGGACCATGCATCATGAACTCTAAAATAACTCGGTAGCCTTCAAGATCAAGCGTCGGGTCTGGCAATTCTGCAGATACATATGTGTCTATATCTTCATTTCTTTGGACACGCAAACTTTCTTTCACCCATAATAATAGATGACAATGTGGCAAGCCTCTTTTCTGGAACTCCAATGTATACAAAACTGCAATGAAAGAGCATTAAATTACACATTTGAAGAATTTAGATTTTTAGCGAACGTATATACATATATGTAATGCAAACGGTACCTGCTTCCACATCACCGAAAGACCTGTGCTCTCTTAAGAATGTTATCAAATCATGTATCTTTCTTTCAAAGACACGATCAACAACATCAGGTCTGTCTGCGACTGTCACGTAGGGGAAGTTTTGCATACATTCTTCGATTTCTGGCCATCCGACGTTGCATGTGAATGTAATAAAGAAGGACGGGTTACCATGAACACGACATATAACAAGCGCATCTAAATAGTGGCTATACATGTATCGTGGGCCTCTAGTGAAAGATGAAGGAAGTATTGTCCATGAGCCTGCATCCGAGCCGTTACAGTCGCCCCGTGAGATGGCATCATATAAACCTGCGATGTAGTCATTCCTTATGTCATTTTGCTTCTCTCGAATATAGTCCAATCATGACTGTTCGATGCTGCAATACGCTGTTACAACATATTCCTGAAATAGGCGACCACTTCTTGTTATTAAATTATACTGATCTTGTCGGTCATGCAGCTGGTATGCATAGTACATTTTCATCGACATCTTCCTAGGAGTATCAGATGTTTCATTGCTTGTATCAGCTAATATGAGACCCAAATGGTATCCCTGTTCACCGTAGATAAAAAGGAGTGGGAAATGTAATGTCATGTATAAAGGGTGCAGCTTGTTAATTCGTTGCAGAGTACCATTGTGTTTCTCAATAATAACATCATAGTCAGTCGCTACTTCCGGACCACCTTCGAATACTATCGCAGCAATTGTATCTCCTGAAGGTAATTCATACTGTCTTGAACCAACGACACCAAAGAGCTTGACTTTAAAGTCAGGGATATCAGCCTCTGCCATCTTGTTTCTTGCTGTTCTAAACACTTGCACCAATTCATTTTGATTGTCGAAAAATTCTATCAAGCCTTCTACAATTTCTCTCTGCAGCCCTTCACCATTTCTTTGGAAATTTTCCAAACGATTGGCGACCTCGTTATCTGTGTCATATATATAAAGTTGTAAAAACTTAGGTCCTTTGCCTGGCTCCGGACACATACTTCCTATCCAATGGTAAATCTGCCCTGAGATTTTGAAGACATAAGGACCGCGACCTGTGTTAATAGACTTATCGACCTCAGCACCTAAAGATGTCATTGCAAACATCTGATTGTAGGCTCTAATATTTTCCATAAAATGCCTGTCAGTGAATAATTGCTTTTTATATTCTGGATAGTCATCGTGCGTAGGCAGTTGCACCTGGCCTCTCTTGCAACACCTGCGATATTCTGGATGCAAGCGTGAACTTTTTGTGATCCTTTCGTCAGACCAGAAAAGAGCATTGCAGTAATCACATTTGTGGTTGCAGTGGCCCATATATATGTATGTGCTTGGAGGTCCTGTATATAGGAGATGAGTTCAAGAGAAAATGGAAGAAACACATTAGCTAAATAATGTGGAAATAAGCAACACTATATAAACCTTGCCTGGCACGCACCCTTCTATTTGGTGTGACATCTGTATGAGGCCGTGCACCCGTTGAAGAAGGTAAACGGGCTGCAAGAAAATTCAACCATTGTTAAGAAAGTGGAAGAGGGCCTCATCATATGATAACATAAGAATCGTTTAAAATGAATAAAGCGTGTGATAAAAAATTTAAGATAAGGAACCATATTTTCAGTATATATAGTCTAAATAGTTAAAAGAATGTTTGTACAAATAGTAAGAACAAAAGAACGCAGCATCAAACCTTGGCGAATACGTGTTGGTCTATTGTTTCTGGTACTCGAAAACGCTTCGGTTGCTGCTGAAGAAGTTAAACGGGCTGGAAAAAAAGCCAAAAATGTTACTAAAAAACTGAAAGAGAGCGCGACCATATGATAATATAAAAGGTGTTTAAAATGAATGAAGATATGAAAACACAAAAAGGAAAATTATAAAAATCGTTTAAAGTGAATAAAGCGTATAATAAAAAATTTAACATAAGGAAGCATATTTTCAGTATATGTAGTCTAAATAGCTAAAAGAATGTTTTGACAAATAGCAAGGACAAAACAACGAAGCATCAAACCTTGGCGAATATGTGTTGGTCTATTGTTTCTGGTACGTGCAGACGACTCGGTTGTTGTTGAAAAAGGTAAACGGCCTGCAAGAAAAGGCAAAAAAGTTGTTAAAGAGGTCAAAGAGAGCGTTACCATATGATAATATAAAAGTTGTTTAAAATGAGTGAAGATATGGATATACAAAAAGGAAAATTGGAACCTTGCAAATGCTGGATTCGTCGATTTACTTTGATACCCGCATGCTCAGTGGCCGGTGACGAAGAACATGGATCACCTGTAATATGGATGCATACACTAAGAAATCTGCACGGTTCATAGATTGTGTAATTAAATACTAATAGATAGTTTACCTGCATGTTCAGTGGCAGCCGATGGAGAACATGGGTTACCTGTAATATGGATGCATACACTAAGAAATATGTATGGTCCATAAATTATGTAATTAAATATTAATAGATAGTTGTAATGTATTAACAAACTTTAGCAAGAATCAAGAAACCTTGCGTAGGAAGTGGTGAAGCACGCGGTAGTTGTAAGATCCTACAAAAATCCGTCATGATAATCTTTGTTAATTAATAATACCTTTGACTTATCATTTAACAAAGCCCATTTTATGGAGAAATTTAAATTTTTTTATATACTATACTCACGACCAACATAAGATTTGGATAAGCCTACATATATTTTATATGAACTATTTTCACTTTATTATTTTATATTTTACATTAAACTCTTTACGCAATACGAATACTCAAACCTATTAAATTTTATTAACGTATACACTCTCCGTTAAACTTATTGCATGTCTAATATTTTAGTTGGAATATATTAATAAACTTTGACATTTTTATAAACATTATATTTTTACGTTACTCAGTCTTAAGTTTCGTTACTTAAAAATTCAACATTAGTAATTACCGAGATCAAACTACACCTTATACCCAACTTATTCCGTATCTAATAAATAAAAATGGTTTGTGTCTTAATACAATTACACACCTCCCTTTATTCATATGTGTCTCAAAAACTTACAACTCATCCATTTCTAAACTTAAATGCGTGTTACATTTTAACATAGTACTTATACGTGTACTCTCTACCTCCATACAACTCTTTTGGTCATACAGCCTATATATTCCAGTTTTCCCTCTCATTTGATAAAAACACAGAAAAAGAAAACATAAAACCCACCTCTTCCTCTCCCTTGTGCTATCAGCGACACCATCACCACACCACAGCCACCTCCACATCTCCTCACCACCTACTGCCATCCCACACCACCACTGCCGCCGCCTTTTTCTGTGTTGAATCGAGTCAAGAGTAGATCGAAGGCTTTGCTTGGTTCGAGATAATCACCACAGCCGCCACTTTCCTCCTCCTCGTCTTTTTCTCGTCATGGTAAAACCGAGAAAAACCCGTTCGATATTATTATTATTTCTTTTTATTATTACCGGTTATTAATGTTGTTGTTTCGTGGGTTAAAAACAGATTTAAGATGATTTATATTATTGTTGTGATTATGAAATGAGTTTATAAATTCGTTATTTAAAAACCGGTTATAAGACTTTGATTATTGTTGTGTTTTGTGTGGTAAGTTTTGGATTAAAATGAGTCGCGGGTGTGGATGATTATTTTCAGTCGAGAGTTTTGGTCTCGGTAAAGTCTCGGTTGCGTTTTGAGTCAAGAGTTAGCTTTGAGATTCTTGATGTTGTGTTGGAACTGAATCCGTGTGGTGGTTGTTGTTGTTGGCGAGTCGTGGTGTGTCGAGTCGAGTGAAAAGACGTAGGTCTGTTTGGCTTGTATTTTGGTGCCGAAGGGAAATAAGCCGAGACCATTAGGGTCTCGGTGTTGTGTTGGTCTCGGTGAAAACTTGTCGATCTATTTTTGTTTGTGTGATCATTCGAATAGGAAGTGCTGATTTTGTTCCACTTAAAGTCTCGGTTTAGCATGTCACACAAGGGTGTGTTTATAGGTTCAAGTTGAAAAGTGGTATTATATTGTGCTGGTCCCGTGTTTTCACTCACCATAGGTTGCGTTTGTAGTTTCATCAAAAACCAAAATTTGTGTTTACTGGGAATATTTAGGAACTGTCAAAAGGTTTTTGAGCTGCAAAGCCCACATATGAACTATGAATGTTTTGTGTTTAGTAAAGCGGGCTGAAGCCCAAGGTTGGGTGTGTCTAATTGGTCATGGGCTCAATAGCCCAATATGATTATGATTGTGTTTGATATTAAAGTTTCAAAGTGTTTAAGACTTATGGTTAGTTGGTTAAATGTGTTCATGCAATATTTATCGGACTAACATTTTAACTCTCATTGACACATTAGTACGTTTCGAATTATACTTGAAATTGTGAATTGAATTTGAATATGGGGTATGATTATTACGCGAATAATAATGAGACATAAAACCTGTTAAATATTATAATTTCAGTTTTGATTAAGTCAAGTCTAGACGACTCGAGAAAAATTAATTTTATTCGTTAAACTCATTCTTATTATAAACATTTATGCTTTATGCAAATTATTTGGGGACGTCGGGGTAAATGTCAAAACGTACAAACTGAGTTATTTGATTTGAGGTGCTTGTCTTTAACTTCTAAGTTGTCCTCCTTGGTTTGAGTTCTTGTCAGTATCCTCTTGAGTTATTTGATGTCTATTCTATTTGGCGGAAGTTGCCTGTCGAGTCTAGGTTATCTTACCACACCACACGAAACATTTAAACTAAGCTTTTGATAAGTTTTGAAAACTGAATAATCCACGAAAACTACGACACTTTGTCTTTATAGACTCTATTACTTTTGCGAGATGTATTTTGAGACAATCGTATACGTATTAGGTTGTGCACCTTCGTTGCTGTATGAGACTGTTGTAATATGCTCTAGATGCCAGTCATGTCAGTGTGATCTTTGCTTGCTGTGGCTAAGGTGAGTCGTGGCCCCTACTTTTAACACTTGTTTTTAATAACTCTTTTGGGGGAGATACATGCTTTAACTGCTTTTAGTATATTTTTATACTCTGAAAACTCTCATAATTTATTCGAAATTATCAACTATGCTTTACATGTTTGAATCATACTTGAAAGGAATACATGTTCGTTATATGTGCAAATTGCTTAGCTTAAACACAGAACTTGGAAGATTTCTATGAATTACTACTCTTGGTTACATGTTACAATATACTCCCTAGTAGAGTTATATGCTCATTTTACTTGCAATTTACTTGCGTACCTTATATGTTGAACTTGGATAAAAGCACTCCAAACTACTTGTCATAACATGACACTGATTCTCATGGAATACATGCTGTTTGTGCAGTATAATACTGGTCGTTTGTGCGATACATTTCATACTGCTTCGTGCGGTATAGTTCATGCTGTTTGTGCAGTATAATACTTGTCGTTTGTGCGATACATTCTTACCGTTTGTGCGGTATAATACTTGTCGTTTGTGCGATACATTGTTAACGTTTTGCGTGTCATGAGGCTTAGGGCAATATAACTTTATGAATATATGAATGTTTCATATATATCCTAGGATACAGCTGTATTAGAAGACCACCACTTTTCACTGATAGATTTCAGACTTTAGACTATTAATTACTCTACGTGATATGATTATGAATCTCGTACTTGAACTTTAACTGTTATCATATGTGATTTAAATTGAGAATTCTATTAGAGACAACTAAAAATTGCTTAGTATATCGTTACTGCTAAAAGTTGATCCAACATATCATTTCGAGCGTATAACAACGTAGCTCATCTGTATTTATAACTTGAAACTTATGATTTTGAATATCATACATGAATTACTTGTGAATTTTATACAAAACACCTTATTAACTATTTCATAAAGGATTACTATTTATTTCGACAATCACTATACACCTTTCGAAGAAAGTTATTTTCTATAAACTCCGCGAACTCACCAACCATTGTGTTGACGTTTTAAGCATGTTTATCTCAGGTAATTAACGGAGCAGGACAAGACACGGAGCGGGCATCTTTTACTCTGATAACTTAAATGGTGTAAAATCAAATATGTCATTCTCTCCAAATTATCACATCTTTTTATGGGATTTTCAAATCAAATGATTTACCTTTGTATCAAAAATATTATTTTGAATGACATATAACTTTCAAAACGCCCTTTCCGGGCCGTTTTCTGAGATTTAAACTTCGATCCTCACCGTAACACCCAAATTACTTTTCCGCTGCCACAAACCAAATTTGGGGGTGTTACAGTTTGGTATCAGAGCCTATGGTTATAGAGAATCAAACATTTTAAAACATTGAACTATAACCACACTTTCAAAATAAATGATTTTACACCATACCATTTTACGCCCTCCGTGTCTGCAGACTACCGTGCTCAATACATTACCTATTAAGATTATGTTGCACTAATCTTTACATGCTTGATAATTACTCTTCACACATTACACACTGTATTATTTCACACTTACCGTTACGCTCTTAACGTACAAAATACTTATAATTATTATTTTCGGCTACTACAGTACCATGTCTTCCAAACCTGTTAATATTACCAAGGCTACCCTTCATACTACTCATACATCACCATGTTATCATATCACTACGGATGCTAAAAATCCCTATGTACTAATATCTCAACCCCAGACTAATACGGAACTTACTCACATACCACTCTCATTATCACCAATTCACTCACCCTTACGTCAGAAAATTAGAGGAACTACTGAATCTTATCCATTGAAGAGTTGATTGGTTGTCCAACAACATTCGAGGTTAGACAGAATACACACTAAGAAACGATTTGAAAAGAGATTGAGCCAAATTCTCCTTTAACTAAACTACCACACCCCTATGCCTCGGAAACTCGACACAGAAAAGTTAGGATTTTAGTACCTTACGAACTCGAACCTTTTATGACACTAAATTGGAGCTACCACAATGGACTTATTAAGAAGATATACCTATGTTTAGTACCAATTATACTACCATTTTCACCTTATTTCACCCTTAGACATGATCAGGATAATGTCACCATACTTTACCACCACTACTATCATCATTCCTTTCACGTCGGTTGGACCCGACTACTCGTTAAGACTACTCACCCAAACTTACCTGTTTACACTTCACCAACAGAAGCTGACTCCTAGAGAGAATTTACCCTCTCAGGTCTTTCTCGTAATTACTATTTCCCACCTGCTTTCACTCTTTCAGCCCGAATTCTCAAGACTAGATAGAACTTTAGGACAACAGTTACCCACACACCTACTTCTTCCACCAGCATGACGCGACTGGAGCGTCACAAAGAACAAGATTGATACACTCCCGAACATCATTGACAAAACATCACTCACAACCAACGACATCCTACCCGAACTTTTGTCCGACATGATGGATTTCTAGGACGGACTGATAAGGTTTCAGTCAGAGATATTAAGAAACACTCCCACATGGCAATCCTTACAATGAGGAAAAACAAAGATTTATTAACCTGCTGCATGGAACATTAATAAAAGACCTTGTATCGTTGGCTTTGTAAAACAATCGATCAAGTTATTAATGTTATGATGTTTACATTAATTATAACCAGACTTACTACAATATCATCTACGATTGTTACGATTCCTCATACCTGCCATAACTAGGCTACGACCATAGAATTCTCTAAGACAAAATTTCGGAAGAAAACTTGATGAATGAAGAGAAAATTTTGGAACTTCGGCTTTTGTGAATGAAACAATTTGTTCCCTAGCAATCCCATACCAAGAATTAAGCATTTATCTACGACATTACCCAGACACATCGTGATTTAGGGTTCACAACTGGTTAAAGTTTCACATTGTGACCACATTATTAAGACTAGTATACAAATACCTTGTTACTCGAATTATTCTAACATGGCCATTAGGTGGATTTAAATCTGTAATTCTTGGGATATTGATAGAATATAGCCAGCATAAGCATTACAAATACTCCACTAGCACCAACCACAACCTTGACTCTTAAAGCTATCCAAAAGTTAGTAACCAATACTGTTGCTGTGATACTCAAGGTAACTATAGTAGCTTGTCCGAGTAGCAACAAAATAGCAAGAAAAGAAGAGGAGACGACTAAGTTCTATAAGCATATCAATGAAAGTTTCACGAATTTTAGACCAACTCACTTTAAGAATATAGAAAAGGGTGACTGAACCTACTATTACCATTACCCAAGGATTTTAGACCAAAAGTTAAGCAAGACACTGCAAGAATCAATGCCCAACCCAGAATATCACTTAGGACAAGAAGATCAGTGAAAGAAAATGGAAACTCTTTAAAACCTTAACAACGCCAAAGGATGACACCTATGTTTAAGCAGAAGATAAATTCCTATTGTGGATAAGTAAACCCTGGTTTAAAGCTTTCTAAGTTGTATTCCTCCTTGTACTTTACCTTAGGTACGATGGATGTAACCTAAGTACAACAACTATCTTTCTACCGTATGAAGACATCACCTTGTGATATCCCCGAGATAATCATAATCCACATTATTTCAATCTCTATTCTATTCTCCCTATTTATAGTCGTTATGTAACAATACCCTGATTTCACTTTGGGAATTTAATTTAACCCAATTTCTGACCAAACAATAGGTTATCACCACATTGTAAGAAATTCTCACCCAAAACCTAAGTTTATACCGAGGATATCCTATATTCACTTTGGAAATTCCTGACTTATCCTCAGAATATGAACAAAAACTTCTTAATTCTTTTGAAGACAATCAGAGAGTGTCCGACTTTGTGACGGAACCATTATAATTGAAACATATAAAACTTCTTGAAAAAGCATAAATCTCACGGTGACTGAGTCAAGCATTACATCATTTGGTCCTCAAATTATACATAGCCTGATCAACTATGTCTAATTTAGGAAGAATCATGTCATGAATGAAACAGTTATCCTTCAGATTTCATAATAACAACTTTCATCCAAAAGCAAAATCTTGAGACAAAGCAAACATCACTTTTGATCAACCACAAATAAATACCTGCACATATTATCCACCATTCTTATGATAAGAGACTGACAAAAGTACAAGCATTAGAAACCTAAGAATTCACAAAGACTTATGAAAAGCGCAATTAGCAAGAAATCTTATTAGAATACACGGAAATTAGTGCACAACTAGCAACGATAATGCTAAAGTTACAACTACTTATTCCAACCTTCCTACTACCTATTTTCCATACGCCATATCCGCGATAAGGGCTACAATCACCAACGGAATGACAAACATTAAAATCACGACCAAATATTGAGAGTCTTTGTCCGGAGTGTACCTCAAGTAGATAACCACAAGAATAACGTACACAATTGCTAGCATAATTATGAAATGCATCAGTACTTGACCTATTTATACTGTGATACGTATTTTTATATACATCTATATCTGTTCTAGTTCTAGTCTTAGTCCAAATCATTTTATAATACGTATTTCTATACACATTTATACTTGTTCGAGACTATGTTAGCAATGGGTTGTAAACACACAGGTTGCAAGCCTGGAATGGGACGGGCTTGGAACTGAGTGGATTTATAACGCCTTTGCTGGGAAACTCTATTTACTTATTGGTAGAAATACTTTACCTGTTTACATGATTGGTAGTATACACTGTTCACTAGCCGTTAAATTCCCACAATTCCTGACCGTTATTCTCATTATTCGCAACCTTTAGGTTTATTAATTAACCAAACATTCGAATTTATTCAGTCTAGTATTAATAAATTTAGTTGAAATCTCGCTTCTTTGATAGTCAAATAACAAATCTATCGACAACATTTTTTTATGAACTCTCATCTTAGGACGCCACATTTTTCAACACCTATCACGGACTGAACTTCGGGACGAAGTTCAAAATTGAGGGGTAGATACTGTAAGATCCTACAAAAATCCGTCATGATAATCTTTGTTAATTAATAATACCTTTGACTTATCATTTAACAAAGCCCATTTTATGGAGAAATTTAAATTTTTTTATATACTATACTCACGACCAACATAAGATTTGGATAAGCCTACATATTTTATATGAACTATTTTCACTTTATTATTTTATATTTTACATTAAACTCTTTACGCAATACGAATACTCAAACCTATTAAATTTTATTAACGTATACACTCTCCGTTAAACTTATTGCATGTCTAATATTTTTAGTTGGAATATATTAATAAACTTTGACATTTTTATAAACATTATATTTTTACGTTACTCAGTCTTAAGTTTCGTTACTTAAAAATTCAACATTAGTAATTACCGAGATCAAACTACACCTTATACCCAACTTATTCCGTATCTAATAAATAAAAATGGTTTGTGTCTTAATACAATTACACACCTCCCTTTATTCATATGTGTCTCAAAAACTTACAAGTCATCCATTTCTAAACTTAAATGCGTGTTACATTTTAACATAGTACTTATACGTGTACTCTCTACCTCCATACAACTCTTTTGGTCATACAGCCTATATATTCCAGTTTTCCCTCTCATTTGATAAAAACACAGAAAAAGAAAACATAAAACCCACCTCTTCCTCTCCCTTGTGCTATCAGCGACACCATCACCACACCACAGCCACCTCCACATCTCCTCACCACCCACTGCCATCCCACACCACCACTGCCGCCCGCCTTTTTCTGTGTTGAATCGAGTCAAGAGTAGATCGAAGGCTTTGCTTGGTTCGAGATAATCACCACAGCCGCCACTTTCCTCCTCCTCGTCTTTTTCTCGTCACGGTAAAACCGAGAAAAACCCGTTCGATATTATTATTATTTCTTTTTATTATTACCGGTTATTAATGTTGTTGTTTCGTGGGTTAAAAACAGATTTAAGATGATTTATATTATTGTTGTGATTATGAAATGAGTTTATAAATTCGTTATTTAAAAACCGGTTATAAGACTTTGATTATTGTTGTGTTTTGTGTGGTAAGTTTTGGATTAAAATGAGTCGCGGGTGTGGATGATTATTTTCAGTCGAGAGTTTTGGTCTCGGTAAAGTCTCGGTTGCGTTTTGAGTCAAGAGTTAGCTTTGAGATTCTTGATGTTGTGTTGGAACTGAATCCGTGTGGTGGTTGTTGTTGTTGGCGAGTCGTGGTGTGCCGAGTCGAGTGAAAAGACGCAAGTCTGTTTGGCTTGTATTTTGGTGCCGAAGGGAAATAAGCCGAGACCATTAGGGTCTCGGTGTTGTGTTGGTCTCGGTGAAAACTTGTCGATCTATTTTTGTTTGTGTGATCATTCGAATAGGAAGTGCTGATTTTGTTCCTCTTAAAGTCTCGGTTTAGCATGTCACACAAGGGTGTGTTTATAGGTTCAAGTTGAAAAGTGGTATTATATTGTGCTGGTCCCGTGTTTTCACTCACCATAGGTTGCGTTTGTAGTTTCATCAAAAACCAAAATTTGTGTTTACTGGGAATATTTAGGAACTGTCAAAAGGTTTTTGAGCTGCAAAGCCCACATATGAACTATGAATGTTTTGTGTTTAGTAAAGCGGGCTGAAGCCCAAGGTTGGGTGTGTCTAATTGGTCATGGGCTCAATAGCCCAATATGATTATGATTGTGTTTGATATTAAAGTTTCAAAGTGTTTAAGACTTATGGTTAGTTGGTTAAATGTGTTCATGCAATATTTATCGGACTAACATTTTAACTCTCATTGACACATTAGTACGTTTCGAATTATACTTAAAATTGTGAATTGAATTTGAATATGGGGTATGATTATTACGCGAATAATAATGAGACATAAAACCTGTTAAATATTATAATTTCAGTTTTGATTAAGTCAAGTCTAGACGACTCGAGAAAAATTAATTTTATTCGTTAAACTCATTCTTATTATAAACATTTATGCTTTATGCAAATTATTTGGGGACGTCGGGGTAAATGTCAAAACGTACAAACTGAGTTATTTGATTTGAGGTGCTTGTCTTTAACTTCTAAGTTGTCCTCCTTGGTTTGAGTTCTTGTCAGTATCCTCTTGAGTTAGTTGATGTCTATTCTATTTGGCGGAAGTTGCCTGTCGAGTCTAGGTTATCTTACCACACCACACGAAACATTTAAACTAAGCTTTTGATAAGTTTTGAAAACTGAATAATCCACGAAAACTACGACACTTTGTCTTTATAGACTCTATTACTTTTGCGAGATGTATTTTGAGACAATCGTATACGTATTAGGTTGTGCACCTTCGTTGCTGTATGAGACTGTTGTAATATGCTCTAGATGCCAGTCATGTCAGTGTGATCTTTGCTTGCTGTGGCTAAGGTGAGTCGTGGCCCCTACTTTTAACACTTGTTTTTAATAACTCTTTTGGGGGAGATACATGCTTTAACTGCTTTTAGTATATTTTTATACTCTGAAAACTCTCATAATTTATTCGAAATTATCAACTATGCTTTACATGTTTGAATCATACTTGAAAGGAATACATGTTCGTTATATGTGCAAATTGCTTAGCTTAAACACGGAACTTGGAAGATTTCTATGAATTACTACTCTTGGTTACATGTTACAATATACTCCCTAGTAGAGTTATATGCTCATTTTACTTGCAATTTACTTGCGTACCTTATATGTTGAACTTGGATAAAAGCACTCCAAACTACTTGTCATAACATGACACTGATTCTCATGGAATACATGCTGTTTGTGCAGTATAATACTGGTCGTTTGTGCGATACATTTCATACTGCTTCGTGCGGTATAGTTCATGCTGTTTGTGCAGTATAATACTTGTCGTTTGTGCGATACATTCTTACCGTTTGTGCGGTATAATACTTGTCGTTTGTGCGATACATTGTTAACGTTTTGCGTGTCATGAGGCTTAGGGCAATATAACTTTATGAATATATGAATGTTTCATATATATCCTAGGATACAACTGTATTAGAAGACCACCACTTTTCACTGATAGATTTCAGACTTTAGACTATTAATTACTCTACGTGATATGATTATGAATCTCGTACTTGAACTTTAACTGTCATCATATGTGATTTAAATTGAGAATTCTATTAGAGACAACTAAAAATTGCTTAGTATATCGTTACTGCTAAAAGTTGATCCAACATATCATTTCGAGCGTATAACAACGTAGCTCATCTGTATTTATAACTTGAAACTTATGATTTTGAATATCATACATGAATTACTTGTGAATTTTATACAAAACACCTTATTAACTATTTCATAAAGGATTACTATTTATTTCGACAATCACTATACACCTTTCGAAGAAAGTTATTTTCTATAAACTCCGCGAACTCACCAACCATTGTGTTGACGTTTTAAGCATGTTTATCTCAGGTAATTAACGGAGCAGGACAAGACACGGAGCGGGCATCTTTTACTCTGATAACTTAAATGGTGTAAAATCAAATATGTCATTCTCTCCAAATTATCACATCTTTTTATGGGATTTTCAAATCAAATGATTTACCTTTGTATCAAAAATATTATTTTGAATGACATATAACTTTCAAAACGCCCTTTCCGGGCCGTTTTCTGAGATTTAAACTTCGATCCTCACCGTAACACCCAAATTACTTTTCCGCTGCCACAAACCAAATTTGGGGGTGTTACAGTAGTGTTTGTGTAGTGGCCACATTTGTTGCCGAAGGACACATGTTAGCTGAAACAAACGAAACAGATATCGGTAAGTAAGCAAAAGAAGGGGAATGCAGCTGCTAATAGAATTAGGTGTATATAGAAGATGAAATCATGAGAAAATGGAAGAAACACATTAGCTGAATAAGGTGGAAATAAGCAAGACTATACAAACCTTGCCTGTCACGCGTTCTACTATTTGGTGTCACATCCGTATGATGGCGTGCAACTGCCGTAGAGTGTGCTGAAAAAATTAAGGAAAAGAAGGTTTGTTTTAGTATACATAGTGTGAATAGTTAAAACGACGTACTGACAAATGGCATCAACGAAAAAACAATAAAATGAAGAAATAGGGAAGCAATACTAGAAAAAGCAAGGCCCAATACTATTCTGGGACGTGCAGGCAACTCGTCTGTCGTTGAAGAAGCTAAACGGAATGTAAGAGAAGACAAAAATTTTGTTAAGAAGCTGAAAGAGTGGCTGACCATATGATAAAGGGCAAATACAAAAAACAGTGTTTTTCACAAATGCTGCTAACAAAAAAAGAAAAAATGAAGCAATAGGAAAGCAATACCAGGAGCAGTAAGCGCCAAGGCTATTCTGGTATGTGTAAACACCTCGTTTGTCGTTGAAGAAGGCAAACTAACTGTAAGAAAAGACAAAAAATGTTGTTAAGAAGATGAAAAAGTGTCTGAGCATATGATAAAGGACAAATACAAACCTTGGCGAACACGTGTTAATGTATTGTTTCTGGTACATGCAGACACCTCGGTTGTCGTTGAAGAAGTTAAATGGGCTATAATAAAAGACAAAAATGTTGTTAAGAAGCTGAAAGAGTGGCTTACCATATGATAAAGGGCAAATACAACAGTAGCTAAAAGTAAGTTTTGTAACATACAAAAGATATCTAGTGGTGCACCAGCTGCTCCGCAAGACGATCCTGAAGCCGTTTTTTTTCTGCTGAATGTAGGTGTTTGTGTCATTGTGTTCAAAGACTTTACGTTTTCTTTTATCCACAGGTGTTGGAGTTATGGGACCACATGAGTCGATTTGACCTGAATATAGTATGTCAGTATATTGGGCACCTGGTACGTTGGTATGGCCTGAAATAACAACAACTGTAACAAATCACACACAGATAACCTTTGAAAAGCAATGGCAAAGATCAAAGGAGGAAAAATAAGGAAGGATCAGTATACGTACATATTTTTTTCGTTGGCGAGCAAGGCAACAACCCACTAATATGGTCTTTGCTATAATTAGCATTGGTTGTTTGATGACCGTGACGCACATCATCAGCCACAATTTCAGATGAAAGTATCTGAGGTTTCTCCAACACTACTTCAGATAATCCATAAACTTGTGATGCCGGCTGTTTTCGTGTGCGGCTCAGCTCTATAGCATTAGGCAAATCTTCTGAAGTTTCTTTGGCCAAATTATGGTGCAAACTTTCGTTGGCTTTTCTATTTGTGACACATTCACAACTACAGGGCTTCTTAACCACAGAAGATAAACATTTACCAGTTTCATCTACATCAATGAATGGCCTCTTGCCTAGCACAATTACATTCTGAGACTGCGTTCCTTCAGTAGCAATGAACGCATGTGCAGATTCTAAAGACCTAGGAGACGAAACCTTACGTCTAGCCTTATCTTTCGTACGCATACTAATAATACTAAAGAACACAGTTTTTAATGCAATAGGAAATAGTTCATTTGCTAATAAATTAAAAAGAAGGGCAGTCGTAAAAAAAAGCGGAAGTCGATAGCAGCGGGAAGCACACAAAAATAAACCACCAGTATAATATACAAAGGGATTGCATGCAATTGTTAAAAAGAAACATAAATATAAGCTATTGTCATGATACACATGCAAATGAAATGTGCCTTTAAATGAAAGGATTCCAAGCATGCAAAGTAAGATTAACACCATAATAAGGACCACAAAAGTAATAAGCATGTGCATATCGATTTCAGTATACCTTTGCAGAAGGTGCAAACACGCGTTTCACCTGCACACTGAAAAGCACAGGTGTGAAAACATATACACAACAAAAACCTACAACACATACGTAAAGAATCATAAAACACCTACCAATCACCTTTACTTCTTTTTATCGGTTTTTTTTTTTTTTTTTTTTTTTTTTTTTTTTTTTTGATGACAATGTATGTAGAGCTTTGATATGCAGAAGCTTCTAATGGCAGGAAAAGTGCACGTGTATATTTTGTCATAGCCGAAAGACAATCTCAAGCCTCCGATGATATAGTTAGGTGAGAAAGTACAACGCAAGCAATACGACGTAGCACCGTTATGTATTAAGCCGGCGAAAATGGGCCAAAATAGCCTAACAGACCGGTGTATTCTGGGCTAACGCAGGCCCACTACTATTCCTTTGCGCAATTTCGCCAATTGTGGCAGTGCAACAGTAAAACGACGTCGTGACCGTCGCTTTTTAAGATATATTTATAATTCCTGGCTCCGTCTCTGAAAACGTTGAGGATGAATGGCGCATTTATTCAAAATTGGGACTGAACGTGTTATTTTTATGGTACTAATGTTGTAATTTACTCTAATTTTTTAAATTATTAAAACATATGTCACGGTTGTGGTGCATTCGCTTGTCTTGCGCCACTATGTTTGGTGATTCAGTGCTTTCCCACTTTCCTTTGACAAAGCCACAAAGGGCATTAGTTATGCAAACACTAGTGTGTTTGTATTGACTAAATTACTAGTATGAAATAGGGGTAAGTGCTTCCCAATTTCCTTTGACAAAGCCACAAAGGGCATTAGTTATGCCAACACTAGTGTGCTTGTATTGACTAAATTACTAGTATTAAGAAATATGGGTAATGGCTGTTGTCATCATTTTTTTTTATATGTATCGAACAATTTTTTTTGCTATTATGTGTACTAAACTTGATTTTTTTTGCATTTTTGTATACTTTATGACTATTTTGCCCCTCCAATATTAATAAAATGAGGGGATAATGTCACAAAAATGTAGTGAACATGACACCTTTGTCAATTCTGAGTAGTAATATTTTTTTTTTTCAAAAAAGGTACTAGTACTAAACTTTCAAATCCTACAATTGTGTGTAGTCTAATGCTGGCCATGCCACGTGGCTTAGTCCACCTCAGCTGCTTGTGCCACGTGTCATGCCACGTGGATATTATTTAATTATTATTTTTTTTTAATTCAAAAATAATATTTTAGAAAATAATTTCTAAAAAAAAAAAAATTCGAAAATAATTTCTAAAAAAAATTTCTAGAAAAAAAAATTTTCTAAAAAAAATATGTTTTTATAAAAAAAATTTAGAAAAAAAAATAATTTCGAAAAAATATTTTGGAAAATAATTTCTAAAAAATAATTTCGAAAAAATATTTTCGAAAATAATTTTTAAAAAAAGATTATTCAAAAAAAAATTCTAAAAAAAAAATTATTAGAAATTCTAAAAAAAAAAAAAAAAATTCCGAAAATTATTTGGTTAGAATTGTTTAGGGTTTAGGGTTTTCGGTCGAATATAATAATTATAATAAAAAACCCTAAACCCTAAACCCGAAATAATTCTAACCAAATAATTTTCGGAAAAAAAAATTTTTTTAGAATTTCTAATAATTTTTTTTAGAATTTTTTTTTCAAAAACTTTTTTTTTTAAATTATTTTCGAAAATATTTATTCGAAATTATTTTTCAAAATATTTTTTCGAAATTATTTTTTTCTAAAATTTTTTTATAAAAAAATATTATTTTTTAGAAAATTATTTTTTTCTAGAAATTTTTTTTAGAAATTTTTTTTTCCGAAATATTTTTTTAGAAATTTTTTTTTTAGAAATTATTTTTTTTGAAATTAACACCAAAAGTGAACATCTATTAAAAATTTATTATTTTCGTCACATCAACTTTAATCTTTTCACCTTTAACTAAAAAAAACACCTTCAATCATAACTCACCTTCAATATAAAACGCAAGGGGCCAAAATGAATTTTATTTTTTTATTTTTTTTTTTGAATTTAACGGCTAGTTTAGGCTTGGGAAGGGGGGAAAGTGATTTTTTTTTTTACACAAACTACCCTTAACGCAGCGTTAAGGGGTTAACGCGCCCCCTTAACGCTGCGTTAACGCATCTACCTTTCAACATTTAACTCGACTTTAACGCAGCAAGTTAAACATTAACGCTCCTTGTGCGTTATAGGTTGGGAGTGCTCTTACAAGTTTACACAACATAGAAGATCCAGTATCTTAAACTTTCTCGTCAACATTGTATGCATTTTAGTTAGATTTAGATGATAAATCTATAAAGTAATAGAATCTTTATGTATAATGAACGTAGGTTTAATGGTTAAAAAGCTCTATGTGTTTATAATTTAAGAGCATCTACTATGATGACTTATGTAAACGTTGATGAAAATATAAAGAACTAGTAAAGAATAGTGAGAATCCATTTCGAGTTTGTGTAACTTGAAAATGTTTAGACTACTGAACCTCTTTATAATTGATTGGAATCTGATTATGTGAGATATATATAACGCTTAAAAGAATTTATACATAGTAGAGACAAATTTATAAAATAGAAAAAGGTTTATAAATTATTGGCATGACACATATAAATCTTTACAAAAGTTTATCAGAATACCTTAACATAACTATAAAAAAATTCTAGAAATAGATTTTAAGCAATTACAAGTATTTAAGCTATGTTTACAACTATTTTATGTACTAACACATCATACAATACATTAAATTAAGGAAAATTCCTAAAAAGACCCGTCGCCCAAGGGATACTTCACTCTTTACCCCTCATTTTTCAAAAGTCCAAAGGAGACCAGGGCGACTGAGTAATTATACAACTCAACCATAATTTTGACAAGTATCCTATGTTTTTGGGGCAACTTATACTTTTAGGGCAACTTGTATTGGGTAACTTGTACTTTTAATGTACTATAATATTAAAATAATGGACATTTGTCAAAATATGGTTGAGATGCTCAATAGTACAGTCGCCCTGGTCTCTTTTGGACTTTAAAAAAAGAAAAAATTACACATTTGGTCTTTGTGGTTTACCCCAAATAACAGGTTTAGTCCCTAAGTCGTTTTAATTACACCACACATATTTATTTTTGAAACTTGTTGCCCATACAGTCCCTATTTTGGATGGGACGTTACTTTCTCCGTTAAGTAATAAAATAATATTTTCACTATTATTCCCTCTGTTAATATTTTTTGCACCGTTATTCTTCATTTTTTAAAATAAATAATAAAGGGGCAGGGATCGAACTTTGGTCTTTTACTTAACAAAGTAACGCCCCAACCATTGGACTAAGCGTCCAGTGGTGTAAATATACCATTTCACATTTGTTTTAACATTTCTTTTCGTTGGATTAAATATCCGTTATTATACGTTTTCATACGTTTTGTCCATTTTTATATGTTTTCATATATTTTTATACGTTTTTATACGTTTTTTTACGTTTTGTCCGTTTTATACGTTTTTGTCCATTTTTATACGTTTTCATCCGTCTTTATACGTTTTTGTCCGTTTTTATACGTTTTCATCCGTTTTTATACGTTTTCATACGTTTTTGTCCATTTTTATATGTTTTCGTTCATCTAAATATGTTTTTTTCATTTTTATACGGTTTCGTCCGTTCTCAAACGTTTTTGTCTATTTTTATACGTTTTCGTCTGTTTTTATACATTATCTTACATCTTTGTCCGTTTTTATACGTTTTCGTCTGTTTTTATATGTTCTCGTCCGTTTTATATGTTTCCGTCCATTTTTATACGTTTTTATACAATTTTTCCCTTTTTTATACATTTTTGTCCGTTTTTATACGTATGAAAACAGATGAAAACGAATAAAAATAGAAAAAAACGCATGAATATGCATATAAATGGATGAAAACGTATAAAAATGGACAAAAGTGCATGAAAACGTATAAAACGGACGAAAACGTATAAAAAGGGACAAAACGTGTGAAAACATATAAAAACGGACGAAAACATATAAAAAAGGACAAAAATGTATAAATGGTGTCTTATTAATCTTCTAGGTTGGAGTCTAATTGAGTATATACTACTCAATTTTTCTAACCTTGATAACTTTTGAAAGAATAGAAGATATAGTTATCTTTAATCAAACAACATTACAAGAGTTTGATTTTCCTAACTGAACATACCATCAACATAATGTATTTCATTAGGATTAATATTGTAAGGTAATCTTACAATATGCAAGATAAATATATTTCGTTTGGCTTATCTATTCACCAACTATATCAGCTTAATGGTATAATATAATTTCCAAGCCAATTGCATGCTATATAACATAAGTGCTTTTTGACCAAGTCACTTCATGTCCATGTCTTACCAAGAAGACATAAATTGTTATAATCCCAATATACATTATAAATCATTGATCAACTCAATGACTTCTTGTATATGTCTTAATTAAAAAAACATAACAAGTTAACGTCTTAATTTATTATAAGTCTTATAGCAATAAAAGACTTCATATTTATATCTTTACAATAAAATATAAACATGTATAACTAAAGTAATCATGAACATCACAATTTGGTTTCAATAGTAATTTCAAGTTAATTTATTACTTCATATATTTATGACATTCCAAGAATACATAAACATTCAAATTTGAAGTAGTATTAGATTACTTCATTTATTTATGTCATTACAATAATACATAAATATTTATTTTGAAGTAGTCTTATTATCATATTGACACTTGTTCTAATAATTATCTAATTTAGAAACTTGCAAATTAACATAGTTTCATTACATCAGTTGATCTACTAGTAATGAAAGTATGTAATTTACCTTGTCATTAATATATATGTCAAGGTCTCACTTACACTAGATATTAACTCCAAGTGTTCTATTTGTTAGCAATCATTTTATGTTAAATATAAAGTGATGGTCATTTGCTAATAACTTAATGTGTCATGTACAATATTTAGTTAGTTTAAGTGGGCTTATGGCATTAGTTTTATTTGTAAAGTAAGTATATGTGTAGTGCAACACAAGCCCACTCCAAGTCAATTGTAAAAGCCCTCCTAAAGCCCATTAGGTTGGCTGTTTGTTGCATATCTACGCCACACACACTCTCTGCTATTAGGGTGTCTCATTTTGTGTGAAAGAGTGTGTGTGTGTGTAACCCTTGTCATTGTTTATTTCCTTTTCACTAAAGCTAATAAACCTTTGACTGAAATTAACCTATGATCCATACTACTCTTTCTTGTTCTAAATATGTATAAGTGAGTCATCCTTGTGTTCTAGTGTGTTGTGTGATAAAGAGGAAAGCTCTCGGTGTTCATTCCAAGTGAAGATCGAGGTGTTACAAGTGGTATACATAGAGCAAGGTTTCAAGGTAGGATTATCTTTAGTTTTGTTTGATCCTAAAGATTAAAAACATCCTTTGTTATTTTTTCTTTCACTAGAAAAATTACAACTTATGTTTTTTCTTCTAATCGATCTAAACAAAATTTAAAGTAAGTTGTGTTTGTTTTGAGGTTATACGAATTGGTTTCTGTGATATTTTTAGTGTTTCACTTGTTTACAGTTGTGAAAGTTTGGTTTTTTGGTTTGTTCTTCACTTCTTTGATCGAACAAAGGTAGCAAATCTAGTATAAGATTTGTTTATGAATTGTTTATTAAGGTGAATTATTGAGTTGGGAAAGTCAGTGATAGTTAGTGAAAAAGTGGCAGAAACATGACTAACAAGTATGGGAGTTGCATGGTCTAGAAGCTAAAAGTCAAAAAGTGGGTGAGATTTGGTCAAAAGTTGCGTTTTATCGCAATTGAAGAAAAGCAGCAAGGTTATCGCATTTCGTAGTGATTATCGCATTTCTTGTATTAGAATTGCGATAGGTGTCGCATTTTGGTTCTATCGCAATTGAATCAAGATAACTATCGCAGTTCAAACTCAGATACCTATCGCAGTTGACCATCGCATTTGACATATCGCAATTCACATCTGACCAGGTCTTATCGCAATTGCAACTGCGATAGTTATCGCATTTGGCCATTTTTAGCCTTATCGCAGTTGGGCTTGTCATAGTGTCATCCGATATCTTTGTACCAAATGCGATATCGGACAAAGAAGGCATCTGGGATATCGGACAACAAAGGATTTTGAGCAGTTTTCAGAGTTGTCATTTTCAGTCCCTGTACTTTCTAGCAGCCTTTGGGAACTTTCAGAATTGGCAGTTTTGGCCCTCGTACTTGTGTATAACGATTTCAAAGTTGTATTTTTACTTCAAAACTTCAAAAGGTTATAACTTTTGAACCGTAACTCCGTTTTCAGTCCACGACCTGTCAAAACGACCGTGAGACCGAGGAGAAGGACACGTTGAATCAATTTATTCATTCAACCCAAGTTTCGAGGCCTGAAAACGCTCCAAAATGAAGTTATTGAGGTTTTAAGTTTCCAAACCAAAATTTCCACCGTAACAAAGCTTCACAACAACAACAATCAAGTTTAACCGTCATCAACAACGTCTCCTACTTTGTTGCAAAGATCCTAAATCCACTTTATCATACACAATATTTTAAAGATGACTACACAACAGGACATACATGCCGCAGGTTCAGAAAACCGACCTCCAATGTTAGAAAAAGGTGGTTACCTTCCATGGACGAGTCGTATGCTTCGATATATGAGATCTAAACCTAATGGACAAGGTATACTCTTGGTTAACTCCGTAAAAGAAGGTCCATTCAAGCCTGGTAAGATTGAAGAAACAGTTGGAAACCCTACTGCAGAACCTCCCGTCGAACCAACGTACAAAACCAAAGAGGAATCGGATTACACTGAAGCAGATTGGAAACAAATTGAAGCTGATCACCTAGCAATGCATCTAATCCAACTCGGTTTACCACAAGAAATATTATGTGCTGTAGATAGCTGTCAAACTGCCAAAGAAATGTGGGATCGAGTTAGACGTCTTTGTCATGGTACAGAAATTGGCATTCAAGAAATGGAAAACAAGCTTCTGACAGAATGGGAGAAGTTCGCAGCAACACCAGCTGAACAGATTGAATCTTACTACACACGGTTTTGTACTCTAATGAATGAGTTGATCAGAAACAATTTGGCACCTAAGCAAATTGTTCAAAATATCAAGTTCATCAACAACCTTCCAGAAGAATGGGGACGATATGTTACTATTGTCAACCAAACTAAGAATCTTCATGACGTGAACTACGATCAACTCTATGACTTTCTCAAACAAAACCAAGCATAGGCAAATGAAGTCAGAAAAGAGAAGCAAGCAAAACAACAAGATCCTCTTGCACTCATAGTCCAATCACCTACACCTGCAACAGTCAGTGCACAACCATCATCATCATCATCCACTCAGCAATTCATGCAACAACAGTATATTCCACAATCACCATTCTACTCACAACAACAACATGTAATCCCACAACAACAATACCCACAACACCCAGATCAAGACGATCAAGATGAGTCAACTGCTGCTTTGACTCAAGCTTTTGCTTACCTATCAAAAGCATTCCAAGGACGTTACTCCACACCCACCAACAACAATCAACGAATCTCATCGAACACTCGCAACAAGCAGATTGCACAGCCGAGTTTCAACATGGGACAACAAGGACAGATGGTTGGGGGATATGGGAATCAGCAGGGATATGCTCCAAGATTTCAGATGGGTAATCAGAATGCAGGGCAGTATGTTGGTAATCAGATGGGCCAGTTTGCAGGGAATCAGATGGGTAATGCTGTTGGTAATCAAAGGGTACAGAATGCTGGGAATCAGTTTGGGAATGTTGCTCAGGGAGCTGGGAATAGAAATCAGGGAAATGTGATGAAGTGCTTCAATTGTCAGGGTATTGGTCACATGGCTAGGAACTGTCCAGACAAGCCGAATAAGAGGGATCCAGCTTACTTGCAGAAAGCATTAATGTTGGCAAACAAGGAAACGGCTGGGCTTCAGTTGAGTGCAGAAGAGAATGACTTCATGGCTATTATGGATGCTTCAGAAGATCAAGAGGACATCGATGCAAACTGCATTTTTATGGCAAATCTCCAGGAGGCAAAGTACGACACAGACTCAGAAGCACCTCCTGCTTTTGACACTAATGCGGTTTCTGAGGTACAACCATATGCTACATGTCACAATAATGAAATGTTTGATGTTTCACCTCAAAATGAACAGTATCCTGAGACTCCTAATCTTGTTTACGATACATATATGGACGAACCAAGTTGTAGCAATACTAATTTGGTAACTCCAGACATGGATCCTAATGAAGAATTCGAGTCACAGCATACTGATAATGATGAGGAAACACGTGCTATGTTTGAATCATTATTGCAAAATTGTAGTGTTGAAATAGAAAAGGTCAAAAAGGTCAATCGCGATGTTAAGGCCGCGAATGAAAAATTGACCACTGAGCTTGAGAAGTATAAGGTGAATGCAAGAGCTTATGATTTTCATAACAAAAAACAGTCGGAACTTGAGGTTAGCTTAAAAGAGTCTGAGTTAAGAGAAAAACGTTTACAAATCAAATTTAACACTTTAGATGTTAATTTGAATAACCAAATCAAATCTCTAAACAAGGAAATTTCTGAACTAACCAACCAGCTTTCAAAACAAAAATCAACTTATTCCAATCTCGAAAAAGAAAAGAAGGAGTTGAATGAAAGGTTTTCAAAACGTGAAAAGGATCTTCTTAAAGAGATCAATGACAAAAAGGAAACCATTGGAAAGTTGGAAGATTTACTTGTAAAAACGGGTCATTCTGCACAAACGATTAATTTGTTAATAAATGACAAAAACCCGATTTTACATACACTAAAGAAAACGGCTATCGGTTGTGAAAACCCTTATTATCTCAAGAAAGCTCAGAGTGTACAGAATGTGTTATATGATGGTAGTGTGCTTAATGATAAACATGATCCGATTGAAATTTATGATTCGGATGAAACGATTGAGCGTACTGAAAAGAGACGAGTCAAAATGAGACAAATGAACCCAGAAATTAAACCAATTGATTATAACAAGCTTAATAAAGATTCTGGTGTTCATCTTATTAAAAAAGAGTCACAATTGTTTTTTCAAAGACCAGTGGTCTTCACAAAACAAAAAGCTGTTTCAAAACATCTGCCTAACATCGAACAAATGGCATCTAAAAACACTTATGATTCAAGTGCAGCTAGACTATATTTGGTCGATCTTAAACAGAGAATTGAGAAACTTCAACGTATTGTGGCTTCCAAAATAAACAATAACAAGTTTGAATGGTTTCCGGGTGTTCAGGATGCATTGAAAAAGATTTTTGAAGAGGAAATTAATCCACATGTTGCTGCAATCTATGCGGTTGTTCAAAATGTGGAAAATAATCTTTTGAAAGAGTCAGCAGAATTTGTTAAGGACCACAAATCCTTAGTGAAGGAAGCAAATGAATACTTGGAACACATAAAAGTTTTGGAACATCAAAATGACTCTCTCTCTTTCGAAGCTCTATCGACCGATATCATGTCTATTATTTTCCAAACATATTCTGTTGAGGATGATGAAACACTTCGAGCTGAGACTTCTCAAATTGTTGAAAAATATGAAAAGGCGCTTTTGAAACTTGAAAAACAAAATTGCACATATTTTAAACAACTTGATACAAAAAAGGAAGAATGCAAGTATGACAAATTGTCGTATGAGCGTTCTTACAAAAATATGCAAGATCAAATCAATCTTTTGAAGTCTCAGCTTGCAAGTCAAAAAAGGCAGGGTGAGGAAACTACGGGTATTGCACCATTAACCCCCTTGCCTAATGAGAAACAAAAAGAGAAAGCTGTTGTCAAGAACACTAATGTAATAGCACCTGGCCTTTATAGGATTAGTCCCACTACTGCGTCTACCTCTAAACCTAAAACATCTAGGGCGTTAGACAAAAGTAAGAACGATAATCCAAATGAATCTAGGAATGCTACAACATCTCAGAACAACATCATAAATTCTAATGAGTGTGCCTTACCATCTACAGGATTAGAAAGCACCACTAGGAGCAAGCGAAAGCCTAGGAGCACTATCAAGAAATCTAGAGTATCGCCTGTCTCTGAAAGTGAATGCAAGGAAGTAGAAGAACACCCTAGGAATTTAAAGCTTTCAAATAAGGAACAAATATCATCTGGATGTAATGAACAGACCAGTGTTTTGAATGCATGTAATGAATATGTTTGTTTAATGCAAGAAAAATCTTTGTCTGAAAATGCTTGTGATGATAATGTTTCTGATAATGTGAATGATAAGCCTGAACAGAAAGATGTTCCTACACGAACTAGTGCTAAGACTAGATACCTTAACAGTCTCATAGCTGTATCTAGGACCATATCTAGTACTCTATTGCCTAGGGACTATCTTAAGCTGTGTGCATGGAAACCAACTGGTAGAAAGTTTACACGTAAGAATGGCAAACAAAAACTTGTTCCCTTAGAACAAAATTAAACCATCTTTGTGTATGTGGTTCATGTGTTACCCCTAACCCATGGAACCAAATGAAATACGGTTTCCAAATGCAAGTGTTTTCTGTTAATGGCAGGTTATCGAAATATGTCTTTGGATCGTAGACTCGGGTTGCTCCAAGCACATGACCGGGAATCTGAAGCTGTTGATCAACTTTGTATGGCAGTTCATGGGGACTGTAAGGTTTGGGAATGATCATGTTGCAGCTATTCTGGGTTATGGTGATCTTCAGTTTGGGAATTACTTGATCACACGGGTCTACTATGTCGAAGGGTTGGGACACAATCTGTTCTCTGTTGGACAGTTTTGTGATGCTGATTTAGAGGTTGCATTTAGGAGAAACACTTGCTTTGTTAGGAATTTGGTGGGGAATGATCTCTTAATTGGGAATCGTGGCACCAATCTCTACGCAATTGACATAAACCAAATGGCCTCTTCATCTCCGATTTGTCTCATGACCAGGGCAGGTGAAACAAAATCCTGGTTATGGCATAGACGTTTGTCCCATTTGAACTTTGACACGATCAACAAGCTTGCCAAAGACAACATCGTCTCCGGTCTTCCTAAATTCAAATACACCAAAGAACACCTATGTCCATCATGTGAGCAGGGAAAGAGCAAAAGAGCAACATTCAAACCTAAACCCGTACCTAGTTCGGTTGACAGGTTGCATTTGTTGCACATGGACTTATGTGGCCCGATGAGAGTTCAAAGCATAAATGGGAAGAAGTATATTCTTGTAATTGTTGATGACTATTCAAGATATACATGGGTAAAGTTTTTGAGATCTAAAGATGAAGCACCAAGCACCATCATCACCTTTCTGAAGCGGATTCAAGTTCTACTTCAAGCTCCAGTTAAGATAGTAAGAACGGATAATGGCACGGAATTCGTTAATCAGGAGTTAAGAACATTCTTTGAAGAAACTGGTATTACACACCAGACATCAGCTGTTAGAACTCCACAGCAGAATGGGGTAGTTGAAAGAAGGAATCGAACCCTTGTCGAAGCTGCTCGCACTATGCTAATCTATTCCAGTGCACCGTTATTCCTATGGGCTGATGTTGTTTCTACTGCTTGTTTTACTCAAAACCGATCCCTAATCCATCCAAGATTCAATAAAACCCCATATGAACTAATCAACAACCGAAAACCGGATATTTCTTATCTTCATGTATTTGGCGCTTTATGCTATCCAACAAATGACAGGGAAGATCTGGGAAAGTTGAAGGCTAAGGGTGATATTGGAATCTTTATTGGGTATTCTGAAAACTCGAGGGCATTCAGGGTGTATAACAGGAGAACGAAAAAATTAATGGAGACGATGAATGTGAAGTTTGATGAAATTTCACAAATGGCTTCTGAGAGACTCTCTCTAGAACCCGCGCTTAACCTGATGACTTCCGGACATATCAGTTCGTGACTCGCACCTCAAGGAGCTCAATCAATTCATTCAGAACAACCCACAACTCAAGAATTGGATAATTTCTTCGAGTTCATGTACGATGAATACTATGGTGGCACTTCGAAAAATGCATCTGACCAACATTCCGCTGCAACCACTCAACATCAACAACCACCACCAATTCCACCAAATCCAGATGCATCCACAACATTCGAAGCTGACGCACCAACTCCCTCGACATCAACATCATCTACATCTACTCCAGCAACTCCATTCATTGAAATTGTTCTACCAAGAATTGATGAGCAAGAACAAAATAATGTTGTGTTAGACGATGAAGTCTTTGAAAACCCGTTTGGAACGGAATCTGGTGAATCATCTTCCAGATTACATGAACCGACTAACACACAGTTATTCAGTCCAAGGTATCCTTCAACATTACAGTGGACAAAAGACCATCCGATTGAACAGGTTATTGGTGAACCCTCAAGACCAATTCAGACGAGAAAACAACTTCATACCGATTGCGACATGTGCATCTATGTCTGCTCAGTCAGTCTCATAGAACCTAAGAACATTCGGGAAGCAATGGAAGATAATGCCTGGATTGAAGCGATGCAGGAAGAACTTCTTCAATTTCAAATCCATGACACCTGGGATTTAGTTCCAAGACCAATTGACAAACTAGTCATTGATCTTAAGTGGTTATGGAAAAATAAAGAGGATGAAGAAATGACTGTGATTCGCAACAAAGATCGTCTGGTGGCAAAGGGATTCAGACAAGCAGAAGGGATAGATTTTGAAGAGTCATTCGCACCGGTTGCAAGGCTTGAAGCAGTCAGGATTTTCTTAGCTTATGCCGCTCACAAGAACATCACGGTTTATCAGATGGACATCAAGACGGCGTTCTTGAATGGAACTCTGAAAGAAGAAGTGTATGTGAGTCAACCAGACGGTTTCGTTGACAAAGATCATCCGGAATACGTCTACAAGCTAAAGAAGGCAATCTATGGTTTGAAACAAGCCCCACGGGCGTGGTATGACGAGTTATCATCTTTCTTGTTGTCAAATAATTTCACCAAAGGAACAATTGATCCAACCTTGTTTACAAGAAAATACAAAAATGATATTTTGATTGTTCAGATTTATGTGGACGACATAATATTTGGGTCCACTAATCCGCAACATTCAAAACATTTTGAAAATCTCATGAAAAGCAAATTTGAAATGTCCATGATGGGAGAATTAAAATTCTTTTTGGGTTTACAAATTCATCAATCCCCGCGTGGAATTTTTCTTAATCAGGCTAAATATACAATTGAGATTTTGAAAAAACATGGTATGGATAATTGTGACTCTGTTGGAACCCCAATGGTCACTTCACCCAAGATTGGCGCTGACCTAAATGGGAAACCCATGGATCCGAAGAAATATCGGAGCATGATTGGTTCTCTCATGTACCTAACTGCAAGCCGACCAGATATACATTTTGCTGTGTGTTTATTAGCACGGTTTCAGGCAAGGCCTACCGAACTTCACCTCCAAGAGGTTAAACGGATCTTTCGATACCTTCGAAGAACCATTAACATGGGACTTTGGTATCCGAAGGATTCGGAGTTTACACTAATTGCCTTTTCAGATGCCGATCATGCTGGATGCCAAGTAACAACGAAAAGTACATCAGGCGGAGCGCAATTTCTGGGAGAAAAACTAGTAGGCTGGTCGTCAAGAAAACAAGATTGCACTGCTTTATCAACAGCAGAGGCCGAGTATGTGTCTCTATCTGCGTGTTGTGCTCAAGTCCTTTGGATGAGAACACAACTCACGGATTATGGTTTCTCTTTCAACCGCATACCTTTGTATTGCGATTCAAAAAGTGCCATAGCCATCTCGTGCAACCCAGTGCAACACTCGAAGACCAAGCATATTAGAGTCCGCTACCACTTCATAAAAGAGCACGTTGAAGAGGGTACTGTTGAATTGTTTTTCGTGAAGACAGAATATCAACTCGCCGATCTATTTACTAAGGCCCTCCCAAAAGAGCGGTTTGAAAACTTAGTTCGTCGAATTGGAATGCGAAGCCTAACTCCCGAAGAGTTAGAACGTCTTCTCGAATCTTATTGATTTATATCAAAAAGGTTCGCATGTAAATATTTTTGTAAATATATACTTGTTAAAATCTATACTGTAAATATAGAAAAAATTCAAAAAGACATAAAAAATATAAAACTCAAAAACCAATAATATTCTTCTCACGACATGTCTCTCGTCTAATCAATATTCTGTATGTACTTAGAAATGTCATTCAACAATGATACGGGTATTTACAGATGCTTGAGCGAGAGTTATTTTTTATGTTTTTCTAAAAACATGTCGTTTCTCAAATTTCCTCATTACGGCTTTCGTGCATTTCAGTACGAAACCCGCGCTACATTGAATGACTTCTGATTATTTCCGATCAGGACTCGCAATGTTAATGGCGAAAAGCAAATACCTTGAGCACTTAATCAAAATGATTTCTAAGAGATTTTTTCAAAGTCTTTAAAATGCATTTTGTGCTCAAGATCACTCCCTCTAACACCCTTAACTGCTTTTAAACTCAATTGTTTAAATAAAATGCTCTGATTAAGGGGGAGTATAAAAAGAAAAAATGTTCCATTTTTCATGCTAAAATCAGTCCGTCTCTCCACAAAAAGTTTCATTTTAATCAACTGTTTTCAAAAATACCACTTCATGCTATTTTTGAGGGGGAGATTAGGTGTTTATTATAATATGGGGGAGAGGACGTGATTAAAATGTGATCTAAAAGAAGTTTTATCGTTTGAATCTCAAAACGAGTTCTTCAAAAGACTCAGCATGAACCCTCGAATTGACGAAACTAAATGTCCGTTCTCGAAAAGACATGTCCTGGACGGGTAATAATTTCAAGCTGGTTTACCAGTGATGCAAACGTGTCTCGCAAAGGACTTGTTTGAGTAGAATGTACCAATTCGAGAGATGATCTTTGAATATGACCAGGACGGGTAATAACTTCAAGCTAGTCTAACTAGTGATGTAAGCGTGTCTCGCGAAGGTCATGTTCATTGAAAGTTGATCATTTTAAATGTGCGAACTCTACCCAACATGTGCAATTTATTTCAAAAATGCATGAGCACATGTGAAGGGGGAGTGTTTCAAAAATGTAAAACTCTCGATGTGTTAACAAAATGTGTTTTCTCATAAACACGTTGAGAGATTTTCACAAGGTTTAATGGCATGTGACAAATAATCTAGGATAATCATGGAGTAATAAGGTGATTATGGTTAGGTTATGTCCAATGATCCGCCAGAACCGGAGGGATCTACCCAAGGACTATTCCAATAGCTTAGCATTAGAAGTCCTTAGGAAAGATTGAAAAAAGGAGTATAATGAGAAAGGAGAAAGAAGGGGTTGAAGAATGAAAAAGAAAAGTTTTTGTAAGGGTGAAAAGAAATAGCCCTCCATGAAAACTTAGGTCAGAAACCGGGTCAATACATCTGCTATCGGTACTCACTAAGGTGATACTGGTATTGAAGACAAGACGTCATGGACCCAGTGACGCAATGCACCACCCCTCCTATCCACTCAGATATCTCTTAAAAGATATTTGTTTCATCTCTCACGGAGAACACTACATAATCTATCGGCCTCTCATTCCGAGATGTGTTGATATTGATAAGGTGGCACTCTGCTCCATGCCTCCGACGACTAAAACCAAAACGCACATAATTGAGTCTAGAGACATGAGATTCATCAAAAGATCTCTTAGGAACACTTCCTATGCAATACACTTGTGTTCACTCAAAAGGATACAAGTTGTATGAGTCTTAATGAGATCTAAGGATCTTGCCTCACGACATGATGGCAGCTGGACGTTTTATTGCTAACTGTTTTATGCAGGTACCGACGGAAGTCCATCCACCATCATCATCTACTATGACGAAGCTGCTGAACAGAAGATGTAGATCAAGGCAAGGAAGACCACAAGATGATTCTTTGAAGATCACTGTGCATGAAGGAACATTGAACGAAGAATATTATACATTGACACATGAAGTTCAAGACGGCAAATGCAAAAGACCAATCACGGGAGCATCATTGAAATGACCATCCCTTAGGGGGAGATTGTTAGCAATCATTTTATGTTAAATATAAAGTGATGGTCATTTGCTAATAACTTAATGTGTCATGTACAATATTTAGTTAGTTTAAGTGGGCTTATGGCATTAGTTTTATTTGTAAAGTAAGTATATGTGTAGTGCAACACAAGCCCACTCCAAGTCAATTGTAAAAGCCCACCTAAAGCCCATTAGGTTGGCTGTTTGTTGGATATCTACGCCACACACACACTCTGCTATTAGGGTGTCTCATTTTGTATGAAAGAGAGTGTGTGTGTGTAACCCTTGTCATTGTTTATTTCCTTTTCATTGAAGCTAATAAACCTTTGACTGAAATTAACCTATGATCCATACTACTCTTTCTTGTTCTAAATATGTATAAGTGAGTCATCCTTGTGTTCTAGTGTGTTGTGTGATAAAGAGGAAAGCTCTCGGTGTTCATTCCAAGTGAAGATCGAGGTGTTACACTATTAATTAGATGTGAATAAATCACATTAGAACATTAATCTCTTACCTTGCAGTCAAGAGAATCCTTTAAATCATATTCCTTTGTCTTGTTGCTTGCACACAATAAAGATTTCTCCCACTTGTGCATGGAACAATTCATGTATCAGATAAACAACACGTCAATCGTTTGTTTATGTGATCAATATGATTGTGTCATAGATATGAGTAGATATAGAACCACCTTATCTAGTAAGCAAACATACATGACTATCCTTAAAAAAAACAGGTGTCTACAATTGGAAAGTAATTATCTCAAGAGATTCTAGAGATAATCTGGGTTACTACCAAGATATCAAAGCTTGTAGCTCCCACTGAATTACAGATCATTACATTAATATATATAATTCAGTAATTACAACACAATGCTCCCACTGGATTTGACAACATAATAAATGTTTCATAACCAGTAAAAGCAAATAGTGTGTTATTTAATTTCCTACACCTTTGAGGAATCCCATACGCAACAATTACTTAGGTACTCAAAGAATGTATTCTACTTTGTAAATGATGGGTTATCCATCAATGCAATTAACTTGAGAAATTGGGCATGCAATTTCTTCCTCAATAGGTCTACCATCCCCACAATGGTATGTAGAACCTTTAAACGGTCAAAGCACAACAACTAGATAAATTATTCTAGTTTCCCTTTTACTAATTTGCGGTAACTAGTCTAGCTTCTAATTTCTAATAACTCTTAAAACGTGCAATTTTCTTAACTATTTAAAAATTTGCTATGAGTTATTTCTTAGAATTTAGACAATTCTAATTTTCCTATTATACCTTTCTCATTCATGAAAAGGAATAGGATTAAGTCTCACTCTTCTCAAAGAAAGTAGACTAGGCTTATTCTTTTAGTAAAGTTGACTCTAGCAAAAAACCCCTACGGGTGTAGATCAATTTACCACTAAAAGAATGCCCCACGTTTACGGTTTTAACGTTGCATTAATACATTAAAAGAATTTACAAAATTCAATTTTAGTATTTTCTATAATAAAATTTTTCAAGAAAATTAAACACCCATGGTAACATAGTTTCATAACATCAGCTTTGGCTGCTAGCAATGAAAGTACTCAATAAGGTACGAGTCGAACTCAATTGCCAATCTCAAATTGCAATTCCTAGAATTATGGGATTTACATATTTTGCCAACCTCAGTTGCAAATGTAAGCATGTTTTATCCCCATCTTTATGCCTTGAGTGACTAGTCCTTCTTACTATCAACTCAATTAAGTTAACCAACTTAAGAAACTGCAAATACTTCCATGCTCGTCCCACGACAAATGGAGATTTACCCTTTGATTACCATCCATGCTCGTCCCACGACAACTGGAAATAGTAGTCTCAGGTGTTTCCGTTTTATTGGATGGCATATAACTTAAATTAAGGGTATTTATTTTGATGTGTGTAATCAAAAATATGTACAAAGATGTCATGCATTCATCTTGTATCATATGTTTCATGTAAAAAACTTTTACTCATTAGTTTCTTTACTAAGCTCAATCAACAAAGTTTTAATTGATGGCGTTGAGAAACTTACAACTTTGCATTAAAATGCTTCGTACATATAATGGTTGTACTTGGTAAGTCTAATTTTGACGCACAAGCGGACGGAGAGACAGAATGGAGTCTCTTTAAGGCCACAATTTAATGCGAAACCAACCTTAAACCAACCTTATAGTTTGTCAAATTTAGGTCCGCATTTCGACCATTTTGTACAGTTGCATCAATCAATTAAAAGTTTAAGATTTAAAAGCTTAAAACCATGTTTCACCATTATTAAGCCCAGTTTATTTTTTATATTAAAATTACCCTTTACTTACTATCATGTCACAACATATATAAACAAATAGCAATTAACAAAAAAATAAAATAATAAACGACATAAATAATGGACATGCTAAATAAATCAATTAACATGTATATATTGATCCTAAGACTCCCATTGGTTTTCGAGCTAGGTACCAATGGACCACATACACCAATTACTTGGTTGCGTAAGTCCTACGATAAATATATACAATAACACACATAATTGATTGTGACGATTCAAATGGGGTCTTCCCTAATTAAAGGTCTTCCCTAATTACACTATTAATTAACTTTTTAGTAACTTTAACTTGTCAATACAATTTATTACTAAAAACCCTAATTAATTGTATAAATCGCCAACTATAGCATGTAATCAAACAAAACACGTAACAATTACTACAATTCAAATATAATCCATGACAAAACATGCATGTTTTCATCATGGATTCCACATAGCACTTATTATTAACATAATCAAGTCTATCTTACGCATATCAATTAATGACATAACCAATTACTCATTAATTCAATCACATAAAAATTACATGCAACCTAGGGTTTCTACAAGTTTTACAAAACTAAAACCCTAATTTATTAATTTTAGGGTAATCGACCCTACTAAGAAAAAATTAGGGTTTACTAATTTTTAAAACCCTAGAACACCATAAACATGTAATAATCACAAAAGATCCAATTTTATGTGTTTTGGTAATTAATTACACAGTATTAACGGCTCTTGATGCCACTGTTGGAATATGTATATCATAACAATTATATAAAACATAAAACATAAACATCAAAGCATGCAGCGGAAGAATAGATCTAATACTTGTAATTAATTAACCAAATAAAAGAATATGCGTACCTTTGATTTATAGCTAAACAAGAAATCGATTATCCAAGAACGAGCAAAACCCTAAATTAGGGTTTATAGAACTCGACTAAAACTTAGTCGAATGGGCAAGATAACACAAGCAAAAGTATGATTGATCTTCGTTCTTGTACACACGTATTAGTAGCGTTTCAATGTGAAAAGCTAGGTTCTTAATCACAAACAAACCAAACACTTGTGTTGTGATTATTGGATCGAATTTCCCAAGGGTTTGGGAGGGTGTTCGATCGGCTAAGCACAAGAAGAGGGGAGAAGAAAGAAGTTAAGGTTTGCTAGAGATCAAGATTAGTCAATTATGAATACAAGGGATCATGTATTTATAGATAACTAATCTTGGAGCCCAAGTTAGGGTAGGAAACCCTCCCCCATCATGGATCGGCCGAACATCAAGCCCAAGAGGGTTTCTAGATCCTTCTTGGCCACTAATTTCATCTCTAGTCCCGTAACTTGCTATTTAACGACCGTTAACCAAACCTCGTTAAATACTAACGCCCGTTAAGTATTTATTTGTGAAATTTAATAATTAAACATAACTTATTATATTAATTATTAAAACATTGAAACTCATACGTAATGTGTACAATCCCGAAGTCTCGTGTTCGAAACTGGTCATACGTATATTAATTTATATCCATAAACTTAACAAAAACACCCTCACATTAAAAAATACAGTAAATAAAACACATGAAGCAAACCAAGGAAGCTCCTAATTTATGTGGTCACCCTTATTAAAATATTTACTTATTTTAACTAATTCTGTTAAAACACAAGCCATTAAAAATTGCATTACCATAACCCAAAACAATATGTTGAACTCATAACCATCGCAATGATAAAAATAAATTAAAAAAATAAAATAAAAAATAAATAAATAAATAAACGGATATTATATTTGGTCGAGACCTAAGCAACAATATAGACCACAAGCAAGCATCAGAAAGAGAAAACAATGCAAGCAAGCCATCACAAAGAAAAAACGATGCAAGCGAGCCATCACAAAGAAAAAACAATACAAGTAAGAAATCACGAAAAAAAATATATATATAAACCGAGCAATATATGCAGAACAAGTAAGACGCTCCAAGCAATAAAGTTACACCAAAGCAATCAATATACTTAACCTTCATGTGTCAAATGTATTCAGACTGTGACCTTTTATAGATTTAACTTCCATAATATATAAACAATAATAGTTTCTAATTACATTGATAACCACAACAAGTAATATATATTCAGTCCAGACAAGAATCTAACAAATCATAGCACAAACACATATCTAGCTATTAAGAGCATTCCCAATCATAACTCAGGGTTAAAGTTTAACATACTGCCACATCAGCTTTAACCTTTTCACTTTTAACTAAAAAAAAAAAAAAACACTCACAATCATAACTCACCTTTAACTCAACTATTTTTAAAATCAACCCTTCAACTATAATTAATACTTCATTTAACAACTAACATAAAATTTTAAACACGAATTACATTAATCATTAAAGTCAAAACACAAATTACATTAAACATTAAAGTTAAAACACAATACATAGTACGATTAATAGAAACTAAAACTACAAATTAAGAAAATGAATCATCTGAAACTCAACCGTCCTCACTCGAAGAGGACGTAAACTCCCCATCACTTCCAAACCAGTTTCTCTCCCACTCCATACGAGCAGCTTCCTCTTTTAGTTCGCGTTGTTCCATTTCTCTCGCTCCAGAAGTCGGAGTTCATCCTCACTCAGTCCAAACGGATTTGGTTGTTGTTCAACAACCGGTGGATTTGGTTGTTGTTCCACAACCGGTGGATTTGGTTGTTGTTCCACAACCGGTGGATTGTTGGCCGGTTCATTTTCCGGTGTAAACACCGGAAAGATATATTCCGGTGGAGTGTTCACCGGTTCATTTGGAAATTGTTGGGTAAAGTCGTGTTGTTCTGGAAATTGTTGGGAGAAGTCACGGTGAGTTGGAAATTGTTGAGAGAAATCTTTGCGAGACATTGTTGAGAATCTGTGTGTTAGTTGTGTGTGACTTGTGTGTGTGATAATAATACTCTGGTGGTGTTGTATATATAGGCACCCTGAAATTTGAATTTGAAATTAAATTATCCCGCTTGTAGTTGAATTTTGAATTTTGAATTTGAATTTGATTATCCCGCTTAAGAACCAAGGGGGTGTTTTGTAAATTTTTTTTAACACAACGGATACATAGTACTCTAGAGGGGGTAGAAATGATTTTTTTTTATTGCTATTATAACTCACCTTAACGCCGCGTTAAGGGGTTAACGCAGGTGCGTTAACGCACCCTTAACGCAGCAGCTTTCAATGGTTAACGCACCTTAACGTAGTTGCGTTAAGATTTAACGCAGTTGGTGCGTTAACCATTGAGAGTGCTCTAAATACAATTCATTTGGATGGACTATATTATGAGTTGTTTTCATAGTTTGTAATTTTGTATATAATAAACTAATGGTAGTATGAGAGATCCCCGACATACAACAATATATCAAAAACTTACTAAGTATATTTGTAAAGCATAAAATAATCAAGCAAACAATTTTAACCTTCATCTTACTAAGTACACTTTTAAAGGCACCCACTATGGTTAATGTTTGCAAAGCTTTAAAAATTAAATATTTCATGTCACATCAATCTTTTATAAACCTTTTGGGTTAATAAACTTATCTCTATTATGGTGTAAACATTTTGAAGTTTTGTAATTGTTTCACATAACACATACATTAATTATCTTGAGAATATGAAGAGGTCTAAGGTTTAGGACCATCTCCATGATACATAGACATGAAATGAAGATACATTATGGTTGAAATTAAACATAAACCTTTTCAACAATTATAAAACTATTCTTAAACCCCTCATACTGGATGCTCTAATCCCAATCTTAAAGTCAGATGAGAAATACCATATCTTTAAGCATTTTAAAGCTAAACATCTCAAAATTATATATGCAATGGTTAACTATTCCATGATAAAAACAAAAACCAAAAATAAAAAACTTTCAATTGTTAGCATCTGGAGTACAGTGAAGTACAATGGTGAAATGGTGATTAGGGTTCAAAGTTGGATGGAGGTTGGCGGTGTTGATCGACGATTGTTATGATTTGGTGTGGGGCGATGATGGTGGTTCCGAGTCCAGAGATAGTTAGGGTTGGGTTTAGCAAAAGTGAGGCGTGGAGGTTTTGTGACAAGAAAAACAGTTTGAAAACTAGATAAATTGTTTAGGCTGTAAAAGGTGGGTAGTAAATTTTTTAGGGCGTAAATGAACAACCTATTGATTTTCTAATACAATTGTGATCATCTATACTACATATGCAACAACATCTAGCACTCTTTGTACTACAATTTTATATAAGATGTAACTAAATTATTTTCTAAATAATACATGTATTATGAATAAGGTACACACTACACATACTTTTATGAATGTATATTTCTCAATATTTGGAGATTATTAGGTGTAGACATACCGTATAGATGTAACAAAATCGCGCAATCTCCTACCAACTTGCATTTATAAGGCATTGTTAACCAATTTAACCTTATACCTTATAAATTACCGACTACCGCCTCTAATTGGCGCAACATCGCGATTACTCTACCAATTTTTATATGAATTAATCTAATATTGCTTAAAGTTATTTAACGTTAAACTAACGTCACCCATAAAGTTTTTGTAAAAGAATTATAAAATTGAAAAAAATTCATTGTGATCCCCCAACGTCGTCGCAACACACGACTAACCTCATACCATAGTTAAACACAACATGTTTTATATTTTATAAGATGTTTACAAACATATCAATCTAACATATAACCAAATAACCATAACCAAAATATAAATAAGAGTAAATTGCAAAAATCGTCTTTGTGGTTTGGCTAAATTGCAGGTGTAGTTTCCATCATTTCGAAAGTGCGGTCATAGTCCCTATAGGGATCTATAAGTTGCAAGTTTCATCTCTAACCGAAATAAATTGACTAAAATTCTCTCATTTTCTATTTTCCTTTCAATTTACTTTAGTTTTACAAATAAATACATAAATAAAATAAAAATTAAAAAATAAAAAATCTCCATCATCTTAAGACAGCTCCAAAACAATCACATATTAGAGCAATGGGTGTCATGGCATCCCAAAACTACTCATTTGGGTCCCACGGGGTGCCACGTCATCATGACAAACCTCCTTTTACAACCCCCTTTATCATAACAAACCACAACTTACTCATTTGGGTCCCACATACACACTTATTCACACACACAACCATTATAAAAAAAATAATAATAATAAAAAAAGAAAAAAACATATTTCGTACAATGTTTGCTTCGCCGTGCAGACGAGTAAGTGTTTGATGAGGAGCCACGGCAAGTTGGGATGGTTTCATGGCGAGCCATGGCTTGGTGCCATGTCACCCACGGCGAAGAGCAACGAGCTCCACACCCACTGCTCTTACCCTCATGTCAACAAAATACATCGTATTCATCAAAGCCCAATTTTAACAACTAAAACTAGGGGTGCAAATGAGTCAAGCTTTTATCAAGCAACTCGAGCTCGAGTTCAAGCTCGACTCGATCGAGCTGAGCTTTCATCAAGCTCAAGCCCGAGCTCAAGCCCAATAAATTGGCTCGAAACATATAATGAGTCGAGCTCGAGCTTTTGATAGCTCGGCTCTATATTTTGATAGCTCGGCTCGAGCGGTTATCGAGCTTTTCGAGCCTTATTATAGATATATTTTCATATTATTTTTAAACATGTAAATAAAGATTGATTTGAATATTAACATAATTATAAGGATTAACTCGATAAAGGATAAAATATTATATTTTAGACGTACCCTTTAAACCCTAGTGTTGGCCTTGGTTATGAGAATTTTATTGTTCGTTTTATTACTCTTAAAAAAATCTAATTTGGTTTTCAAACGGTTAAATATTTCTCTTCTAGTTTGTGATTCGAGATCATGTACAAGTTCTGTGTGAAGACTATATATTTTTTTTGTAGCAGCTGCAATTTGCAATTCGTTTTGACACGGAATGGTGTATTTTCTATTTTTTTCATGCTCAGTTCAGCTGCAAATATTAGTTGGCACAGATTCGAGCTTTTCATGTATATAATTTTGAGCTTTTCAAGCTAAGCTCGAGCTTTGCTCGAATCGTACTTGAGCCGAGCTCAAGCTTGAATGGTTAAAGCTTGACGAGCAATCAAGCCGAGCTTGAGCCAACCTTTTATTTTTCGAGCCGAGCTCGAGCCTTATTGAGCTCGTTCTTGGCTCGGCTCGATTACACCCGTAACTAAAACAACACACATAACAACAAAAAAGTAATTAAACCCAACAAATCCAATACAAAGTCTACATTAAAATATTAAATCTACCTCAAAAACATATATCACTCTATCAACATATTCATCGACGACAATAAACCCCAAAACACTAAGCATCTTCATCAACAATAAACATAGATCCATTACTATCTTCAGCAACCAATCCCTAACCTACACACACAACCACCTTTTAGATCTGGCTGTCGTCGCCGCCGCTTGGTCGCTGACATCGTCGTTCGGCTGCCGTCGCCGCTATCTAAGATCCGGCGAGTTGGACCAGATCTGCGAGTGGCTTAGATACGGTGGTTGGGGCAATTTTTTAGTTATTGTATTTGAAAAATGGCCCGATGCAAGCCCAACGGAACCATCTGGGAGAGATGGACTCGCCAATGCCTGATAACATCCAGCAAAAATGATGAGAAAGGCACAGTAATGCCACCTTCGGCAAAATCCTCTAAGTACAATCCTATAGCATCGGAAGGCAATCGATCTATCGTCATATCAGCTGGCGGGAGCCTCGGATGAAGATCCTCCGGAATGTGATTCTCCATTAGCAACATAGTCATATCTGTCTCGTCCATTTTACTAATATACTTTCGCATATCAAACTTCGGAACAAAGCTCTCAGTTTCCGGAAGGTCATCCTCTCGGGAAGAACCGGACCGGCGGGACATCGCTTTACCGAAAGATATATAGAGTATAGCCGAAGAGCAAGTGATAACAAGACAAAAATAATGCGAAGCGTACCTTTATTTCGGACGAACGGCAAAACAAGCAAATGAAAAACGGTAGGAAAGGGCGAATGGATAATGTGTCAGAAATGTGAGAAGTAAATTACAGCAGGTAAAATGAGTTGAATGGCGATATTTATAGACAGAAAAGAGAAGGTACGAAACGTTGCGTCACGTCAGACGATGACGTGGCATCTCCTTGTCCACATAATGACACATGCTGCCACGTGTCACGATCTCAAAAACACGGTAAAATGACGGCGCCCAAATAAACAAAGACAATAACGACCCTTGGCGTTTTTCGAATGAATAACATTTAACAGGAACCATCGGACATACCATGTCGGCGGACCGAGAGACAAAATTTTTTCAAAAAGTATCACACTATCGCTTTACGATACTATGATACTGGGGGGGACATGTCGGCGTATATAGCCGACTGGCCATAACCGAACGACCACGGCCGTTCGGAAAGCGAACAACCCCAGAAATAGAACAAGACTGAGAATATGTATTTCCGGCATAAGTGACCGAAGGGACCAAACCGGACGAACATAACAGGTCATCCGGTCTAGCGTATAGATAAGCCAGGACAAACCCCGGTCACATACGTCCGAACGATGTGGTCTGGACGAAGGCCAATGCCGAACGGATCGTACGGCCGTTCGGCTCAACGGCTAATTCCAGGTCAGAAAGTCAACCTTAATATAAGTAGTATGTGACAGAAATGCAGGAGCCATGTCAGGTCAGAAGAAAGACCCAAACAGGGCAAAGTCCCAGTTGCCGCCCAAAAGTGTCGCCATCACATTTGGACTCATCCGATAGGGACAAAAACAGGTCTCCTATATAAAGGAGCAATCTCCACAGTAATGGTAACACACTTTTACACACAGTAATTATCTTACTAATATATTATTATCCCACCTCTCGGTACTTACTCTCACGCCGGAGTCGGGTCCTGGGGTCACACCCGGGGCGAGACTAACGCGTCTACTTTCTTAGCAGCTGTCCGAAGGACTTGATGATCTCAAGGCCGAAGGACATTTCCGAAGCATCATCTGATCCGCAGAAAAATACTTAAACAATGATTAAATTTAATGGTATGTTTAAGTTTGTGTGTAAATGAAATTTATTGATTTTGGGTTTTGATGGTGGATGAATTTTGCTGGTGAAATATTTTGTAAGGAATGAAGATCGAATGGTGAAAGATATTTATTCGTTTTGTTGTGTTTAAGTTTGTGGGAGATTTAGGATGCGTTTAGTTTGTTTTCGACAAAATGCGCGTTCAATAAGCGTTTTCTAACAAAATGTTTTGCAAAACACAAAATCCCCTATTTCCTAAGTTAACAAAGAAAATTATAAAACAAATTTTAGTCGATTTCCGTATTTTCCTTTGTAACCCAATGATAACGCTCATTTTGTACATATTTTAGTAGCATTATTCGTATGTTTGTGCATGTTATTTGGTTGTATTTGTGAATATTCTACAATTTAAAAGGTACAAAAGATGTATTCAGGCTCAAGTACAACTATGTCGAAGGAAATAACGAAAAGACGAAGAAAAGTCGACAAATCAAGTATATGTGCACGAAGAGAAGTTTTTCGTTCAAGATAAAGATTCATGCTATGATTATTTTCAAGTTCAAGTAAAAGATTATGAAGTTATTCGATGAAAGAAGGAGTCAAGATTAAGTGCCAAAGATGATTGTTAAAGATGGAGTTTATTGCCAACCCAAGGTTGAAATACACATGCAAACCAATTTCCAACCTAAGGTTGATGCTGAGTCACAGGTTCATACCTCAACCTGAGGTTGAGCAGTCATCCGGCCGCGGGTTGAAGTCCGAACCGTGGGTTGAGAGTGATTTTGGTGGTCAGAAACTTTCCAGCCGCCAAGGTTGAGATCCCAACCGCAGGTGTAGCAACCGACATTTTTAGGGCAATACTTATTTATAAAACTCGAAACCAGTTGCGGCAGACGATGATTTTTCCGAACTTATTTTAATAATAAGTTTCATTTATTATTTCCTGTTATATCTTTTCGAGCTTTTTGGACATCATTTGAACTGAAATCGAGAGATTTTTTCTCGTGAAACGTGAAAGTTATGCGAGTCGGCACGAGTCTAAACCTAATAATACGTGAAATATCAAATTTAAACATGTGCGTATTTATAGTCATTTTTAATGAAAAAACTAATTTAGAAATATTGGCGCAAGATATAACGCCTCACGAGAACTTTTAGTACACTAAACGAGCCCGAGAACACTTCTATCGGAAGTTTAACAAAATATTCGGTTTAGGTACCCGGGGGGGGGGGGGGGGGGGGGGGGGGGGGGGGGACATTAGGGTTGTCCTAGTACTATATAAGTAGACTTATAATAATTTTCAGGTTTTATCTCTTCATTTTACCCAAACCCTATAAAAAGAAAATCAATCTCCCTCTCTCTCTTATCCAGCCGCCACCCCCTCTTCTGCCACCAACACCACACGACACCGCCATCATCAACCTCAAAAACAACCACAACCCACCCTTATACCACCCTTCTCATCCCAGATTTGAGGTGTACGCGCCTCGTAACCCTCAAACGCGCCACCACCGCTACCAAACCTTGGTCATATCACGTGTTTAGGTAAGTAGGTAAGTAGATCCGTGGGTTTAGAGTGATAAATCCACCTATTCTCACCCTTGTGTAAATCGTTTGAGGCTGGAAAATAAAGGAAAACAATTAAAAACTTGTTAAAATCGTGGTTATTATTGTGTTTGTTTCGAGTTGGGTTTTATTTAAATCATATGGATAACGATTTAACAAGATAAAAACAGTTAGGAAACTAGTGGTATCATCATGTTTGTGTCACGGTTTTGGTTTTGTCTCGAGTTATTTGAGCTTATTAATAAGCTCACTAGCTTATTTGTTGTTGGTTAATACTCGGCTATGGTGTTGCTTGTCTTGGGTCGCGGCTACAACCAGACTCGCAAGTGAGTTTTGGTTAGTCTTGAGTTTTGATTAGTCTTGAGTTTGGTTGGGACTGAGTATTAGTTTGGCCGTTTGATTTTCTGGGTTTCGGTATGGAGTCAAGCCGAGACCATGAGGTCTCGGCGAAGTTTGTTGATTTTCATTTGTTCCGTTGGCTGATTCTCTCGGCGTACGACATTGAGCCGAGACCATAAAGTCTCGGCAAGGTAAGTTTCTGGCCTCGTATCGTTAGTTTTCTTGCTCGTGGTCAATGTGGTATAGTTTAATTATCAGCCGAGACCCAAGGTGAGTAACATTTTGTCCGATTGATTTGTGGTAAATATGGTAAGTTGTATCAGTTTGGTCCGTGTAGTAGTTTGGAATTAGATTTGGTTTTGGTGGTGTGACTTAGCTCGAGCCGTAGGATATAGCGAGGCCTAGTGGATTTGAGGTGCCGAATAGAATATTGATTGTGAACTTATGTGGACTGTTGATTTAATTATGATGTTTTTGGCCACAACAAGGGATTGCCGAGACCTCGTGGTCTCGGGAAAACTTGGCATGCCTACAATGGATGTGACTGATTTAGTTGTTGGACTATTGATGTTGATTTTGACCCGACTTTGTTGACCGAGGGATATATTGGTTTAGAATGGGATCGGGATCTTAAACTTCGACCCGAGGGTTTGACTTTCAATTGCGACTCGAAACGAAAAATAACTTTTAACTTGACTATTGTTATGAAACGAAAAGGAATAAAAGGAAAAGAATAATAATAATAACTTTAATAAAAAGATTAAGTGACAAATATCATTTAGTTACTTAATATTGGGATAATGAAAATGGAAATTTAAAGTGTAGGCACTAATTTTTGGAATAAAAATGGAAAGCACTATAGTTATTGGACGTTTTGAGGCACAATAACGAGCTTGACTATTTGGGGGTATTTGATCTTGATTAATTGTGGGCGTTGGATAAAAGGACATAACGACTGATTGGTAGTCGGATTACTTTTGATTTTGCAACACCTGTTTTGGGAAATGTGTTTTGACTTGGAACGTTCTACGAATGACGAGTTATGGTGAATTTTTGTTAGGGGCAATTCTACAAATAGCCCGGAGCTTAAAATGTTGGGTTTTTTTAGCCCTAAAGAAGTCGCTTTCTCAAAATAGTCCAAGGAATAAGCAACTAAATGTGGGAGCGACACGTGGCATTTTTTTTCCCCTAGCGAAAAGTCGCTTAAAAAGTCAAAAAGTCGCTTAAAATCTAGCAAAAGTCGCTTAAAAAGTGATTTTTTGGTTGCAAAAGGACACAAATAGTAAGTCGCTTAATTGAAAAAAAAGTCGCTTTAAGCGACTTTTTGAAAGTCGCTTTAAGCGACTTTTTGAAAGTCGCTTATTTTCTGGGCTATTTTGAGGAAAGCGACTTTTTTGGGGCCAAAAAAGCCCAACCTTGTTAAACATATAAAACATATATGTTTTATGAAACTTAATGGAATTATGGGATTATATCGGCGACTACCAACCCCTTTTTGTGAATTGGTATGTTTGAATATGTGTGATTACTTTGGGTTATCTCTGTCATCTCTTCTTGACTTGAGTTCTTGTCAACCCTCTTCGCGTCAAGTCCGCTGTTTTGTTTCCTTCCTGCGTGTGTACTCTTGAGTCAGTGTCTTCCTACCGTCACACAGATGATGATACCAAACACTAGTAAATGGATTTAATAAGAATATTTTGGAATTGAAAATGGAATATACTTGGGGATAGTTAACTTTTGGAAACTTTTACGTTTTGGGAATATACGTTAAGACAAGTTTATATTATTAGGTCGTGCCGAGTCCGTTGTGCCGTGAGACCCTAGTTGCCGTGAGATTTTAGATGATGTTGCGTTAGACTACCTTTGAGCTGTTGTGCTGTTATACTCTCTGACATTGTTGTGATATCGCATTGCTGGACTGAGGTGAGTTCTCGTAGCCCCATTTTTAACGTGTTTTACTTGGGGGAAAATGGTACTCAATGCTTTACAAATGTTTTCATGCTGTGAATTACTGTTTACATGATTTTGGACATATGTGTGATGATGCGATTATATGCTGTGACGTGTTTGTTTTGTGATTACTTGACTGCGCCACTGTTAACTCTCTGTTGAGAGCCTACGTGTTATAGGTTCAGTTGGTGTAACTGTTAACTCTCTGTTGAGAGCCTACGTGTTGATAGATCTATCGGGGTAGCTCCCCACATGATATTGGTTATGAGTATGATGGACATTATAGGTTCAGTTGGCGCGACACTATTACTGTTTGGATAACATGCTTGTAATTGGTATTCATGTGCACTATTGTCCTATGTTATATTTCACAGCTCAATGGTTTTACTTTTAAACCTACGAGCTCACCAACATTATGTTGACGTTTTCTAGTACCATTTTCAAGTGGATCATTACTAAAGTATTTGAAGGCACATTTATCGGAGCCAGACTATTTGATACCTATTACTATGTTTGTCAAGATGTCAAGATTTCAAATGAGACATGTTTCCCTTTTAAATTTGGTCAAAGAATGTTTTGTAAACTATTTATGAAATAATTGTAAGGTATGAATCTATGATGTTACGCAATGTGCCTTTCTCAGTTACATCCCATGTTTCCGCCTTTGACGGGGGTGTGACAGCAGGTTGCTGCACTTATTGTCCTCCAAAGTTGCATTTAAGTGAGGAATTAAGTGCCATTACTTCCAAGTCCGATCATATACTCCTAATTACTCATTTTGCCTGCACTTTATGACACTTTGTGGCCAAGAAACATGCTTGGTGACCAAGGATTAATCAACTATAAATAAAAGTGCTTGGTTAAATGTTTCTTATGCATCAAATCACCATTTGATCATCAAACATCATTGGAAAACTCTCCCTTATACCATAAGGGCAGATTTTCTACAACTCTCTAAACCCAAAAGACCATATTCACCTTACCATTCACGGAGGACGTATCACCAAGAAGTATTGGAGCGATTCTCTAGTGTGGTTAGAGCGTTGTACCGGTTGATTGGAGGCTTATATGATTGCTATAATTCCTATTCTTTACTCATTGTAATCGCTACTTGGGTAAACCTTATTATTATCAAGATGTTGAACTTTATATCTCATGTTTGGTTTCTTTGTGTGACATGTGATATGTTTGATAATGATAATCTGTTAATGCTTGTTTGGTTATTATGAGAACTTGTGATAAAAGGATGTTTGGACATAATTAGTGTTTGTTTGGTTTATGATGAAAGACATCATATTTGGTTAAATTGGAACTTGTCATTGTTTATTGTTTTGGTTGATCATTGTTGAATTTAGAGGCCGAAAGGATTCTCAATAGTGATTAGTTTCAATTCATTAGTCGACGAATGTTTTGATCTTGTACTTTGTGACGATTGTGCAAGTGAATTAATAAACATAACAAGTGAAAGGTTAAATTAGATTATAGGTCGAAAGGAGTCTTTTGAATATGTGTTCTCATCATCTTTCAAGTAAATGGAACTTCACAAATTAATGACATCAAAGTCTATGGGTCGAAAGGATTCTTTGTTTGTTGTTGGTTTAGGCGTGAGTCTTATGATATGACCAATTGATTAAGGCTTATGTATATTTGATTTATAAAACACTAGACTATTATAATTGGTTCTTTAGGTCGAAAGGATTACCAATGATAATATGTTTTCCAAACTAAACATCCTAATATCCTTGTGATCATTTGCCCATACAAGTATGTTCTTTGTGTGCTTACATCATGATTTCCATATTGCTTTTCTTGGTGGTTTGATCCGTGACAATCATATCCATCAACTTGTTACTTGCTTAAACAATCAAACAACATTTGAGTACAACCAAGTCTCTTGGGACGACCTTGACTTACCAATCCTTAACTACACACGAACGAGTATACTTGCTCGTATGTGTTTCTAGTTAATCGGTATTTCTTGTTTATAAATTTAAAACCCGTTGCGAAAGCACATCAAGTTTTTGGCTTGTTGGGACGCATCAAGTTTTTGGCGCCGCTGCCGGGGACTTGTTTTGCACTTGTTTGTTCGTTTGATTGTCTTCTTGATTGATATATTGTTTGTTTGCTTGCATGATAATTCCGGCATCGTCACCATTAAGTTTTTGGCGCCGCTGCCGGGGATTTGTGCTTTGCATTTGTCACACCCCCAAAATTTGTGTTTGCAGCGGAATGGAATTCCGGGGGCGTGATGTTCTCGGTCACAAAGTACAAGGAATAAAGAACGACCTCTAAGTGAGTCGTTTTAAAACAAGCGTTTGATTTAAAGTTAAGGTTTACAAAACATAGTTATCCGAGTTCACCATCAAAATGTAAGATTTAAATACATAACCAAACGTTAAATAATGTAAGAAAATCTCCGTCATGATGTGCATCCAAAATGTGACTCGAAGTGCTTTCATAAAAAAGGTGTATCAACATCACCTAGTTACCTAAGAATACACGCTAAAAGGGTCAACAAATAATGTTGGTGAGAGTCATAGGTTTAAGTAAACAGTATTGCGGACCACAAGATTTTAATAGCAAGACAGTACAACAAATATAATGTCACAGCCAAAAATAATATATACAGTGCCTAAGCTCATGACCCCGAAGCTCGACGTACAACAAATATAATGTCACAGCCAAAAACAACTGAAAGGCGGATTCTTGTTTCTCTCCCCATTCGTATTTCTGTTTCTTCTGCGTTAGCTTGGTTAAAGGCTTCGCTATCTTCGAGAAACCCTCAATGAACCTTCTGTAATACCCGGCAAGACCTAGAAATTGTCGAATCTCGGTGGGAGTCTTCCGCGTTTCCCAATCTTTGATAGCCTCGATCTTAGCTGGGTCAACATGCAATCCCTGACTGTCAATTACGTGCCCAAGAAATTGTACTTTTCGGATCCAAAAATCACACTTAGAAAATTTAGCGTACAACTTCTCTTTCTTGAGCAATTCTAAGATCGTCTTAAGGTGCTCTTCGTGCTCTTCCTTGCTTTTGGAGTAGATTAGAATATCATCAATGAACACAATTATAAATTTGTCCAGGTACGGCTTGCACACACGATTCATGAGATCCATAAATACCGCCGGTGCATTAGTTAATCCAAACGGCATCACTTGAAACTCGTAATGACCATAACGAGTCCTAAAAGCCGTTTTCGGAATATCTTCTTCCCGAACCCTTAGTTGATGATAACCCGATCTCAAATCGATCTTTGAGTAAAAACTGGAACCTTGCAACTGATTGAACAAGTCGTCTATTCTTGGAAGTGGGTAACGGTTCTTCACTGTTAACTTGTTCAACTCACGATAATCTATGTGTTGGGTCAAGAATTTGACCCAAGTTCCCTGACAAGATTTGAACATAAAATAGCCAAACTCACTGATAAAATAGTGGGTTACTCACTGATAAAGAAATTAGTGAGTGTTGTAAAAAGCCCGTTGTTGAAGAAACATTTACTTACTGATACGGTGTCAGTGAGTAAAGTATACGAGCTACAAACAACACCAGTATCACTGAGAATTGACAAATGTCTCAGTGACCTGAAGATGCTATCTCTACAAACAGACTGATATATATGGGCACGAACTCCTACAAGAAAAGATAGAAGTCAGACAAAGTACAAAAGAGGAAGATGAAGAGGGACCACTTGGTGGATGACAACTCACACCAAGTGGATGACAACTCACAACAAGTGGCTGTCTAATCATACCTACCACATTTGACTTTGTTTATTTACCTGTATATATAGTGTGCTTTGTAATAGAGATAGTATGGATTCCTAAACAAACCAAAATATACACATAGTGTATTAGTTGATAGGAACATCACTCTCACTGAATCACAAGCAAAGCTTGGATCAGTGAGAGATTATTTGTCACCCAAAGAGGCCAAACCCTCACCTAAGGGGATACCATACCGAAAGTATCCCCTTTAAGAAGTTGAAGATGTTATCATGTAATCTAATAGGTTTTGAGTAATCTTGTAACATTTGTTAATAATATTAATGAACTGTTCTTGTTTTACTTAATTTCATGGACCAACACTATGCACATTCGGAATGATCCATCCTTCTTCTTTACAAACAAGACCGGTGCTCCCCAAGGCGAGGAACTTGGTCTAATGAATCCCTTGTCTAAAAGTTCTTGCAACTGATTAGACAATTCTTGCAACTCTGATGGTGCTAGTCGGTAGGGTGCTCTTGCTATTGGTGCTGCTCCTGGCACCAAATCTATCCGGAACTCTACTTGACGGGTAGGCGGTAATCCAGGCAAGTCTTCGGGAAAGACTTCCGGAAAATCTCGGACAATCGGTACATCCTCCAATCGTTTCTCATCCGATTTCTTTTCGGTTATATGTGCTAGAAAAGCATAACATCCCTTCTTTATATACTTTTCGGTCTTGACGCACGAGATGATATTTAATCGAGTTCCGCTTCGTTCACCACGGATAATCAAGGTTTCACCATTCAAAGGGACATGAACAACCTTTTCGTCGCAAATGATCCTAGCGTGGTGTTTAGATAACCAATCCATACCGATTACGACGTTAAAACTACCGAGTTCGATAGGGATAAGATCGATGTTAAATGGATGATTTAGGAAATTAAAGGTACAATCGCGGATTATGGTGTTGGAGCTAACTAGGTTACCATTTGCTAATTCAACGTCGTAGGTGGTGTCTAAGATGGTCGGTGCAATATTAAGTAGAGGAGCAAAAGTAGTAGACACAAAACTTTTATCGGCACCCGAATCAAATAAAACTGAAGCATAACGATCATTGAGAAGGAACGTACCCGTGACAACAGTCGGGTCCTCAGTAGCTTCCCTGTTTCTGAGATTATAAACTCTTCCCCGAGCTCCGTTATTCTGAGTTCCCTGATTCTTCTCCTTCGGGCATTCTTTCTTGAAATGTCCTGTTTCGCCACATCCGAAACATGTTCCAGGAACCCTCTGATTTGTTGCTGCAGTAGGAGACCTACAGTCTTTGGTTAAGTGCCCAATTTTCTTACAATTGCCACATGGTGTAGGGCAACGTCCTGGATTGTGGTGGCGTTGGCACTTGTCACACTTAGGAAGATTTCCTTCATAACCTCTCCTTTCAGTCGGGCCCGCCACATAGGCCTTGACAACCTCTTGTCTTTTGTTGGGTTGTTGAGCAACATTTCCTCCCTGGTTAGAGTCCCACTTTCTCTTGTTATTGTTATTGTTGTTGTAGCGGTTATTGTTGTTGTTGCGGTTACTGTTATTGTTATCTCGAGCAGCCTTGGCTCGAACAACTTGATCCATCAGATTGTGAGACATTCGGATTGTCTCATCCAGAGTACTCGGCTTAGAAGAGGTAACATTTCCTTGAATATAGGATGGAAGACCCCAGATGTACCTTTCAATCTTTTTCTGAGTAGTCGAAATCATCTCAGGACAGAGAGTAGCCAATTCATGATATCGTTGAGTATAAGCTGCAATGTCGTACCCTTTCACTGTTAAATTCCAAAATTCAACCTCCAATTTTTGAACTTCATTTCTCGGGCAATACTCAGCAGTTACCATTTCCTTAAACTCAGCCCATGGTAATTCAAAAGCAGCATCAATTCCCACTGATTGGGCATAGGCATTCCACCAAGATAAGGCACGATCCAACAAGGTACCTGTAGCATATTTCACCTTACAGTTTTCCACGCAGTTGCACATATGGAAAGTCGATTCCAACTTCTCGAACCATCGTACCAAACCGACAGTTCCTTCCGTGCCACTGAAAGTCTGCGGCTTGCAACCCGAAAACTCCTTGTAAGTACATCCACGAGTCGTGGTTTCAACCGTTCCACTAGCTTCTCTGCCGTTACCACTGTTGCGATTGTTCTCATATTCAGCCATAGCAGCAGCCACCTGGACCGTGACCCGTTGGGCAACGAGTCGATCGATCTCAGCTGTACTCATGCTTTGTTTCTTAGGCGGCATTGTTTTTCTAATCACAAGAAACAACAATAATTAGGGTCCATAAGTAACAAAGGTCATCACAAGTATATATATATATATATATATATATATATATATATATATATATATATATATATATATATATATATATATATATATATATATATATATATATATACAACCATGACATGTGAAAATCACAACAAGATCAACCACAACAATATAGGAATAAATCATGACAAAAATAAATCATGACAGAAATAAGACGTGATAAGAACAATCCATGATAATCACAACAATCATAACATATTTTCACCATGAGTAAGTACAACCACAACAAGATAAAAATACATCACGACAAGGATAAATCATGATAAGAATATGGCGCGATAATGATCAACCACACAAAGAATAAATCACGAAAACCATAATAAGATCGCAATATAGATAGATACATCACAACATACATAGATACAAAAGGAAAGTATCGGTTCACATCGACCGATACCGCATCATAGCGTACAAAAGAAAAGTCTCGGTTCACATCGACCGATACAATACATCTTGACATAATTTGCTACATTGCTGTACAACTAACAAAAGATCGCAAGCGTCACTACTAATGCCACACACCCCGTGGCTAGGATATAAATAAAAAAGATACCTATGATACAAATCTAATCTAGGCACTGCCAGATGCGTCATCAAGATGGCGCTGGAGATCTCTGATCTGATCACGGAGACTAGCAATCAACTCATCCTGGTCGCGTCGTCGCGCCTGCTCATCCTCCACGAAATGCTCAAGTGTAGCAATCCGGGAGTGGCCAATGATCTGGTGCTCCAACTGAGTCTCCAAGGTCTTAATGCGCTCTAGGGGAACCTCATCGAGATGATCAAATACTCGGCCAATACGGTCCTCATGACGGACCATCCTGGCAATCAGAAATGGAATGGTATGATGGACAGGCTCACCTGTAACTGGTAGAACTCGAGCAGCAGCCATCTCAGAACTCTCTCCTAACTCCCAAGCACGAGGAGTACCCTCATCGTACCTCCACCTACTGAGAACATGCGGAATAAATGACCATCTGCGGGCATCAACCCGTCTGTGAACCTCGCGTCGAGCGGAGGCCTCAGCAGCAGCCATAACATAGGGATCTGAAGGAGAAGGAACCATGGTAAATGCCCTCTTTTGAGGCGGTAGCAGGGTGTCAGAAACATCTCTGGATGGTGATGGTAAGGGAACTGTGGTGGTCTGACGGTAAGTAACTGATGGTGGTGGTGGTGGAGATGATGGTGGTGATGGGATATGAGGTGGAGTAACAGTGGGTGCTGGTACACGGCTGGGTTGAGGTCGGACCCTCTTCCTAGCCATGCGGAGCATAACAGGGCCAGTCTCATGTAATCGGTAGCGACGACCAATAGGGATCTGATCTGGTCGCACAACAGGAGCACGCCTAACACGGCGCACTGGTGGTGAGGCTGGTGGTGATGGTACTGGAGGAACAGGTGCAATGGGTGGTGATGGTATAGGTGGTGTAGACACAGTCTGGGCGTCCTCGAACAGTGGATGATGATGAATCGTCCATATCCGAATCAGAATCGAGGATGATAGGATCGGTAGGTGAAGACATATCACTGTAAACCAGGTCAATAAAAATATGTATAAGTATAAATGACTTATATAAAATAAGTGAATAAAAACATGTTTCGCAATCCTAAGCACATCATGATATTGTGAAGTGTCGTGACCTAGTGGTTATAGTCTAGGGTCAATGATGCATCCTAGTTCTCTATAACCTTGGCTCTGGTACCAATCTGTCACACCCCCAAAATCTGTGTTTGCAGCGGAATGAAATTTCGGGGGCGTGATGTTCTCGGTCACAAAGTACAAGGAATAAAGAACGACCTCTAAATGAGTCTTTCTAAAACAAGCGTTTGATTTAAAGTTAAGGTTTACAAAACATAGTTATCAAAGTTCACCATCAAAATGTAAGATTTAAATACATAACCAAACGTTAAATAATGTAAGAAAATCTCCGTCATGATGTGCATCCAAAATGTGACTCGAAGTGCTTTCATAAAAAAAGTGTATCAACATCACCTAGTTACCTGAGAATACACGCTAAAAGGGTCAACAAATAATGTTGGTGAGAGCCATAGGTTTAAGTAAACAGTATTGCGGACCACAAGATTTTAATAGCAAGACAGTACAACAAATATAATGTCACAGCCAAAAATAATATATACAGTGCCTAAACTCATGACCCGAAGCTCGACGTACTCGTACGCAATTAAGCACAATAATAACAATGCCCCAAATAAGTGTTTGCCAGACACTCGGAAATAATCCGAATGATATGCGTCCGTTTACCCAGTTGGCACGACCAATCCGGACGGGGTGTCAACCCAAATAGATCTATTCATAACATCCGCGATTACAAGTAATTAACGGTTCATGATACGTAGGGGACTTTAATGGCAATGCGGTAACTTAGGCAAAGTAACAGTTTTAGTACTTGTGTCTGTATGTAAAAACAAGCAGTGTATTCCCACCCTGAGGGTTTAGAAATTATGTATAAACAATGTAAAAGTCGGGGCTATGAAACTCACCTTAGTAAAGCAAATCTCGTTTGGTATTATGTAAACGGCAATATAGGTCCAATAACTCTAATCGCGACCTAAATATACGAATGTCTTAGGTTCCGAAATCAAGGTCAAGCATGCAAGTTAGTACTCTCCTTTATCACTCGTACATGTTGTTGTAACATTTGTTGTCAAAATTTAATTACGTCATTTTGATCCTTTATTAGAAATCACCACTTTTAGAAAACATAACTTGTTTATTTCATATCCAAGTTTTAATCGTTGCGTTAAAATGTTTTTCAAAATTCCCTAACGCTTCTAATAATTATACACATAGTTCTACAATTTTCGTTTACTTTATTTTAACCAAAATGTACTCAAAATGGTCTAAAATCTATCCTTAAAAATTCCATCAGCTTTCTATTAGCCAAATAACATGCTGTCAAAATTTATATGTTGTCGCAAACATTCTTTTAGCCATATCTTTTGCGTCGTAACTCCGTTTCTTAAGTGTGACCTATCCACGCGAAGGTATTTAAGTGTACTCTAGGCTTTTCAAGGTCTCGGCTAGCCTAAATATCATTTAGTCCTCAGTTTTTCACTTCTAAAAATCTGGACGGAATGCATTTTTCAGAAAATAGTTGTTTTCGTCGTCTAACTTGAAAATATCGTATCTTTTTTGTTATAAGCCCGTTTTAACTCATTCAAGCGACCATGTTTTCGTTATTAAGTCTATTTCCTATATTTCTAGCCTATTAATGTCCATAAGCTACTGATTTTTCCAGTTCTTGTAAAGTTGGATAGATTGTTTATTATGAATGTTAAAAACTATTTTCTAACCTTCTAATCACTTAACCACTTAACCACAACTTTCATGCTAGTCCTAGTTTCTCCATCAACTTTCCAACATAACCATTGTGATCTAAACTTAACTATATTCAAAGTCCATGTAATAAATTATCAAGCATGTCTAATATACAAGTTTACTAATATTCACATTTATAAGGTTTGTTTGAAATAAAAACTTGTTAAACATAAACTTTTGTTGAAGGATCATAGTAAATGTAAATTTTGCCAACATGTACTAAGTGATAATGAGTATAAATACTTCACAAACATGTAAGATATGAAAACCATGGAGGGTTAGTAAGTTCACTTACAAGAGTGATTTGTGAAATGAGTGTTGTAAATCACTAGTTTAACCGCAAGACTTGTGTTCCAAAACCTTTGTTAATAAGCCCTAATATCCTTGATCCTTGCCACAACAACTCTTTTTCTTCTTGCTCTTTTAGTGTGTGTCGAATTTATGTAGTAAAAAGGGTAGGATTATTTATTTTTTTGGCTATTAGAATGAAAAGTGAAGACTAGTTTAGGTTATTTATACTTGAACTTTATTCAAACTAGCAATAGTTAGTCAAGTGTCATATTTTGGTCAAGGGGGGGGGGGGGGGTGGCCGGTTAGGAGGGCTAGGGGGGACATGGAGATAAAATGGTGGCTTAGCCCAAAAGTAGAAAAAGTTAAGCACACTTTGTTGCTTAATGATGATTAATTTAAATTGTGTAAAAAGTTGTCTAATATCTAAGTGACATGAGAGAGGAGGGGGGCGGCATGGGTAAAATTTGGGGATAAAATGAGTAGTTTTAATACAAAAATGTATATGTTGTAGGTATTGGGTGTTAAAAATATGTATTGGTTGTTGTTTCGGTAATTAATGGAAGTTATACGTATTTAAACGTAAGTTATAAAGAAATTACTTTGGGTGTCAGAAAATATTTTGGGAACTTTTGTAATAATTTTGGAAGTATAAAAATACGTTGGAAATAATCATTGAGAAAATCGGGTATGTCGGGTGTTAAATATTGAATAACGTTTGTTGAATTTAAAACCGTAAGTAGTTAAAGAATAGAAAATTGTTTTATAGTTTAAAATTGTGGAATGGAGCAGGAGCAAGATACTGAAGAATTGTGGACTAAATATAACCTAAGTCTTAGTGCAGTTGGAATTCATTCTACGCTTTCACGTCGGTTCAAGTAAAAGTCTTACGTAAATTGTTTTCAAATAAATGTCAAGAAAGTAAATTCGAGTTTGGTGAACAGTATTGACCTAAATTTTTGCGGGTTGTGATAGCATTCTTTTGTTTTTTTTGTTTGTTTCTCTTGCGTGTTCCTTTGATTGATTGTTTGAATTGAATTCTTGTTGAATTGTTCGTTTGTTCGTTTGCTTGATATATTGATTGATTGCTTATTTGCTAATTTGTTCGAATTGCTCTTGCTCATTAATGATTATTTCTTTGCTCTTGTTTGATTGCTCTTGCTCGCTTGTTTGCTCATGATATTTGCTTAATTGCTTCACTTGCGTTTTGTTTTAAAAATCTCTCATTTCTCATCTTTTGCTTAATGATCTTGGCATCAAAATAAAGTTTTTGGTGTTGGGATTTTGTTTCATGTCTTCTAAAAATGCTCATCTTAATGATTGCTTCCAAAGTTTGTGCTCGAAATTGCTTGCGAAAAAACCACCAATTGTGTTTGACTTGTTTTTCTTATTTGTCTTGTTTTGTTTTTCTTATGTGATCTACATTCCGTGTTTTTCTTTCGTTTAATCAATAAAAGTTTTAAAGTTTAAACTTGTTTATAAATAAAAAAAAAAAGTTTTTCTTTTAATTTTCGCCCAGCAAACGCCGGTTCAGCCTTGAACCAACCGGTTCATCACTTTCTGTGACCCATTTTTAACCGAACCGCCGGTTTGGGTCTTGAACCGCCTTTTGCTGACTAAAAAAAAATGATTTTGCATTTTCCTTATTTTACTTTAAGATATGTTTAAACTTTAAACTTAAATTAGGTTTTTTGCATTTTTAAGTTTTGTTAATTTTGGTACGTCGTAAATAAATAAGTACTTGCTTGTATTTAAAAATAAAAATGTTTTGAACTTTGTGGGTATGTTCACTGGAAACCCTCACGAGACTTAACTCGTCCACTCGGGCCACCGAGGGGTTTAAAAGGCTTGTTGCATACGCTAAATGCAATCGTGATGCCACGAAAGTGAGTTTTAGAATTTTACATGTTTTTGTAGTTTAGTTTATTTTTTCAGATTTAATAAGCTCTTAGAGATTGGATGATTGTGGCATTACACTCTTGATTGGACATGTTTGGTTGGAAGAGAAATCGATTGATCTCGCGTACTTAACATCTTATCAAATGGAGTTCGATCGCGATTTCTTGAGCCCATGATGTTTCGTTTCTCTCGGTCTTTTCTTATCTTATTTTTCCCTATTTTTCATGCTTTGAAGTTTATTTTTCATATTGAGTATAATGCTTAACTTAAGTGTGGGGGGGGGGGGGGGGGGGGGGGGGGGGAGTAAAATAGTGAAAAACGAAACTAGTTTTAAATTTTCATATTTTTGGGCCAATTTTTAAAATTTTGTATACTTGTTTGCCCTTATCTTCTAGTTGTTTTCGCGCATATAGGTTAATATATTAGAGTAACTAGATCATCCCACTGGTGAATACGGTAAATTTTGAAAAATTCGAGATGTATCCCGATTGACATTGCAATCCATTTTTAGGATCGATAACATTTGCTAGCGCATTTATAGCCCATTAACACTAAATATGTGAGGATTTGAGCCTATTTCATATAGCATATATTTTTATGCTTGAATCTTTTTGCTATGATTGTGCCGGTGATTTTATTTATTCTAGAACTTGTGCTTGCAAATCATTACCAGACCGCAGTGAGATTACATTCGTGTGATATAAGTGTATTCGCGTGATAAAGATGCACCCTTAGGAATTAAACCAAATGGCCTTCCATTTTACATCTAATGATATATTAGCTAGCCACATCGGTTAGTTAACCTCACATATGGACCCATTTGTAGCGCTCATTTTTAGCGCTAGATACCCTTAGTTCACCCTTTGAACATTCTTTTTGTTTTGTTACATCCAGAAAATACAAAAAGATTTTACACTTTAAACCTTAGCATTACCCTGGTCAAAGTCTAAACGGTTGGTTGCTAGTTGCTTGGAATGTTGGATAGTTTTTGATGATTATTGGTTAGCCACACTTTGTCATTCGTGTGTGCTGATGCGTTCTCTAAGAGGGGTATATATTATATCCTAATTTCACTCAAATTTTAAATTTATAAAATACCTTTTTACCATTTATTTCAGAAACACATACGAGCAAGTATACTCGTTCTATTGTAGTATGGTTGGTGGTAAATAAGGATCGTCCCAAGAGACTACTAGTTTTGGTTTAAGCAATGTAGATAATAGCAATAAAAATAGTACTTAAGATTGTCACGCTCCAAAGCACTTAAAAGTAATTAAACAAACAAAGGTTTCAAATCGAAGCAATCAAACAAACAAATACTTGTTTAGGAACCATGACTAATCGTGATAGAATGTTGAACATGTTTGGGTGAAACTTAGAAGGCACATGTCAATTTTCACAAGGACTTCTAGTCAATGGGTCATATCAAGAAAATCCATGTTTCTACTAGTTTCACGGGTGAGTCCTTTCGGCCTACTCTCATCCCATTACGCTAGCTCCCTTTTTGTGATCAAATGTATGAAAAAGATGATTAGTTAAATCAGTTCTTACGAGTCTTTTCAACCCAATCTCGTGATTAAATATTTCCGAATTCATTTAAAACTTGCATACTTAATATTCGTCACTTATCAAATACCAATCTATTTGTGCACCAACTTCTTGGAATCAAACAATATTAGAAATCTTTTCAACCCTTAAATCCAATAATGTTTAACCAACAAGTTTTAGAACACGAATTATATTTAAACAAACTCATGAAAATAATCACTTTTTCTAACCGACTAAACATCCAACATTCATACGAAAGTCACATCATTCCCAAACAAGCATCACAAATTATTCCATAACAAGCATCATCATAAAACATATCATTGCATTCAACATCAAATGGTTTAACATGATTATTTAAAGTAAAGAAAATTACCCAAAAGTAAGATTACAATGAGTAATAAAAGAGTTATAGCACTCCTTAGGGCCTCCAATTGAACAAGGGAATCTTCCACCTCTTCTAACAAGTATATCCAACTCTTCCTTTGTTTCTACTTGGAATCTTTCTTGAGAATGGCAGAGATTATTAAGCTCTTTTGGGTTTAGTAAGTAATGTGATCAAGTCCTTATGGTGTAAGGCTTGATTGTAAGTGTTGTATATATTATGGGTGCATTAGGGGTTTATTTATACTTGAATTCTCCCCTAAAAACTGAATTAAGCCTTGAATATCCATAAAAGAGAGGGTAATGATCGGACTCTAGTCATAATGGTAGTTAAAACTTAGAGTTAATGCAACTCTTCATCTCAGAATTTTCTCAACCTTCGGTTTGGACTATGGACCTGCGGTTTGGAATGTCTGCTGAACCTAAGGTTGAGTTTCTTGAACCTTGGGTTTGAATCTCAGCTTCAACCTTAGGTTGGGATTTGTGAACCTTGGGTTGAGACCGATTCTTGCACATAAATTTCAACTCTAAGCTAGCATATAACTCCAACTTTTAACACACTTTTTAGCATTCAATCTTGACTTCATCTTTTCATCCTTCTCATGTACAACGGAAATAATCATACTATGAATCAATATCTTTGTTGACGAGCTTTTCATCAATATTTACTTGATTTTGTAGCTTTTCTTCGTCTTTCTTGATATTTCCTTGTACCTAGACTTGAACACATCTTTAACAACTTTTAAGCGTAAAATGATCATAAACATAACTAAATAATATGCAAAAACATACAAATAACGCGATAAAAACATGTACAAATGAGCGTTATCAAATCTCTCACACTTAAGTTTTGCTTGCCCTCAAGCAAAGTAATCTTTTAAAAAGTAAGTTTCCAATAGCCAAAAATCATGATTCTCTAAAAATTTCACTAATCTTATAACACCGTTTCCCAGGTGTTGGGACCCCACCCTAGATGAAAATGGATAAAGACTTTATGTGATTGGTTGGTCAACAAAGTTATGTGGAAGTCAAACCCGATAGTCAAACTAGTAGTCAAAGTATGACTAACGTAGTTATATAAGGAATGATGTATAACTAAAGGGACCTAGGTTGTCAAGTGTTAATTATGTGTTATAAGTTAGTTGTGACCAAAGTAGAAGGAAGGAGACTTGAGGGACCAATTATGTCAAAAGGCCAAACTTCTCACCTAACTAAATAAATCCAGGGAATTCTAGAGAATTCCCTCATTATTTTGGATAAGATGTGTGAGGCCGATTATGGAGAAGGAGAAATGGAGGGAAAAGCTAGTTGTTGGCTTAGGAGGAAGAAGATGAAGATAAATGTCTATAATCCTTCCTAGCAATGATCCCTTCCAAGTAAGTATCACTATCTTAATGATTTATGAGGCTAAGTTTTAAGGGTTAAGTGGGTTTTGATCACATGATCATGGGATGATCATGTGATAACATAGAAAAGATGATGGATAAGTTAAATGGGTTTTATAACCCTTGATTATGATATGTAGTGATAATAAGTTTTGATGATGGTTATGGTTAGGAAGAAATGAGGATGATGATGATGGTGGTGAAATCATGAATGGTAGATTAACTTGGATATGAGGTAAGTAACTCTCCCTAAAACATGTGTTATGTACGTATTTATCATATATGTGTTATGATTGTATGAGACCATGAGACTTGGATTTAGGATGGTAGTAAGTTGGAAATTGGTGGCTAGTGGTTTTGGCTAAGAGTATGTAGCTTATAGGCTTGGGAATAATTAAGGTATGTAGTTAGTTATGGATGTTATGACTTGATATTAGTTATGCTATGAGATTATGCGTGAGATGGTATGAATGTCGTAGTATAGAGGCTTTTATGTGATTATGATGCTTGTGTGGAAATATGTGTATGAGATATGTTTTATGTCGGGTTACTTACTAAGCGTAAGCTTATTCTTTTAGTTGTCAATGTTTTGTAGGCTTATGCGCGACGGAAGGAAGTTTCATGGATTATAACATAAGGATTTGGAAGTGGAATTGGAAGATAATAAGTATTAGGAGCTAGGTAGAATACCGAGCTCGAGACAAGGTTGTACCCCCGAGAGTCTTTTATTGATTTGTAAAGTGTAGTCGTGTGTCAAAGTGTATGTCAAAGTGGTCATAACGATTTGGGAGTCTAACGATGAGTCAAAGTGTAGTTTATGTGTTTATGCATAAAGTTAAAGGGGCGTTTGGTTTAGTTGTAAATATACCCATTTTGGGTAGTGAACGGGTCAAGTGTTGTTGGAACACGTTTGATATGTTAAGTTATTGATGTTGGTCAAGTTTGGTATAAATCGGAAGTCGTATGGATGGTTTGTAGTGAAAATGGGTCAAAACGGGTTATTTGCATAACCCGTCTCATTTGTAAAAGTACCCTTTCGGGAAGTCGTTCTGTAAATATTTTTGTATGAAAATGAGCCTATACATATACCAAGTAAATCTGGAAAGTTTGGTTAAGTTTCGAGTTCGGGAGGTCGGGTTTCCAAGTGGAGATAATGAAAATTGAGTTTTGGGGACAGCAGGTTCAAACCCTTGGGTCCGGTTTTAGACCCTGGGTTTTGGGGCCAGACCGGCGGTCGGGACTCTCGGCCGGCGGTCTGGGCTGTTTTCCAGATTTTGGCGATTTTCAAAAATTCATATCTTTTAATCCGTAAGTCGTCACGGGTCGTACCACCGTTGTTTTGAAGGTAATTGAGTGTACTTTCACTTAAAAATAGCCTCAAGGGCTGAATGATTATACATTTTTGTCAGTCATCAAAAGAGTGGTCGGATGTCCATAAAAGTCAATACTTTTCGCGTAAAAAGTTTTAATTTTTGGTCTAAGCGGGCACGGGGCGTAACAACTTGGTATCAGAGCTTCGGTTTAAGTGAATTAGGTTTCCACTATAGGTTGCCTAGACTTAAACCACTCGTAGACGCGTTAAGTTTAAGTTTAAGAAATGCGGGAAAATATTATGTAAGTTATAGAATGTGAATGTTGAGTTTTGAAATGAATTATGTGATTGCTATATGAGTAGAATGATGAGGACTTAGGGATGTGTCTTATGTGATATATGTTGTGGGAGACTTAATGTGCGAATGATAGGAATACCGTGCACCTCGGGTTGTGTCGGTAATTATTACGTGATGTGGATGTAGTTGAATATAGAAGTAATGAGCTAGAAAACGGGTTATGGTGTAACACCCCCAAATTTGTTTTGTGGCAGCGGAAGATTTATTTGGGTGTTACTGTGAGGATCGAATACAAAATCATAGAAAAACAGCCCGAAACGGCATTTTCACTTTACATAGGTCCTTAATACAAATTCAGTTACAAAGCGTTACATCAGAGTACTAAGGTTTCTCTAAAGAAACATCAATTTAACTGAATTACAACTTTATTTTACACCATTTATTTAAGATAGGGTGCGTCTGCTCCATGCCTTGCCTTGCTCCTTTTTAGTTCCCTGAGATACATGCTTAAAAGTCAACATAATGTTGAGTGAAATCATGGAGTTTGTAGTTTAAATATCAGTTCAATCACAAGTAAGATTGTATTGGAGATACAATCAGTTTAAAAAGATTGATATTGCAGTTCATATATTGCCCTAAGTCTCATGACACGCAAACGTTAACAAAGTACCGCATAAACGGAGGTGTTCACCAAATTAATGATGAAAGTTTTGCCCTCGTGTAATAGGTGATTTTGCCAATTCCTATTTCTCTCAAATATAATGCATCGCGACTAATACGACTAGCAAAAAGCATTCCGTCACAGTATTAGTGGGATAGGTCGTCAACCTCTAATAGATCTATTCATTATATTCGCGTTCACCGCAGTGATTAATGGCTCATGATAAAGGGTCTTATGGCAATATGGTGTACTTAGGCATATATCAAGTCAGTAGCATACAGAAAAAATACTTGTGATTTATTTATAGCATGTATCCCCCTCACGGAGTTTAAAAAGTATAAAGAGTTTAAAAGTGAGGCCATGACTCACCTTATGCGTTCCTGGTGATGGTAAAAATAAACTCAGAGGTGATTATAACAACTTCGATATAGAACCTGGTAAATATATATAAATAACTGAGAATCTGACTAATTTCTAGTGGTGTGTGTGTATGAATGGTGGATGATGATTATACAACGATTCAATCGTTAAAGGTGAAAGTGTTATATGATTATGGTACTTGTACCCTCATAAGATCATATCTTCCTAATGTAAATGAAATATAATCATGAAATATTTCTATCGCTAATACTAATATGCAAATATAATACAATTATGCATATGAAGTAAAGGTACGGTGCAAAAATGAGAAATAAGATAAGAATGACAAGTTATAATAGTTTGTTCTTGTTCTTTCCAGGTTTTACATTTCCTACCCTAACCGTGGCTTGCGTTACGTCGTTAGTCCTTATTCAGTCCATAATCCAATAATAGTCCAATAATTGTCCATAAGTCCATATAAGGCTTGAAGTTCAATGGTATGTCAAATTAAGTCCTTTACAACTGTTTTCACAGCTTCAGTCCCTTAGTTTCCCGGTTTGGCAGTTTTAGTCCTTTTCGGTTAGGTCGCGTTACATTTTTAGTCCTTTTTGCATAAAAATGACGGGAAAAATATTCTGAAAATTTCTATAACTTTATTAAGTTTATTTTAACTTATTTCAAGTGTTTATTCCATAAATGAGATTATTTTTACCTTATTGGGCCGATTAACGAATTTAGTTAAGGTCTGTTAACAAATTTAGAGGCGAGGGCGTGAAAACTGTTTTGGGCTTAGATTTGGGCTATTTTTAGGATTCTAAAAATATATCATACGGGCCTGTTGGGCCTTGTTATCGAAAATCCTTGTTGGGCTTTGATTTGGGCTCAAACCGAATGTTTATAAAATTTTCTGAAAATAGTTGGTAAATCTTAGTGAAGGTCGATCAAAATGATATGTTTTGAGTGTGTTAACAAGTTCATGAAGTCGAATCTAGAATATGAAAAATATAGTTTGCTAGGTTGTCTATCGAGTGATGTAAAAATTTATATATATATTATATACAGGTTTTCGAAAATATAATAATGGTTTTTTGGGTAGGTCGAATGAAATAGCTTTGTGAAATATTCCATGAATTTTTCTAAGTGTTTTGCTCTTAGTCGAGAAGCACTATAAAGGGATTATTTTGAGTGTCGATATGAGGTTATGAGGGGAATCTTAGAACACGAAAAAGGTTGTTTCTCAAGTGTATGGTCGAGTGGAGTAAAAATATATAGATGCTACGTTTGTGGATTTCGAAGTGAACATGTCTCTAGTTGTCGAATGGTTCTTTTTAGTTGAAGTACTTAATTAGATTTTCTTTTGTTTCCTACATGGTCCGATCAAGTAAGAGTTGGGGTAGTTCATTTTTATAGTCGAAACTTGTGTGTGTTCAAAAGTTATCTAAATGAAAAGTGTCGTCGGTTACGTGGTCTATTAAGTCCTGTCACGATAGGATATGGTCGTTAAAAATATTAGCGAGATATGAAGTTATTTTGGAGGTATTTTGAGACTGTTTTTATTCATATATATACGTAGCATGTTTTAGCTTGTACCTATTTTATTTATAGCGTAGCACATATGGGTTTGCATGGGACAACTACTTACATGTTCGAGTAGATTGATGCGTATAAATTATTGATAAGTTTCCATGTTTGATCTAGTGTTTACCAATATAATGCAAGGTCGTGCTCATATGGTAAATGTGATAAAAGTTTGTGACTGTATGGTATATGAAATAGGATAGACGTGCTTCGAATGTAGCATGGAATGTGCATGCAGTGAGTACATGAATTATATTTAAAAGAGGATGAGGAAACTTACAACACCTTTGAGAAAGGTGGTGGAGGCTTAGCAGTAGTCGGTTGGAACACGAAAAGAAAACAATCCCACTTGCTTCAACCTTTTTACCCGAAGCTAGTCGAGTTCTCTGTCGTGAAGTAAGTTTAAATGAAGGTATTTTGATTGTGAAATGGGTGTGAAGGAGGTTGTTCGAGTAGGATACAAGAGAAAGCAGTGAGCTTAGGGAACTTTATACGCCTATGTTCTTTATTGACTTTGCTTCCAAAGTCTTCGACAGGAAGGGATGTTAATGTTTAAGGAATGTGGTGATGTTGAAAGATAATGATGTGTGATAGGAGAGATCGAATAGGGGAGACTTATATAAACAAAATATCTTCAATTTGCTTGACTTCTTGACCAATGATTTGAGAGCACTGTGGATAGAAGACACTTGTGTGATGGTATGCTAGTTTAGGTGTAAAACGTGTGTGGTTGGTTGGGATTTTGGCTGCTAGTCCTTGTAAGCTTCCTGTTTCATTCGGTCCTCACATATTAGCACAAGTTTTATTTTACCGAGTTACACTTCATGTTTCTTGTTTACTTTGCATATGGAGTATGACATTTAATTAGTAATGTAGTTAATAGGTTGTGGGAGCATGATAATATTTAGTGTCGAGGTCTTTAGTGCTATGTCTGTGTCGAAAGGGTTACAACCAAAACGAGTTTAGCATCATGTTACTACTTGCTATTTCTAGTTAGGTTGTTGGTGTCACAGTAGTGAGTTAAGTGGTACGTTTGAATGTGTATTATTAAATGAATGTCGTGTTTGATATTAATAAGAATGTCGAGTTTTTAGAAAAGTGGGTAACGAGTGGGTATTAAGAGTAAGGCAAGAAAGAAAGATGAAAGTGAACTAGTGAAATAATCTTGGTGTCGTGGTGATGATGGGTTGTGAAGTTGGGTTGGTTTTTATCGACATACAATGTATAATGGCCATATTCGATCTTTAAGGTTTGCATGAGTTCTTGAATAAGTGTTGTATCGATTGGGTGAAAAGAAAAGAAAACAAAGAAGTGAAGATAATATCATTTGGTGTGTTGGGTGGGCTGTGATATCCGAATGGGGTTGTGTGATGTTCCCTTGGTTTGGCTAGCTCGATGGGCTTTTGATATTAGGGTTGAGGGTTGTTGTTGGGTCGAGCAAATAAGGGCCCGATTGGTTTGTAGTGGTAGTTTAGGATTATTGTTTATTGTTAGTGTTTGTGTTTTAGTTAAATAGAAGTATGTGATATTAACTTTGATTAAGTGTAGTGAATGAACTAGACGAATATGATTACTTGTCGTTGTGTAACCGTGTTGTTGCGTCGGAGATATTATCTCTAGTGTCGATGTGTTTAATATATATATGTGTATAATGCATTGCTACTAATAACAATAACGAAAAGTTTAAATTTCTAGTGAAAATAGGCGTTAGGAAACAGTAATACGAGATTATTATTAATCACTAAGATTGATTACAAGGGTTTTTCACAGGTTCTTACATATGGATTGTTTAGATTATGAGACGAAATACATGTTATGTATATGTATACTACGTAAGTGAATGATAGTTTTGTATAGTATAGACTCAAGATTTAGTTATGTGTTTGCGTACTATAGGAAGATAATAATGGTAAGTCGTGAAAGGGACTAATGAGGTATTAGAGATGGGTTAATGGAAAGTCAAAGTATTAGGAGCATAATTATGAACGTGTGGTAATGTTGAATGAGTGTTATAGCATAATGTGGTGAAGAAATGATATAAACATATACATAATGAGTCAGTGATGAACTTAGTAAAGTTACAAAATGAGAAAAGGGCATAGGGATTGAGTAAATGATGAAATAGAGAGAAATTTCTTAAGTACTAATAGCTATAATGAGATGGACATGTATGAGGTTAAGGTATTGCCATGAAATAATTATATTACGGCTAATGCGATTAGCTGTAATTATTAATAATGAATGAATGTGTTATAGTTGACGATCTATGTAAGGTCTACATGTAAAGGAAGCGAGTGAGACTAATAGAAAAGAGATAAGATACGAGAATAAGAATGTGGTGGATTAAAAACGTAAGAAAGAATGAGAGGAGTGTGTATGAGATAAAGGCGTTGTCCTGAAATTATCATATTACGGCTAAGGCGATTAGCGGTAATTACTATAATAAATGCATGAGTTACGGTTGGCAATATGTGCAAAGTCTAGATGTAAATGAGTTGAGTGGACTAAAATGTAATGTAAGAATGTGGAGATGATAAATGAAGGCTAAGAATGCAAGAGGTAAAGTAAAGATGTGAAAATAACTAACGCGGATTAAGAATGTAGGATGGTAAAACACATAGAGGTGTGTAATTATAATAAGCAGGCTCATATTCTATGTGCTTGCGTTCACTAAAATAAACGAATGTAATAATGTGTGTGTGGTGCTTATGACTTGGATCCATTGTTAAGGTGATAAAGTGTGAATGTAATGATCCTTCGGGATGAATGTTAAATGTGGTATCCATCGGGATGACCAAGTAAATGAATGATAAGGAATCCTTCGGGATGAATGTTAAAGATCCCTCGGGATGAAAACGTGTTGCCTTTATCGGAAAATGGGGTTGCCTACATCCTTGGCAATAGAAATATCCCCAGAATGAACGTGTTAATGATATGGATCCAAGTCTAAAAGGGAAATATGAAGTATAAACAAGTTGAAATAATAAAAGTTAAATTGGGAATTAGGAATAGTAGTGTTATGTCGGGAGTACATAACCATGAGTTTATATTTCTTGATTTACATCGATTGGGACGCCTCTCCATGTAAATGAGGAAATATAAATGAGTGAGCCTATGTGTTGCCGACACGACACGAGTAGGGTTAGAGAAGTAGAAAGCGGGAGTTTAGAATTAGTTAGAAATTATAAGGACTAAGATAGGAGGGTTAGAATTTGACCAAGGCTTTTAGTTGAGACTTAGGAGAAACCTTGAGGGGATGGAGAAGTTGTAACGATGATATGATGTGCCTTGCGGTGTGGTACAAATATGATGAATGAAAATAATAGAATGCGAACGTATTAGTCGAGTGTGATTATGCAAAGTCAAATGGTACGAGTTTCTTGAGTATCAAGTAGTCAAAGAATGAGAATAGGGGATAAAGCGAGTGAGATGGTGATGTAATGGTAATAGGGCGGATTAGAATGGTGATTAGTTGTAATAAGTATGTCTTGTATTATGTAACATCTAAGCAAGAGTTGTGCAGCATAGAAGTAAGTGGGAAGTGATGGGAATTGAGGGTATGTGATGTGATGTAAGTATAGTGGACTAAGAGTTGCAAGATCACTTAGATCACTGCACTAAACAAACTAGGAATTAAGGTGCTAGGAATGAGATGAGTTATGAGACTAAGTTTTGGTTAGAAATAGACGAAAGATTTCGGGGACGAAATCTAAATAAAGAGGATAGAATTGTAACACCCGTTTCCCAGGTGTTGGGACCCCACCCTAGATGAAAATGGATAAAGACTTTATGTGATTGGTTGGTCAACAAAGTTACGTGGAAGTCAAACCCGATAGTCAAACTAGTAGTCAAAGTATGACTAACGTAGTTATATAAGGTATGATGTATAACTAAAGGGACCTAGGTTGCCAAGTGTTAATTATGTGTTATAAGTTAGTTGTGACCAAAGTAGAAGGAAGAAGACTTGAGGGACCAATTATATCAAAAGGCCAAACTTGTCACCTAACTAAATAAATCTAGGGAATTCTAGAGAATTCCCTCATTATTTTGGATAAGATGTGTGAGGCCGGTTATGGAGAAGGAGAAATGGAGGGAAAAGCTAGTTGTTGGCTTAGGAGGAAGAAGATGAAGATCAATGTCTATAGTCCTTCCTAGCAATGATCCCTTCCAAGTAAGTATCACTATCTTAATGATTTATGAGGCTAAGTTTTAAGGGTTAAGTGGGTTTTGATCACATGATCATGGGATGATCATGTGATAACATAGAAAAGATGATGGGTAAGTTAAATGGGTTTTATAACCCTTGATTTTGATATGTTGTGATAATAAGTTTTGATAATGGTTATGGTTAGGATGAAATGAGGATGATGATGATGGTGGTGAAATCATGAATGGTAGATTAGCTTGGATATGAGGTAAGTAACTCTCCCTAAAACATGTGTTATGTATGTATTTATCATATATGTGTTATGATTGTATGAGACCATGAGACTTGGATTTAGGATGGTAGTAAGTTGGAAATTGGTGGCTAGTGGTTTTGGCTAAGAGTATGTAGCTTATGGGCTTGGGAATAATTAAGGTATGTAGTTAGTTATGGATGTTATGACTTGATATTAGTTATGCTATGAGATTATGCGTGATATGGTATGAATGTCGTAGTTTAGAGGCTTTTATGTGATTATGATGCTTATGTGGAAATATGTGTATGAGATATGTTTTATGTCGGGTTACTTACTAAGCGTAAGCTTATTCTTTTAGTTGTCAATGTTTTGTAGGCTTATGCGCGACAGAAGGAAGTTTCATGGATTATAGCATAAGGATTTGGAAGTGGAATTGGAAGATAATAAGTATTAGGAGCTAGGTAGAATACCGAGCTCGAGACAAGGTTGTACCCCGAGAGTCTTTTATTGATTTGTAAAGTGTAGTCGTGTGTCAAAGTGGTCATGACGATTTGGGAGTATGACGATTTAAAGTGTAGTTTATGTGTTTATGCATAAAGTTAAAGGGGCGTTTGGGTTAGTTGTAAATATACCCATTTTGGGTAGTGAACGGGTCAAGTGTCGTTGGAACACGTTTGATATGTTAAGTTATTGATGTTGGTCAAGTTTGGTGTAAATCGGAAGTCGTATGGATGGTTTGTAGTGAAAATGGGTCAAAACGGGTTATTTGCATAACCCGTCTCATTTGTAAAAGTACCCTTTCGGGAAGTCGTTCGGTAAATATTGTTGTATGAAAATGAGCCTATACATATACCAAGTAAATCTGGAAAGTTTGGTTAAGTTTCGAGTTCGGGAGGTCGGGTTTCCAAGCGGAGATAATGAAAATTGAGTTTTGGGGACAGCAGATTCAAACCCTTGGGTCCGGTTTTAGACCCTGGGTTTTGGGGCCAGACCGGCGGTCGGGACTCTCGGCCGGCGGTTTGGGCTGTTTTCCAGATTTTGGCGATTTTCAAAAATTTATATCTTTTAATCCGTAAGTCGTCACGGGTCGTACCACCCGTTGTTTTGAAGGTAATTGAGTGTACTTTCACTTAAAAATAGCCTCAAGGGCTGAATGTTTATATATTTTTGTCAGTCATCAAAAGAGTGGTCGGATATCCATAAAAGTCAATACTTTTCGCGTAAAAAGTTTTAATTTTTGGTCTAAGCGGGCACGGGGCGTAACAAATCTTTCTTATTGCCAAGGCAAAAGATCAAAAAGTGATTTTTACTTTTAATATGTGAAATTTAAACGACATACTCGATTAAGCTAGATAACACAACTAAGCTCCTCACGAAAAGAAAATAATATTTTAATTCACTCACACTCATTTCTTTTGTTGGGGGTGCTTTTCACTCAATTGCTCAATTGTGATTTCATTTCATACCATAGGCTTGTACGAGTATCAAAACTAATCCAAATCATGCAAGAAATAAATTAATTTATCAAAGAGGACTTTTATTCGGGTTGAAATGTTAGGCTAAGGGTTAATATCAACTTATGCTCAAATAACTACTGTACAAATATAATATATCGCTAACAACGAATTCTTGACTAGTTGAATAACGGATGGTCACTAGTTTGTACCTTGGTTCGCTAACAACGTTACTTACATAACGGATGGTCACCAAAACACGCTCTAGCTCGCTAGCGACGTTTTCCAACTATTCAAAAACCGGATGGTCACTACAATATTCATACAATCGATATCTTCACAAAGCAAAAAGGGTTAGGATAAGACATGGGATTATTTTAGTGGATATAATAATATACAAAAATCAAGTCGAATACCAAAATTACTTGCTGCAAAAACAATCGAACCATGTATCCCCAAATGATTATAGCCTCATAACAAATCTTTCCTTCCTCCTTTATTTCATTCATCGATCACCATACATATCAAGTCTTAGCACATTGGCTAATCTTCAAAAGTACTTCATCTTCATAATTATAGCACATTGGCTATTTGGATGAGCATATACCTAAAAAATACAAATAAGAAGTAGCTACCTTCGTCTTCGTCAGAAAGGTATATCCGAAATACAAAGTGTAAGCTCATAATCATCAAAAACTTCTTCAAGCCACCAACAACAAGTAATTCATCGATTTGACTTGACTAAAAAGGTTAGGCTAAAGTTTAAAGGTGCAAAATCTTTTTGTATATTTTTTTTCTGGATGTAACAAAAATGAAAAGATAGGCTCAAAGGGTGTTCTAAGGGTATCTAGTGCTAAAAATGAGCACTAACAAATGGGTCCATAGAAGGTGGTTAACTAACCAATTCGGCTAGCTAATATATCAATATATGAAAATGGAAGGCCATTTGGTTTAATCCTAAGTTGCCTCTTATCACTTAAATTCATTTATATCACACGAATGTGACCTTACTTTAGAATTCGTAATGTATGACAAGCACAAGTTCTAGAATCAAATCAATCACCGGCACACTCTTAGCAAGAAAATAGAATTTAAGCATAGAAAATATATGCTTCGAATGATAGGCTCAAATTCTCACATATTTGGTAGAATAGGCTAAAAATGCACAAGTAATGTTATCAATCCTAAGAACAGATCGTTTCACTTAACCGAGATTCGTTAAAAATTTCAAATTGCCATTTTATGCTATTGGAAAATTTCAAGTTGTTTCAATTATATATAATCTTTTATGTGTAAAAACAACTACTTCCTTAAGGGCAATAAAACAAATTCCAAAATAATCATTTTTTTTTTTTTTTTTTTTTTTTTTTTTTAAATTGAATCATTTTCACTATTTACTTCCCTCCCCCACACTTAAGTTTTACATTGTCCTCAATGTGAAAAAATTAACTTCAAAGTAAAGGAAATAGGGAAAATAGAATAGTAAATGATATCACCGAGAAATCATGCGAGATCCATATTTGGTGTTAAACGCATGAGTTGGGAACTCCAAGCTCCAAAATATACCAACCATATGAACGAGCGATGATTTCATGGTATCTCAAACCTGAAAAATAAACAAACACAAAAACAATATGCAAAAATACTAATAACCAAAATACCTTAAAATCCTAAATAAAAATAGACATAGTTCTAAAACATAAGAACAATTATAATCCTACATAACATAATAATAATAAAGTACGAATGAAATAGAAAAATTGTTCATCACATCACATAATCTCGAATGATAATCACAATCATTCGTCTTCCATATCGTCACCTGGAGTTAACCAATGATCTAAATCCTAATCCACCCGACGATGCTCCAGCTTCAAAACCTTGTGTTCCTGCATTAGTAGAATAATATCCCGCAAAACCTTCCTGGTTGACATTGTACCCATCATTTCCTTGATATGCGCTAGAGTAGGATAAGGTACATGCTCCGATGGATAAGGTGTATATGGGTATGGGTAAGGTGGAACACTAGTCGGTGCATACGCCATTGGGAAAGAATAAGGTGGTTCACTATGCTGTCCAAGGTGCGTGAGAATTGGTGCACAATAGTCCATTTGGTGTCCAATCCTCATCATCGTCATGTCTCTCCAAACATCTCTTCTCTCCACTTGTGGCAAATTTGCATGCCACTCACCCCAACTCGAATTCAACCCCGAAGATTCTCCGATATTTTGTTGTTGTTGAGGTTGTTGTGGTGGTGGTGGATTACGAATCAAGTTCTCAATTTGATCAACCAAACACATTCTATCATCATCAAGCAAATCTTTCAAATTCTTTTTATCCAGCTTTTCACACTCCTTAATCACCGTTATCTTTTTCATCTCATCAGATGTATCATATCCCAAACTTTTTCCAATCTTCGTCACATAATGGCCCCCATTTATAAAACCGTGCTCAGAAATGATAGTTGCTCTCTTTGACAAATAAACTGCCAAAGTCCATAACACATTCATCTTCCTATTTTGATCCATAATCATCTCAATTATCCACAAATCCGGTCCATGGACTTTGTCTTGACTATGTCCTCTGTGCACAAATGAGTTCACAATCACTTTGTGTAAAAGCCGAGCCATCGGTGAATGTATCTCTGTTTCCTTAAATCTCCCACTGTTGGGATCTCCTATCTCATTCCATATCTTCCTACCAACATACTTCGGTGGTTCTTTTTCCAACTTAGAAAGGTGGTCTTCAAACTCTTCATGGGTAAGATCATTCTCATCATACAATCCCAGTAATTGCCCAAATACCGGCAAAGTTAGTGCATGCTCCTTCCCACACAACCTAAACCAAATACATTTCTCCTCCATAATGTCACTAACCTCTTGGTTGAAATAGATTGTAGAAAAGAACTCTAAACACCATTCTCTATAAATTTGCTTTTCCTTGACCCGAATTGCGTATTCCAAACTAAAATCTTCAAAAACTCCGTTTTCAGATTCCGTATTAACCTCCCATAACTTCTCAAGAGTCTTATTAAGGTTATATTCTCTCATTAAACTCCAACTTACTAGCTTTGGTACCGCAATTTCTTTTCTTTGCAACTTTGCTAACCTGCTATTGTAACAAGCTTTTTCTTCTTTACTTAATTTGCTCAACCTCAAATTTCACTTGTTACCGGCATAAGGTTAACATCCCTCTCTTGACGACCGTGTCGCATGAACAAAGCAACCAAGGGGTTTTCCTCTTCTTGACGAACACATTTCTACAAAACAAACAAAACAAGCACACGAGAAATATTGGAACTAAAGGTTAGAATGTAAGATAAATTAGCAAAAAAAAAAAAAAAAAAAAAAAAAAAAAAATTCCTTTTTTAACGTGGGATGAACCGCCGCGGTTCACCCTGGAACCGGCGGTTTGGTTTTTTTAACTTAGTTTTTCCGAGACTTGAACCGCCAAGGTTTACCCTTGGACCGGCGGTTTTGCCTTTGAGGATTTTTTACCGAGAGTCAAACCGCCAAGGTTTACCCTTGAACCGGCAATTTGCCTTGTTTTTCTGGGTTCCTCGACCGGCGATTGGAACTTCCGACCGGCGGTTTGCAGCAGCAGTTTTTTTTTTTTTTTTTTTTTTTTTTTTTTTTTTTTTTTTTTCTTTTAATTTGCAACTTATCCACATTTTACTCCTTCTTCCATTTGCTTATTAGTGCTTATTCCTCTATCTTCTTCACTTCTCTATTTCAAGAATCTAAGAATCAAAATCAATTCAAACAAAGTAGTGGTCCATATAATTAATCATATAGCATACAAACACTAATTCTTAATCATATACCACAATAAACCCAATCAATTTTGATTAAAAATCCTCAAAATTTTCGACATACATAAACCCTAGATCTTAGAACATCAAATTCTCTTTCAATACTTAACCATTTCATCTAATCCACTTCCAATCAATCCTTACACCAATCCTCTAGTAAACCCATCAAGTAATTTCGATTAATTCAAACTCTATCAAATTCGCCCAATTAAGAACCCTAAAAATCAAATTCGAATTAAGAACAATACAAAGTAATTAGATGGTGTTACTTACCCTTTTTGATGCCATAGGATTGCTAGAAACTTAATTTGATACTTAAACTTCAATCTTGGAATGATGAGAATGGTGGTGGATTGTGGTGTTTTTTCTTCTTTTTTCTTTCTTTTGTTTCTTTGCACAAATGAAGACTCAACCTTAGGTTGGGTACTTCAACCGTGGGTTCGGTTCTCAACCGTTGGTTTGCAAAATTTTTTTTGAGTACAAAACTCGTTTCAAACAAAAACGTTCTTTCATTCCTTAATAATTTCCAATAATCACCACAACTCAAAACATTTCCGACATTCCATTGAACTTAAATTTAAACAACTACATAAATTAAAAACAACTAACTCAAACTTAAATATTTCTTATTAATCATAACTTAATAAGCTTAAAAGCTAAAACACACTCAACTTAACAAACAAGAGCAAAACATAATAAGATCAATAAACGATAAGTAAACAAGATAAAACTCATAAGGGACAAAATGAGCAAAAGCTTAGTAATAAGCTTCTTTATTCTTCCACATCACATGCTTCCTTTAATCAAAATAACTCCCAAACCTTAGAATATCCTCCGAATGAAATTTCCCCGAAAGAACTCTATCAGTTTCCTTTGTTTTGAACTCACGAGTGAAACGGCGTCCACCCGGACTAGTAATCTCTATCTTAGTGTGCCAATCATTGTCTCCTTCAACCTTTTGATATTTGCTATACCCATCCGATGTCCATTCAATATTTTTAAGCTTAATTGGCATAGAACCAAGGAAATCAACCATCTTCTTGTACACTATAATGTTCTTGAAAGGATTGAAGTAATTCTCCATAGCCAATGCTCTCTCCATATCATCTTCAATATGATCAAACGATGGGGCTGTTTTCCCATATTTTGGATTGCCTTCATTGTCATGGCTAATATCAAATACATCCAACCAATCTTCTTCATCTGATTCTTCATCTGCTAGAACTTTGTTTCTTTTCTTGACGTGGTAAATCCTTCTAGCCACTCCATCATCAATTTCCATATTTCCTTTTCCATTATCAATTATTGCTCCTATCGTACTCAATAATGGGCGTCCAACCAACATAGGTGTCTCTTTATCAATAGGCACATGCAAAATCAAAAAGTCACATAAATATGTTTGGAATCCAATTTGTAATCTCACATTCTTCACTTTACCATAAGTCTTTGCCATGGTGTTATCGGCCATCAACAACACATCATTGGAAGGATAAGCTCTTCCCAACTCCATAATCTTGTAAAGCTTATATGGCATTATACTAACACTCGCCCCCGTATCAGCCAAGGCATTGATTGCAATGGTTCCATTCACTTTTAGTGGAATAAGGTAGTTACCCGGATCTTCTTTCTTTTTGGGTAGACCTTTCTCCATCACCTTCTCCTCTTCTTCTTCCTCAATTTCATTCTTCTTATCAAGTTTCATTCTCTCCATTGAAATTTCATCCAACAACTTTCTATAGTGAGCATAGTGTTCCAACACATGAAGTATTGGTTTTTCATTTAGCAATTCTTTGAACTTTGTAGTAATCTCCTCAACACATTTTGCTTCATCAATGGGTTCTTTGGTTGGTTTTTCTTTTGGTAAGGATGTTTGGTTAGAAGAACTTTCTCCTTTGATTAGTGTGGTGGGTTGTGGTAATGATGACGGTGAAGGTATGAGACCTTTAAAAGGTGGGTATTTTTGTTTCAAACGAGTAGCTTTTCCCATTTTCACCATTTCCATACTCCCAAGAATACCATCTTCATTTTCACAAACTTCCTCCATTTGTTCAATTAACCAATTAACATCTTTATCATCTTGTAACTCTCCAACCTTAACTTGCATTTCACCTAAACCGAAATCAATGGTGCACTTTGTTGCCAATAAGAAATTTCTACCAAATACAACGGAAGGATCCGTCGTATCTTAATACTCATCAATAATCAAATCCATAGCAAAGGTATAGCCATGAATGTCAATTTTCACATCCCATGCTATTCTCCTATTATACTTGTCAACTTCATATTTCCCATTTCTAAATTTTTCATAAAAAGCAAAGGTTACATAACTATCACTTTGTCCAAGGTTACATTCCGCATCCCAAGCTCCTAATCCTTCTATTCCACAAGGTGTGGAATACCTCATACTTGGCTCGTCATATTCTCTTAACTTGGCACGGGTAAAAGTAACCACCCTAGGCTTTTCATGTTCATATTCAATACGTTCAACTTCCTTTCCTTTTGCTTGCAACTTCACTTTTTCCAAATCCACCATTTTCTCCATCCTAGAAATAACATCACCATCATCCATCAATTCCATTTCCAATTTTTCCAAGTAAGCCGAAACTTCGCTAGGTGAATCCATAACTAAAAATAAGCGAAACATTCATAGACAACACATCCAAAATAAACGTTAGGGGTTAGTGAAAAAAACTAATTAATTTGAAAAAGAAATCATACGAATATCTAGAACAAATCTAAATAAACTAAATAATAATTAAAATAAATAAAAGAAAAGAGTAACAAAGAAAAAAAAAATTAAAAAAAATTATTTATTATTATTATTTTTACACGGTTCACACCCAAACCGGCAGTTTGGGTAGTGAAAAGTTTTTACCGAGGCTCAAACCGGCGCGGTCGAGATTCAGACCGGCGGTCTAAGTTTTGCAATATTTTACCGAGAGTCTGAACCGGACGGTCGGAGTTTTGGACCGGCAGTTTGTAATTTTAAAAGTTTTACAGAGAGCTGAACCGCCGTGGTCGAAGATTGGACCGGCGGTTCAGGTGAATTTTTTTTTCTTAGTGTCGAAGGGTTGAAACCGGCGGTCGAAAGTTGAACCGCTCGGTTTGCAGCAAAAAATTTTCAAAAATTTTCTTTTTCTTCTTCTTTCTTTTTTATATTTTTTATATTTTTATAACTTAACTCGAGAACGAATAAAAATAAAGACAAGAGAAACACATTGAAACTAGAACAAAGCAAACACATAACAATCATCATCCAAACAATCAAACAACCGCACAAGCAAACATGAAATAAACTCTAAAATCATGCAAATAATAAGAACAAACTTTATGCTACTATTTACAACTAAATTAACCTAAACTAAACTAAAAAGAAGTAGTAGTCCCCGGCAACGGCGCCAAATACTTGATGCGTTCTCTAAGAGGGGTATATATTATATCCTAATTTCACTCAAATTTTAAATTTATAAAATACCTTTTTACCGTTTATTTAAGAAACACATACGAGCAAGTATACTCGTTCTATTGTAGTATGGTTGGTGGTAAATAACGATCATCCCAAGAGACTACTATTTTTGGTTTAATAAATGTAGATAATAGCAATAAATATAGTACTTAAGATTGTCACGCTCCAAAGCACTTAAAAGTAATTAAACAAACAAAGGTTTCAAATCGAAGCAATCAAACAAACAAATACTTGTTTAGGAACCATGACTAATCGTGATAGAATGTTGAACATGTTTGGGTGAAACTTAGAAGGCACATGTCAATTTTCACAAGGACTTCTAGTCAATGGGTCATATCAAGAAAATCCATGTTTCTACTAGTTTCACGGGTGAGTCCTTTTGGACTACTCTCATCCCATTACGCTAGCTCTCTTTTTGTGATCAAATGTATGAAAAAGATGATTAGTTAAATCAGTTCTTACGAGTCTTTTCAACCCAATCTCGTGATTAAATATTTCCGAGTTCATTTAAAACTTGCATACTTAATATTCGTCACTTATCAAATACCAATCCATTAGTGCACCAACTTCTTGGAATCAAACAATATTAGAAATCTTTTCAACCCTTAAATCCAATAATGTTTAACCAACAAGTTTTAGAACACGAATTATATTTAAACAAACTCATAAAAATAATCACTTTTTCTAACCGACTAAACATCAAACATTCATACGAAAGTCACATTATTCCCAAACAAGCATCACAAATTATTCCATAACAAGCATCATCATAAAACATATCATTGCATTCAACATCAAATGGTTTAACATGATTATTTAAAGTAAAGAAAATTACCCAAAAGTAAGATTACAATGAGTAATAAAAGAGTTATAGCACTCCTTAGGGCCTCCAATTGAACAAGGGAATCTTTCACCTCTTCTAACAAGTATATCCAACTCTTCCTTTGTTTCTACTTGGAATCTTTCTTGAGAAAGGCAAAGATTATTAAGCTCTTTTGGGTTTAGTAAGTAATGTGATCAAGTCCTTATGGTGTAAGGCTTGATTGTAAGTGTTGTATATATTATGGGTGCATTAGGGGTTTATTTATACTTGAATTCTCCCCTAAAAACTGAATTAAGCCTTGAATATCCATAAAAGAGAGGGTAATGATCGGACTCTAGTCATAATGGTAGTTAAAACTTAGAGTTAATGCAACTCTTCATCTCAGAATTTTCTCAACCATCGGTTTGGACTATGGACTTGCGGTTTGGAATGTCTGCTGAACCTAAGGTTGTGTTTCTTGAACCTTGGGTTTGAATCTCAGCTTCAACCTTAGGTTGGGATTTGTGAACCTTGGGTTGAGACCGATTCTTGCACATAAATTTCAACTCTAAGCTAGCATATAACTCCAACTTTTAACACACTTTTTAGTATTCAATCTTGAATTCATCTTTTCATCCTTCTCATGTACAACGGAAATAATCATACTATGAATCAATATCTTTGTTGACGAGCTTTTCATCAATATTTACTTGATTTTGTAGCTTTTCTTCGTCTTTCTTGATATTTCCTTGTATCTAGACTTGAACACATCTTTAACAACTTTTAAGCGTAAAATGATCATAAACATAACTAAATAATATGCAAAAACATACAAATAACGTGATAAAAATATGTACAAAATGAGCGTTATCATGTGCCATTCCGACAAAGATGAAGATTGATCACCTTTATGTTTTGTATTTTTGTGGTGTATGCTTATACGAAGTGTGGGGTGATGTGATGTACAAAGAAAAAAAATGTGAAAAAAATGAATAAGTCATCGAAGAAAAAAAAGAAAGAAAAAATATATATGATGACAATTATAGCCAATGTGCTATATTATTATTATGAAGATGAAGGAAGATGAAGTATGTTTGAGATATCGATTAGCCAATGTGCTAAGACGTGATATACATATATATTTGGTGATCGATATGTGAAGAGGAGAAGATTGTAACTATAATCATTTACGGGTTTGTGGTTTGTTCGGTAACTAGCAACATGGGACTTTGACTTGACTTTATTTTTTTTAAAACCAATTTCATAAATATTCTCATGCCTTATCCCTACCTTTTTGGCTTTGTGAAGATATCAACTGTACGAATATTCTAGTGACCATCCGATTCTTGAGTGATCGAATAACGCGCCAGCGATCTAAGGTATATTACTTTAGTGACCATCCGTTGTTTGAGTAAATCAAGAATTCGCGCTATCGATCTATTATGTTTTTGCAAGAGATATTTGAACATAAGCCTGATATTACCCTTAAGCCTTACATTACAACCCGAATAAAAGTCCTCTTTAGATGTTTACACTTGGTGCTTACGCCACGTCGGTGGAGTTTTGTTTCTTGTACAAGCCTATGGTAATAAACGGATCATGACTGAGCAATATGAGTGTGATTTTCTTATATACTCCATCACCAAAAATATATGAGTGTTGAGTGAATTATACTTTCATTCCTTTTCGTGAGGTGCTTAGATTTGCATCATATTTTTATTAATCATTTTTCATACACCATGTGGGATCTATTTTTCTTAATTGCTAGATTTGCTTGAGGGCAAGCAAACCCTTAAGTGTGGGGGAGTGTGCGCTCATTTTTCGCTTATTTAAAGAAAACCAAAAAGATTTTTCGATATTTTCAAAATTTTTCATAAATTTTTAAATTTTTTCTTTTCATTTTGCCATTTAGTTATGTATTTTAATTTTTCTTTCCTTAGATTTGCTTGAGGGCAAGCAAAGTTTAAGTGTGGGGGATTTGATAACGCTCATTTTGTACATATTTTAGTAGCGTTATTCGTATGTTTGTGCATGTTATTTGGTTGTATTTGTGAACATTTTACGCTTAAAAGGTACAAAAGATGTATTCAGGTTCAAGTACAACTATGTTGAAGGAAATAACAAAAAGACGAAGAAAAGTCGACAAATCAATTGTATGTGCACGAAGAGAAGTTTTCCGTTCAAGATAAAGATTCATGCTATGATTATTTCTAAGTTCAAGTAAAAGATTATGAAGTTATTCGATGAAAGAAGGAGTCAAGATTAAGTGCCAAAGATGATTGTTAAAGATGGAGTTTATTGGTAACCCAATGTTGAAATACACATGCAAACCAATTTCCAACCTAAGGTTGATGCTGAGTCACAGGTTCATACCTCAACCTGAGGTTGAGCAGTCATCCGGCCGCGGGTTGAAGTCTAAACCGTGGGTTGAGAGTGATTTTGGCGGTCAGAAACTTCCCAGCCGCCAAGGTTGAGATCCCAACCGCAGGTTGCTGCACTTATTGTCCTCCAAAGTTGCATTTAAGTGAGGAATTAAGTGCCATTACTTTCAAGTCCGATCATATACTCCAAATTACTCATTTTGCCTACACTTTATGACACTTTGTGGCCAAGAAACATGCTTGGTGACCAAGGATTAATCAACTTTAAATAAAAGTGTTTGGTTAAATGTTTCTTATGCATCAAATTACCATTTGATCATCAAACATCATTGGAAAACTCTCCCTTACACCATAAGGGTAGATTTTCTACAACTCTCTAAACCCGAAAGACCATATTCACCTTACCATTCACGGAGGACGTATCACCAAGAAGTATTGGAGCGATTCTCTAGTGTGGTTAGAGCGTGTACCGGTTGATTAGAGGCTCATAGGATTGCTATAATTCCTATTCTTTACTCATTGTAATCGCTACTTGGCTAAACCTTATTATTATCAAGATGTTGAACTTTATATCTCATGTTTGGTTTCTTTGTGTGACATGTGATATGTTTGATAATGATAATCTGTTAATGCTTGTTTGGTTATTATGAGAACTTGTGATAAAAGGATGTTTGGACATAATTAGTGTTTGTTTGTGTTAGGAATATAAATATTCATATGAAGGCTCGGTCACCCCGAGCATCTAATTAGCATTTATATAGCTCGTAGGCTTATATATATTAGCTTAGTATTATTAGTAATATTAGTATTAGCTTAGTCGTATTTATATTCGTGGAGTGGGTCGGGGCTTTCCCCACTGTCAGCTCACTCCACAGCCCACTAGGGGCACAAATATTAGGACTATATATATAACCCTTCCCACACAAGGGAAGGGTGGAACTCTTGGAACTCTTCACACATTAATCTAATATTACCAGTTTTCTCTCAAGAGTCTCCCTCTCTCTCTCTCTAACATCTCACTAACTCACCATGGGTTTCTTGATCTTTCAAGATCCAAGACCACCCGAATAGATCCACACAATCAAGAAGGTTATTTCCTACAATTGGTATCAAGAGCCATGGTTTCATCTTGGTCAGATCTGTGGTCAATGGCTTCATATTAGGATGGTACTTTATTCAGATCTGTGGTCTGGCTTGATTTTAAAGTTGGCTATAATTATTCTTTGACTGATTCGTACCACTTTTTATTTGTTGATTCGTACCACTTCTTTGTTCAAACTGTTTGCATCTATTTTTGTTGTTCGAATCATCACTATGTGTGGTATTATGTTTGTGGGCCTTGAATGTGTTTCTTGTAATATGTCATGGTTCTCTGCTTTGGGCTTATGAGGTTGCTAACAGGTTGTGATTTTGGTGTGATTTTGGCCTTCGTGACTTTGGTCTTGTTGTCAAAATATTTTTGTTTCTTCAAGATCTTGCGTTAATAGTTGAAGATCTAAACCAATTTCTTTTGTTACTCGTCTTTACATAAGGGTCTTGTGGTCAAATTTCTTTTCTGGCTTTCACCGCTGCCTTGTGGTCAAATGGTTTAACCGTGTATATTCTGTTGGCCCAAGATCCAAACTAAAGCTGCTTTGGGTTTAACGAGTTAATGGTGTGTTGTGGTATTCATTTGTGGTTAAATTTTTGGTTGCAAGTTGTTAATGGCGTGTCAAAAGGTGAGATGTTCTTAGCAGCTGCTTGTGTAAAATGATGAATTTCTTGAAGGCGGTTTGTTATGAAAGAGAAAAACACAGATCCGGGTTTTTAGGAAAGTACGAAAGTGACACTTTGACCGGTCAAATGCGGTTTGTCCTGGACTCGGTTTGTCTATTGGCTCACAGACTCGGTTTGTCTGTTTAACCCTGGACTCGGTTTGTCCATACAGTCACGTACTCGGTTTGTCTGTTTGTCATGGACTCGGTTTGTGTATATGAGGTGAACGCGGTTTGTCTAAGACTCGGTTTGTGTACATAAAGTGTACTCGGTTTGTCTATACTTAGTACTCGGTTTGTCTATCTGTTGTGGATGCGGTTTGTCTACCAAACCAGTAAAAGTCAAACCGAATCATAGATAAAGAAGTAGATGAAGTGGGAATGACACAACGACTCCAAACCTACTAGACCACTACCAACAACCAGACTCAATCTTTTGTTGCACATCCATCATCAATGAGACTCAATCCACAACCATCATCAGTCTACTTATCTAACACTATCCTAAATCCATACTTCAACTGACTCAATCCATACTTCAACTGACTCGACACAAACAGTACAAATTAATTAAAAGAATCTCAGAAACGGGTCAATTACTTATCTAATATAACAAAGAACTTTATTGAACCCTCATCTTCATTGATAAATAGATCTCAGCCTATACTTTCGTAAATATTCAAAGTAACATCAAGAAACTTGAAGGTAGCTCAATCGAAAGTAAAATCATCATCGATCAAAAGTTTTTTTAAGACTAAGCTTCAATTAAATATCCGAGTCAAAAAGAAAGTCTCATAACAATTCTCGTTAGAAACTTTCTTTGGTTCGTTCAAGATGTAAACGCATAAAGAAAACCTTACCCGAGACCCATCATTGAATCTTGAAGCCGCTCGCTTAAAAGATAATTCACACGAAAAGGATAACATCATAGATCTTATTGAAGCATTACTTCTATTTTATCCGAAAACCACAAAGAAAAAGACAATAACAACAATGTTATCATCTTTCCTTTTATTCGGTTAAAACAAGAATCGAAACAAATATAATCAAACCTACCTGAGACCCTCAAGGATCTTGAAGCTTAATCGAATGAAACATCTCCAAAAAGGGTACATTCGATTTGTCTTTGTGTTTCTGATTGAAGTAACTAATCAAGTAAGAATGGGTGGATGTTATTCGATTTAATGAAGAAGGTGGAGAGGATGGGGGCGCATGATTTATGATGGTGATTAGGGTTTGAGGGGTTGTGGATTATTGGGGTTTGGGTGAGAGAGATTAGGAAGGTGAAGGGGGCGGATTTGTTTTTTGGTGTAGCATGAGATTAGGGTTAAGTGTTGTTAAAGGCTGAATATATAATCCTAATACTTAGGGTTCTTAATTTCTGGGTATGAGTGTATCTCATGTTGTATGGGCTGGTTAAGATTGTGTATGGGCTTATGATCGGATAGGGGATTGTTTGGGCTGGTCAAGATAATCTCTTGGACTGATATTTGAATTGGGGTTACTTATTTGTTGATAGGGTATTCTTATTTTGACGAAAGTGTGGTATTCTTCTTGGATTCACAACTTCTTTTGATAAGTTCTTGTATCATTGAGTAGTATGTTTGGATCTACATCATTTCACGTGGATACATTCGTCACAACCAGTTTTTGGGTTTATGAATATCTACTTTGTTTCAGAGGCGTGGATTTGGCGACACTAGTCCTATTGATGCCTACGATTTAAGTGAGCCTGCAATTTGATGTTTACGATTTGAGTTATAGTTGTCGAATTACAATTTGTTTAATTGCTATTTGTCAAGTTGCGCTTTGACTTGTTGCGACTTGACGGATTGCGATTTGACCAGTTACGATATGACGTTGCGAGTTGACACTTGCGATTTGACTTATTGTGACTTGGTTGATTGCAATCTGACTTGTTGCAATTTGACAATCTGTGACTCGACTTGTTGCGATTTGATCAAGTTGTGATTTGACTCCTGTGACTTGAATTTCGAAGATTAATATTGCACTTCACTCTTAGTTGTTCTTGTTGATTTCACGGTTTCTCTTGTTGATTTTAGAAAATCCCGCGAAAGATTCGATTTCTCGGTTTGAATCTCAAGAGCTGTAAAATCCCGTGAAATTAATATTGGACAAGTAGGCTAGACATGGATGTAGACATAATGAAACTTACGGGGTTTGACTGCTTTTTCGGGATAAGTTTGTGCTTCAAGATCAGCAGGAATTGGGAAATTATGGTAACTTGGTTGGTTTGTTAATTCACGGGTTGGTGTACTTAGTGTCACAAACATCTCGGGGTGGATGGATGCACGATGTTTGTTGACCCTTGCTCAAGCGTATTTAAGGTGGTTAGACCTGGATGTTCAAGAAGTGGATATATACAATAAAGGATGGAAGGTTGGGTATATATCACTACCTATATTTAAAGGAGTTACGTTGTTGTGCTCAATATAGGTTCTAAATCACAATATTCAATTTAAGGTGATTAGACTTGGATGTTCATGAAGTGGATATATACAATTAAGGATGGAAGGTTGGGTATATATCACTACCTATATTTAAAGGAGTTACGTTGTTGTGCTCAATATAGGTTCTAATTCATAATTTAGTGCAAGTTTAAGTCGCGGACTTGTTCTTTATCAAGCTTCATCAAGTGATTGTTGTTTCTCAAGCTTCTAATGGGATTGTTGTTCAAGATCTTCTCAAGAAGTAGTCAGGCTCAAAGACAAGAGGTGATTTGTTTGGAGACATGTTTTAACCTTTTACTCACTTTAAAGTCATATGCATTTCATCAAGCGGTTTTGGCATATTTCGAGCTTCAATGAATTGTTAATCTACTAAACCATTGATGATGAGGAAAGCAAGGGGTTACTACAAGAGAGTCTTAATCACCATCTTCGTTGCAGTAGTTTCAGTTGTCTCTTTCCATGTTTTGCGCCTGACAAATTCACAAACATCACGGACTCTCAGCTTTGGCAAAAAGGTCATTTCACGTCCTTTTTGAGGGGGAGAATTATCGCAAGTTTCCTAGAAGTTCAGTCTCCAGCGGTTTGAATCTTAGCAGTGTCGGTTACAGCGGGTCAGATCGTAACGATTCAGGATTCAGTGGTTCAGTCTACAGCAGTTTGAAGCTTACTGTTGTGCAGTTAGTTCTTGAATTTATTTCTCAGATAAATCTCAAGAACTGTAAAATCCTGTACACAGTACGACAACTATTCCACATCCAAGTAGCTGGATCAGACAGCTTTGTTTGATAGGACTGACTATGAGTCATGGGCTCTTCTAAGAATTTGCGCATGTTTCTTTTCCTTTTGGCTAGTCAACAGCACAAGATGACCACGAAGTTAATCTGGTATTCTTTATTTGTGATTGAAGTTGTAGTTCTCGAAGGCGTCTACTTATTTTATCTTGAAGTCGGGGTTGGTTGGATGCATGACCTTCAATGATAACTTGCTCGTGCGAAAAATTTAAGTTGAAGACTTGGGTTATCTAGTTACCAGCAGTCGGGGTAACTATCACTTAAGAGTTACTGGAGTACTCAGTGTCACACGTCATTGACGTTGTCGATAATCGCAAGAGGTGTTAATGTCTCATACTTTGGATGGGTATTGAGCACTTAGAGATCTGCTTGGAGCATTAATTCTCTACACCGTTCTTCCAACATTAGTGCAAGCTTAAGTAACAAATTTGGGGATTTATTCTTCAGTTTTCAGTACTGGTATATCGGGTTTCCTTCATCAAGTGGTCACTAATCTGTGTTCAAGGTTGGTTAGTTGGCCAAAGGTTTTATAAGTTGTGATGTGATCTGTAATCTTCACAAGATATTCTTTACCCAAACTGATGTTCGCCTAAAACCAAATCAGTCACGCCACATTCAATCTGTTACTGTCTCACGGTTTCTTCTTGGTTTTGTAAATTCCCGAGAAAGAACTTATTTCTCGGTTTAAATCATAGATTTGTAAAATCCCGTGATGATGGTCTATGCGCTCTTAACCATGATCGGGTTAAAACCATTATCAAAGTTCAGTCGATACATCATAAAGGGCTAGATTTGGGCATTAACCACCAGAAGTGACTACGGCATTAATTCATTATTATTTATTTGAGGCTGAAGTGAAATTTCATGGGTGCGTGTACTTAGCATCTGAAGATATCGGGGAGGTTGGATGAAGATTCTTCGAGATCCTTGTTCGAGCTTTCAATATAATGACAAGGACTTGGATATCTAGTTATTTTTTCTTTCTCCCTATTACAAAATAACTATCACTTTAAGGAGTCACGTTGTAGTACTCAGTGTCACACGAAGTTGTGGATATCCAAGAGGTGATGTATGTCTTATACTTGATGGTTGGTTGGTTGAAGAGTATAGAGTACTTAGGGATTCGATATTGCACGAAGTCTCTGCACCGCTCTTTGTCTCGCATTAGCACAAGTTTAAGTCACAAGTTCGGGTTATGTTACTTCAGTTTCAAGTTCATCATATTGGGTTTTCTCCATCAGTGGTCACGACATCAAGCCAACAAAATGATAATGGGGTTGGTAAAGAGTTAGATGAGAGAAGTAGTAAAGAGAGAGATAATGACGTCTGTACACGTCAGTGCAGGCCTCGTTCTTCATCAGATGACGTTTGAACACAGCAGTTCAAGCCTCGCTCTTCATCATATGACGTCTGTACACGTCAGTGCAGGCCTCGTTCTTCATCAGATGACGTTTGAACACAGCAGTTCAAGCCTCGCTCTTCATCATATGACGTTTGTACAAATCAGTGCAGGCCTCGCTCTTCATCAAATGACGTCTGTACAAGTCAGTGCAGGCCTCGCTCTTCAACATAATGACGTCTGAATACATCAGTTCAGGCCTCGTTCTTCAAAGAAAAGAAAAGTGTACGCTTGAGTGCACTTTATCTTCAAAAGAAGAGGAGTCTTCTTATTTATGGCCATTCTCATCAACAAGTTTCATGCTCTTTCCGTGCTTATTCAGTCATCAAGTGGATCGGCGCATATTGGAGTATATTTTTATTCACGTATTCATCCAAAAATTGCAATTGACAAGCATATGCAATTTTTGAGGGGGGGAAAGAGTGAATAAACAACATGTTAGTCTTCAAGAACCGTCAAGCGGAGCCACTTATCGTTGATGGTATTCATATTCACAAGTTCAATCATCAAAAAGTTGCAGTTGCCAGGCATATGCAATTTTTGAGGGGGGGAAAGGGTGAATATTATTCTACATGTTGGTTGATGATTGAGGAATGGTCATACGACTCCTGAATACGTCAGTTCAGGAGTCATGCAAACCATGGTTCTCCAAACACTATTCTTCCTCCGTCTATCAAGGTGTTGAAGAACATGGTCATGGAATGCTAATCTACATACTCTCACGAGCTGGTACAATCAGTAACAATGGGTTTCTAGTCGATGCTTCATGTACACGTCATTAGGCTGCATGTACACATCATGATGATGATTCCGATTAATCGTAACCATCATGGGGGAGAGAAATGTGTACACCAAGGACGCACAACAGGTTCACGTGATCAGGGCTTAATATCCAGAATGGATAAATACTGTAGATGATCAGTGGTTCAACTTGTTACCTGGGTATTATCGTTTCACTACTACGCTATGTGCTGATTAATCGTAACCATCAGGGGAGAGAGAATGTGTACATCAAGGACGCACAACAGGTTCACGTGATCAGGGCTTAATATCCAAGGATGGATACATACTATAGATGATCAGTGGTTCAACTTGTTACTTTGGTGTTATACTAAAGACTGAAGAAGGTCGAGTCGTCAGTCTACTCTTGATTCTCTGTTGGGTGTTATCATCTCATGTGTATGCTGCGGGCTGATGGGTTACATGTAAGGTTACTGGAAGGCATTTGGTGAGATGAAGATGATTGGTATTCTGTTCCTCCACATTGGGCAATCTTGAAGAAGGTCGAGTCTACAGTCTTCTCTACATTCAAGAATGTTGAGCTCTTTTCTTACAACTTGATATTTAACTTAATCCCATGACAGTTCTTGTTTGATGAGTTGTGAAGTTAAGTTAGATTTCAGTTGAGGCTCAACTTAAACTACCGAAAAGATGCCTAAGGTTTTTGACGGCGTCACTCTAGGACGGGAGTGTTAGAAGATTAAAGACGGCATGCATTTGGTTATCAAAAGACTTCTTCATATTTCGGGCGTTCATCCAAAGTCTTCTTCCTATTATGGGTGATCGTCAGAGGTTGTCAGATTGGGGGAGAGCACTAATTAGGGGAGAGTGAAAAGCCAGAATCATTCCCTGATTGAAAGTGCTCACATTGCTCTTCAGCAAGTCAAGTGATGAATGCGGAGAAGATTCAGAATGCTGAGGAGTAATGGTTTCTGGTTCGTATCCTTGTATATATATACTTGTTCATATCTTATACCATCTTGTAAATAGATATATAGAAATTCTTGCTAATTGTAAATAGAGAAACTTAAAATCAGAAAAACCCATAAAAAATTAAAAAATAGAAAATACCAAAAATAGTTTCACCTAGGCATGTCTTCTGTTTATCGATAACATTTACGGACTTAGAAATGTCATTCAATAATGGCACGGGTCTTTAAATGAAGCTCGAGCAGGAGTTAAAATGGATTGTTAAAACATGTCTAAATGGCTTGCTATTACTTTAGATAGCAACCCGCGCTTCATATTGGGGAAAGCACGTCGCCAAAAAGACGGCTGTTCCTCCAACTGGGTGATGTTCACCTGGGCATGGATTACTTCATATCCATGTTTCCTGATTTGATGTACGTTTCAGTGCATCATTTCTTGAAAAAGAAGAGAAGTCTTCTTTGCATACAAATAGTTTTCATTCTATGATTCTTCTGAAAATTATTTGTGAGACACTTTGTGTATATGTGTTGTATGAAATTTATTTATACTTGGATTATGCATAAAATTTGTCACTCAATCAACGACTCCAAAACCTCATGACAGTTCTTGTTTGATGAGTTATGGGGTTAAGCGTGATTTTAGTTGAGGTTCAACTAGAATACGGGTCATTGATTGAGGGGGAGAGTGAATTCAAATTTTATATCATCAAACGGATTTATTGGTTGAAACATACTTGTTAGAAAAGGTTTTGTAGTTAATGGGGAATTAGTTGAAGAGGATCTTGCTTAAATATATCAAATGACCAAGTGTGTTAGTTGCTAGAAAGTTTAGGACATTATGTGCAACTTGCTTATAGTATCCTAGCTTCATATAACTAGAAGGTTCATTTGTATCTCTTTGGAATCCTCGTTTAATCCCCTAAACACCTTAAGACTCAAAACCTAAAAGAAGTTAGAAAACCAGTTGTGTTTGATGTTCTTGAATGCCCCACTGACATTTGTATGAACTAAGTGAATGAGTTTCAAATGTTGTTTGTCTCTGCTGCTTAATGGTTGTTGATATTGTGCATATGTTCTCAGGATTCGCTTAGGTAGATTGCTATTATGTTAGAATCATGTTCCTAAGATCCTGAATTAAATATTGAAATCTGTGTGAATTGCCATGTTCATGATTGCTAATTGCTCTTCATGCTAGATAGTGGTTTGACGTAGTTCCTGATTGGGGTTTGATTATAAGATGAACTTGGTATTATAATGTGGCAAGCTGCTGAAGGGTAGCTATCTAGGAATAGTGTATCTGTATGTATGTATATCTGTGTTGATATTCTTATGCAGATTCCATAGCCAAAATGAATGTACCAGTTCCCATTCTAACCATTTGATCAGACGTTCAAACTCTATTGATTGGCTCGAAATTCACCACGACAACAACATCGGCAGCAACAACAACAACAACACTTTCACCTCCACCACCATCATTTCAACAAAGAAGTACTTACTCGGATCTCGCCAAGAGGGGATCGACAATACTTGAAAAGACTTGTTGGTGGATGGATAATTGATGTTGACTACTAACTTAGTAAAGCGGGTGATTACATCATCTGCGCAAAAAGGTCAATATCATTTGTGTCATAATAATCACTTTGTGCTTAATGAGCAGTGAATCTCCCTCTTAGATTAAGGGGGAGCAAAGTATGTTTCATCATCAGAACATGTTAAACCTGACCACATTTTCTCCCATGTTTTTCTAAATTATTTAAATCAATTGGGATCACAAATCTCAAAAGGTTTGAAATTTTTGATCGGGGAGAGAATGTGATTTAAATATGAAACCTGATGAAAATGTGATGTTTTGGAGTTAAGTGTAAGCTCTCCCATATGTGCTAAACTCTTTTGTAAACCAAGGCACATATTGAGGGGGAGCAAAATGTTTTGAAAGTGAAAGTAAGCTCTCCAGTAAGTGCTAAACTCTTTTGTATACCAATGCACTTATTGAGGGGAGCAAAGGATTTGGCATGCATCTTATGTGAGCAAGGCTCAGACTTCACCAATGAATTGACGATAGCTAAAGTCAGTAGTCGAAAGGACATGTCCTGGACGGGTAATAATTTCAAGCCAGTTTATCTGGTGATGTAAGCGTGTCTCGCAAAGGACGTGTCTGAGTAGAATGTACCGATTTCGAGCGATCTTCCTTGAATGTGATCTGGACGGGTAATAATTTCAAGCTAGTTTACTAGTGATGTAAGCGTGTCTCGCGATGATCATGTTCTTGGAAAATCAATCAATTCAAAAGTGCGAGCTTCACCTGACATGTGCAAATTTATAAAACTATCATTTGAGCACATGTTGAGGGGGAGCATTTGAAAAATATAAAACTCTCAAGTGTTTGCAAAAATGTGTTTCAGAATCATGAACACTTTGAGAGATTTTTCAAAGATTTGGTTTATGGCTATCGTGGAAGTACACCAAAGACCGACCATTTTAATCAATGCATGGAGTTATAAGGATGGTTAGGTTAGGCTCAAGTTCCCACGATCCCGCCAGAGCCGGAGGGATCTACCCAGGGACAATCCACTAGTTAGTGTAGAAGTCCTTAGGTATGATTAAAAAGGAGAAAAGTGTGATTAAGGGAAGAGTGCCGACTGAGATGGAGCTAGTACTGGAACAAACCCAACAAGGTACTAGTAATGAAGTCTCGGTAAGCACTGAAGGGGTTGAAGAATGAAAAAGAATTGTAAAGATAAAGGGTGAAAAGAAATAGCCCTCCTTACAACTTAGGCAGAAACCGGGTCAATACATATGCTGTCAGAATCACTTAGTTGATTGCTGGCATTGAAGACAAAGTATCATGGACCCAGTGATACGCTGCACAACCCTCCCTAGCCACTCAAGGTCCCTCAAAGGATTCTTGTTTCAATTGTCACGGAGTTCAATACATTTCTATCGTCTCTCTCGCTCCGAGTTAGATGATATTGAAAAGGTGGCAGTTCTCTCCAGCCTCCGCTCACTAAATCAAAACGCACAATAGAGTCTAGAGCCACGAGATGCATAATAAGATCTCATAGGGACACAAATTATTTCTACACTGGGTGTTCAACATTAAGGACACCAGTTGTAATCTTAAGAGTCCTACGCAGATCTTAGCAATCTGCCAGAACATTTATGAGGGAATTTACAAATGTAATTCTCAATGATTGAATGGAAATTCCTGCCAGGGTCAACATCAAGCAGCCCTGAAAGCAGGTCACTTCGGTAATTCCCTGGGGATTACGCTTAGTGATCACGGCGGTTTCAAATGGTCTACAGTCGTGGAGTGATCTCCAGCGACTCACCTAATCGTTGATGTGCTACGGTTCGATCTTAAAAAGCCCTCTGTGGGTTTTCGATTAGGAACGGTCTTGGTAAGGATTAGAGAGAGTTTTCACACTATGCTGTTAACAATCTCGAAGTCCGAACCTGTAAGTACCAGACGTTTTATTGCTAACTGTCGTATGCAGGAACTTCTGGCGATTGAAGCTGATTGCTGTTGCAGCTGTTTGCGGTTGTAGCTGATTGATGCTGTAGCTGGTTGCAGTTGTAGCTGGTTGCAGTAAAGATGCCAATCCTCTATCACATGTTCACACTACATCATCATTGTAACTCAACAAAGTCATGATCAACCTAAAAGACCTTTAACACGGCTTCTGCAAACTCTGATGCTAAAGATCATGACACCAAATAGTGTGAGCATGTCGGTTTAAAGATTTACACATCACATGGAAACATATTGCTGAAAGATGACTTGAAGACAAATGTTGGATGATAAACTCGAAGAATTCTCAAAGATCATCCAAGACAACAGACCAGTCATCAAAAGATTACTGCTGAATGCACAAAGTTTCAAGACATTGAAGAATCAAAGACTACGAGCTATGAAGACATGATCAGAAGACAAAATGCTAGAATTCAAGTTATTATTTCCGGGGTGACCTCCCTTAGGGGGAGATTGTTAGGAATATAAATATTCATATGAAGGCTCGGTCACCCCGAGCATCTAATTAGCATTTATATAGCTCGTAGGCTTATATATATTAGCTTAGTATTATTAGTAATATTAGTATTAGCTTAGTCGTATTTATATTCGTGGAGTGGGTCGGGGCTTTCCCCACTGTCAGCTCACTCCACAGCCCACTAGGGGCACAAATATTAGGACTATATATATAACCCTTCCCACACAAGGGAAGGGTGGAACTCTTGGAACTCTTCACACATTGAATCTAATATTATCAGTTTTCTCTCAAGAGTTTCCCACTCTCTCTCTCTAACATCTCACTAACTCACCATGGGATTCTTGATCTTTCAAGATCCAAGGCCACCCGAATAGATCCACACAATCAAGATGGTTAATTCCTACAGTTTGGTTTATGATGAAAGACACCATATTTGGTTAAATTGGAACTTGTCAATTTTTATTGTTTTGGTTGATCATTGTTGAGTTTAGAGGCCGAAAGGATTCTCAATAGTGATTAGTTTCAATTCATTAGTCGACGAATGTTTTGATCATGTACTTTGTGACGATTGTGCAAGTGAATTAATAAAAATAACAAGTGAAAGTTTAAATTAGATTATAGGTCGAAAGGAGTCTTTTGAATATGTGTTATCATCATCTTTCAAGTAAATGGAACTTCACAAATTAATGACGTCAAATTCTATGGGTCGAAAGGATTCTTTATTTGTTGTTGGTTTAGGCGTGAGTCTTATGATATGACCAATTGATTAAGGCTTATGTATATTTGATTTATAAAACACTACACTATTATAATTGGTTCTATAGGCCGAAAGGATTACCAATGATAATATGTTTTCCAAACTAAACATCCTAATATCCTTGTGATCATTTGCCCATACAAGTATGTTCTTTGTATGCTTACATCATGATTTCCATATTGCTTTTCTTGGTGGTTTGATCTGTGACAATCATATCCATCAACTTGTTACTTGCTTAAACAATCAAACAACATTTGAGTACAACCAAGTCTCTTGGGACGACTTTGACTTACCAATCCTTAACTACACACGAACGAGTATACTTGCTCGTATGTGTTCCTAGTTAATCGGTATTTCTTGTTTATAAATTTAAAACCCGTTGCGAAAGCACATCAAGTTTTTGGCTTGTTGGGACGCATCACCCACATGCCACAACCCTCCCTTTCTTCAAAATAGAAAATACAAACATCAACTAAACGTGTTTTTTATATTTTCAAGTGTTTTGTGGATATAAATTTTCCTTTCAAATTTTTACAAAACTAGAGATAGAAAACAAAAGAATTTTTTCTCCAACTAAACGCACACTTAGTATTTTAATTGGTATAAATAGTCGGTGAAATCTGGAAAGAGGCATAAATATATTGATGCTTATTTATAAAAAGTTAGAAAATATAATTGAAAATTCAATGGAAAAAAAAAAGCAACGGCCACTTAGTAAATTCATTTCGGTTAGGGACGAGATTTGCAACCTAATATTCTTCATAGGAACTATATGCACTTTCGAAATAATAGAGACCTCACCTACACTTTGACCCAACCACAAGGACGACTTTTGCAATTTACTCTATAAATATAGTTGAAAAATGAAGGAGATGGGGTGCACAATTTTGACCATTGTCCAGCTGTTGCATTGCATTATTTCAAATCTAGCATCCTCATTTTCCTACTTCTTTCCTAACACTATATTCCACTTTTGTCGATTTCCTATAATGTTACTCACATTATTGTCTTCACTCCTCACACGTGTGTATGTACACATGCATAACGTGTGTGTATATTTGCAACCATGTTATTACGATAGATGTCCATTAAATTATTAAAAGAAGTGACAAAATGTTCAACTTTACATGCCAATATGCCATTCTGAAGTGGCAGAACGTTTAACTTTTTGCTATAAAAATATAATGATTATAGAATCCCATGTGGTTGACCATATTAGTTAATCCCACCTACGTTCATAAATCGATCTAGAATCGTAAATTAATCAAATTTAAATGAGAGAACATGTCGGTGGTTTTGTTTAACTTGTTGGTTCAAAGTTCATGATTGACCATAATTTTGTACTGTATGTTGTACTGTATGTAGGGGTCATACTATATAAGCCCCCCCTATGATGTCAAATCATAGGGGACAAGGGGAATCTTTCTTTTATTTGGCAGTATAACACAGTTTTCTGTCAGTTTCTGTTCCGTATTTCTGACAGTTTTTAACGTTTGACATATTAAACTTTATATTTTCTGTTCCGTACTTTCAGGTTTATAGTTTTTTTATATAAATAAAATTATAAAAATAAACAAAAAATTAAAAAAAATAAAAAAAAATCAAAAAAAAGGGGGGGCTTGGATAACAAAAAAATTGGGGGGCTTGTATAACTTGTCCCATTAGTTTTTGTTATATATCAACTCTTGTACATGATTTGCATGTGGTGTATTGACTATTGAGATGGATTTGTGAGTTAGTCAGCCGTGCATCTTTCTAGCTAGATCAGATAGTCATCCATATTATAAATATCTGTCCATGTGTGTCATACTTCTGTTTAGAGTTTTATAATTTGTTGTTCAGACATTGTTTCTCTCACACATGTTTAGATTCTTATCCGAAAATAATAAACCCTTTCGCACTTGTAGGGTATTACCGAATGACATTTGATCTATAGGTCTATCAGTATAAGACATTTGCGTGGTATATATGTGTGTGAATCATTTTCCTTGAACGACATCTCATTAACAAAATTAGCAAGAAGCTAGAAATTACAAAACAAACACTGTGTTCTCGAGTTGAGTAAAAGGGATGAAGTAAAGTGAAAGTGAGAAAGTTTGTGTTCTCTAGTTTTTTTTAGAAAGTAAAGTGAGGTAAAGTGAAGTAAAGTGGTTATATTTTTGTTATAAAACTTTCACTCCACTTTTAGGGTGAAAGTCACTTTACTTCCTCTCACTTACTTTACTTCCTCTTTCTTTCACTTTCATTATTTTTTTTTCTCTAGAACGCAGGAAAACGCACGGAATTTATCACACAAAACATAAAAGTAAGCACCTAGTATAGCCTAAAGAAGCTCCAAACTCAAAAACAAATGTCACAACAATAGACACCGTAAACATTAACAAAATCCCTTTGAAAGAAGCTACCAAAGACCTAGCGTCCTTGTGAACAAATTGAATCAAAATCAGAATCCGAATCAAAATAAAAAACATCGTTGTCGTAATAGTATGAATCATCTGTTAAATTTAAATACCATAACAATTATATAAATAAATATTACATCATCAAAGCACATAGCGGAAGCATAAGATCATATTTAACACGTAAAAGATTAACCGAATATTAAAGACACGTACCTTTGATCCTAGCAAGAACAAGGATCAATACTTCAAATCTTCTTCTTTTAAATAACAAGTGGATTAGCGAGATACCCCTTACCTTTTTGTATCTCAATCCAAGATGGATTAACTATAGTGAGTTAATATCCAAGAGCTTGTACACATGTACTATAACCGATTAATTAGATTGCTAGATCTAAGAACACAAGAAACCAAAACAATTTTGCTTATTGAAAAAACTTGGATCGATCCAACCTAGGGTTAGGATTCGATCGGATTTGAAGAAAAGAAGAAGAAAACAAAGCCTAGAGTTACAGCAAGAGTGCAAGCAATAAAAACCAATAACCCTAGGTCTTGTATTTATCGGCTTGTAATCTTGGAGGACAAGTTTGATACGAATTGGGTTTGGTAACCCATATGGCCGATCGGCCCTATCCCTTCCCAAGGGATTCTAGAACTTTCTTGCTCCTCTAATTACACCTATAGTCCTTCATTTATTCACTAACGGTCGTTAGTCAATTCCCGTTAATTACTTAACGTCCGTTAGTCGTTATTTGTGTTCAAATAATTAAATATATAACGGTTTTTATATATATATATATATATATATATATATATATATATATATATATATATATATATATATATATATATTAATTATTGTACATTAATCCTTCATACGTAATGTGTGCAATCCCATGGTCCCGAGTTCGATTCTAGTCATACACGTTTAATATTTGTCCATAAACTTAACATCTCCCACTTGGACATCTATTAATAGTGTAATGACATTGGTTAGCGTCTAGCAACACGTCAATGCCCCTAGTACAACTCAGGTGGTGGTCTCCTGGAAAAACCATTCGATGATTCATCATCATACTCATCCTTTTGTTTCTAATACTACATTAATAATGATATGGATCTAAGTCATTATTTATTAACCATTCTGTTTCTCGTTGTTTCTGATTGAGCAAGATTACCAAATCTTCTGAACATATTCAGGGGAGATCTTGGGTGTGGCCACACAAACATCTTGCCAACCCTACGAGGGGCCCAGCAGTATTATACTTCAAACAAATTTGAAGGAACAAATTCTCTCTTGACTACGAGCATAACCCATGAACTTTGCAACACTCCTGAAAACAATCCTTATAGCTACCAGTTACGTATAGCGGTAAATTGCTTCACAGAAATGCACTACATCTATAACAGTTATCTGGTATCTCAAGTCTGAGGATAATAACTATATAAACATGACTTACTTAATGACAAGATCCATAAAGTAAACTCATGAAGTTGGGATAAGTCCTATATTCAATTCATTGAATATCATGTAAAATTGGCATGACAACGCATCAATATACTTTCAAGTATACTCTATCAATACTCAGATTTGTCTTAATTTAATGATATTCCCATATCATTAATCGACAACGGACAATTTAGAATAATCAATATATTCAAGGATTAAACATGCAAATACAAGATATATTATTAAGAAAATGATAATCAAACATAACAAGTATTTTATTCCATTAAAATAATAATTGTTCATAACATCCCATTATCCAAACACTAATCACAGATGGGAATGAAACTACTAGCTAAACGAAGTCCTATGCCTTCAGCAAGTTGATTAAGCTTTCCACCAGGTAAAGCCTTCGTTAACGGATCAGCTAGGTTATTATCTGTGTGAACTTTGAGTAACTCGATTTCGCCTATCTCCACTTGTTCTCTAACATAGTGATATCTAATCGGGAAATGTCTGGTGCCCTTCATGATTCCAGGTTCATTAGCAAATGTAATTGCTGCTGAATTGTCACAATACATCTTTATAGGTCTTTCAATTGAGGGCATAACTCCAAGCCCTGAAATGAACTTCCTAATCCAGACAGCTTTCATTGCAGCTTCTGAAGCAGCAATATACTCACTTTCTATTGCAGACATCGCTATGGTACTCTGCTTCTTGCTCTTTCAATCCACAACTCCTCCATTAATGACAAAGACATAACCCGTCTGAGACTTCGTATCATCTTTATCACATTTCCAGGAAGCATCGCATTAACCTGTAACATCAAGTTCTGCTTCTGGATTTCCCCCATATACTAAAAACATATCTCTTATAGCTCTCAAATACTTGAGAATATGTTTAACAGCATTCCAGTGGAGTTCACCTGGATTCTGCTGATATCGATTGGTAATGTTTTGAGCAAACGCCACATCAGGCCTTGTGCATCTCACCGTATACATAATAGATCCCACAGCCGAAGCATAAGGGACTCTCTTCATGCGTGCCACCTTTTTAGGTGTTGAAGCACAAGCTTTACTACTTAAGCCATGTTGTTCTTGCATCGGCAAATATCCCTTCTTGGAATTTTGCATATTTGTTGGGAATTAAACTTAAGCAGTTAGTACGGTTGAAGTATACAAGAACAGTTAGGACTGCTGATGGAAGAGCAGTTAGGACTGCTGAAGGAAGAGCAGTTAGGACTGCTTAAGAGATCAAGGTGAAACCGTGTAAAGATAAATATAGAAAAGATATGTTATATATCTTATTTGTATAGAATGATTCGGTTAGATGTTTAACTTGTATAGGACTCTTTACATTATAAAAAGAGATCCTTAGATTAGGGTTTTGAGATATCGAATACATCTAATACCTAATATCCTTCATACGAATTATCAAGTGTTCTTCACGTTCATATTGTAATCGTTTGATATATTGAATTGATAGTTTGGTTGATATTTTTTGTTTTTATTGTTTTACTTGATCAATCACCAAACACAAACTCATATTCTTCTAAGTACTTGGTAGTAAATTCCGCGTGCTATCAAGTATATACTCAAAGTATCTCCAACACAACGTGTGTGTTTAGATCCGGTCAAGTGGTATCAGAGACAGGTTTCTGATACTTTGAGTCTAGAAGAACCAGAAGTATTTACTCACTAGCAATCCAAGAAGATGGACATGGAGACACATCAAACCTTAATCCTTGCTAAACTCCCCATGCTGAAACAGAATGAATAAGATTTATGGCGGCTCAGAATAGAGCAATATTTCATGGTGCAAGACTATGCATTATGGGATATTATTATCAATGGTGATTCCTTCAAACCAGTTGTTGTTGAAGAAACACGTGCTGATGGTTCCAAGATCACAAAGCTTAACACTGAGCCAGTTACAAACGAGGAGAGAATCAAAAAGAAGAATGGTCAGAAGGCTAGGAATTTGTTACTAATGGCAATTCCTAATGATCAAGTGCTGAACTTTAGCCATTACGAGTCGGCTAAAACTCTTTTTGAAGCAGTGGTGGAAAGATTTAGTGGCAATGAAGCTACCAAGAAGGCACAGAAAACCCTACTAAAGCAAAGTTATGAAAACTTCACTGCATCAAGCAATGAAACTTTGGATCATATCTTTAATAGGCTTCAAAAGATCATCAGTCAACTTACTGTGTTGAAGATTGTGATACCTCAAGAAGACCTCAACATGAAGTTTCTAAATAGTTTACCTGCTGAATGTTTGTTCATGTTGTGGTTTGGAGCAATAAACCAGAGCTGGAGAAAATGACAATGAATGAGCTTTACAATAATCTCAAGATTGTTGAGCAAAAGGTCAAGAAGAGTGGTAGCACCAGTTCCAGTTCAGGGAATATGGCTTTTGTATCTTCTTCAAACAGTTCGAATCATGAAGATGAAGAAGCAGTTGGTACTGCTATACCAACAGTTAGCACTGCTAGTGTAAAAACTAGCACTGCTGGCTTGACTGAAGAGACCATATATGCATTTGTATCAGAACAGTCTGGTGGGTCAAAGATCTTTAATGAAGATCTTCTTCAAATTGCTGAAGATGATTTGGAAGCTATGGATTTAAAGTGGCAGTTGGCTTTGATAAGCATCAGGGCTAAGAAGTATTACCAAAGGACTGGAAATAAGATTACTTTCAATGGAAGAGATGTTGCTGGGTATGATAAGTCTAAGGTGGAATGCTTTAATTGTCACAAGATGGGACACTTTGCCAGGGAATGTAGAGGTCCAAGACAACAAAGCAACCAGGGTCAAGGGTTTAAGAATCAGCAAGGGTCAAGGAGAACAGTTAATGTTGAAGAGCCTTCTTCCAAGGCTATGGTAGCTGTAGATGGAGCTGGATTTGATTGGAGCTTCATGGAGGAAGAAGAGGAACCAGCTAACTTGGGTTTGATGGCTTTCTCAGACACTGAGGTATATAAACCTGAAAAATGTTCAAACTCTTGTCATGCTTTAAAAGATTATGAAAATGTTAAGAAACAATATGATGATCTTAGAGTTGAATTTAATCAAATAAGTTTTAGTCTGTCAAATCATAAAAGAGGATTAGCTGTTTTGGAAGAACAAATTGTGTTTTACAAACAGAATGAGTCAAACTTTACTGATGAGATAGGTATTTTAAAGAGGGAATTGGAAATAAAAGATAATAAAATGAGTGGACTTGTATATGAACTAGAGAAGCTTAAAAAGGAGAAAGAAAACATCCAGTTAAGTGTAGACACTCTTGAATATACCTCAAACGGAGTTAAAAAGATTGTAGAGAGTCAAATACTTAACAAAGCTAAATCTGGTTTAGGTTATAAGTCAGTTGCACCCCCTTTTAGAGGAATGCTTGTGTTGACATAAATAATGCCTAAAAACATTATCAATATTTATTCATATCTCTATGTTTTGATGATCACAAAATGTAAACTCAATAAAACATAAACTTATAAAATAAACAAGTACTTAGTTGTAAATAGTTGTAAACTCATTAAAATTAGGCAACGGACAGCTTGGGCGGCCCCCTTAATTTTCCTAGGAGGCCCCCTTAAAATTAAGGGGACGCCCCCCTATTTAAGGGGGCCGGCCCCGCTCCAGTAGCTCCCAGCTGTCCAATTTTTCTGCCTATAAACACCAGCCTTCCCCTGGATTTTTACTTACCTTTTGCACACTAAAACTTTCTATTATAGATCTCATTTCATATCTTCAAAAACCCTTTGATCATATAATCTTAAGCTTTGGTTTCCAAGTGATCCAAGCTTCCACCATTCAAGTGCAAGAGAAGAATACTCCTTCAACAACTAGAGAAGAAGTATTGCAACTTAGATACCTAAGTTGTTTGTGTCATCATACATTTGTATATAAGTTGTGTATTGTTGTTAGATAGTTGTGTGAATAATTGTTTGGGATAGGTTAGTGTGTAAGTAGAGAAGTTGTGTTGTTAAGGTGTGTAAGTAGTGAAGGTGTGAAGAAGTAGAAGTGTACATAGGTTGTGCTTAGTTGTGAAGTCATAGTGAAGAAGTAGTGAAGAAGTCGTGAAGAAGTCGTGAAGAAGTCGTGAAGAAGTCATGAAGAAGTCGTGAAGAAGAAGGTGTGATTAAGTCGTGTATAAGTTGTGAGATTGGTTCTAGCTACGATTAGAACCCGACATCTAGCTTTGTGTCGTTAAGCCGGTGTAAGCTAAAGTTGTGTAAGGTTTTCTCCGCCATAAGGGAGCTTGTTGACATAGTGTTGTGAACTCTCGAGTTAGGTGCTCGGGGAGTGGAGTAGGGCAAGGAAGGTGTCCTTGTAGCCGAACCACTATAAATCTCTTGTCTCTCGGTTAGATCTTTCCATCTCTATCTTTCATTTCATATTTATTATCTTACTTGCATTGCTTACTTATACTTACTTATATTTGTTCATATTGTTCAAGAGTTGAGTTCACATAAATTCGAATCTAAAAAGTAAACAAAGTTTTCATAATATAAATTAAAAAGACGTAAAACTATTCAACCCCCCCTTCTAGTTTTCCACAATTGGTATCAAGAGCCAGGTCAAACAAGATTTTTAAAATAAACTGTATTTTAAAACTTGAAACGATCTATGGAATCTTTAAAATATTTAGAAGGGCAATCTATGCAAAGACCACCACTATTTGAAAGTGATGGTTTTCTTTATTGGAAAAATAGATTCGAAACTTATATGAAATCAAAGGATCTTGATCTTTGGCATGTTATTACCTATGGTGATTTTCCTCCTATTCAAAATAATCCTTTAACTAAAATAGATGAAATTGTACCTTTTGAAAAACAAAATGATGATTTGAAAAAGAAACTAGCAAAAAATAATGAGGCTAAAATGGTAATTTATAATGCGTTACCACGCAAAGAATATGAAAGAATTTTTATGTGTCAAACCGCAAAAGAAATTTGGGATTCTTTACTAATCACTCACCAAGGTAATAGTCAAGTCAAAGATAACAAAATAGATCTTCTTGTTCAACAATATGAACAATTTACAATTCCTGAAGAGGAATCTATTGATAATGCATTTGCTAAATTTAACACAATCATCACAAGTTTAAAAGCACTTGATGAAACTTTTTCTAGCAAAAATTGTGTAAGGAAATTTCTTAGGGCATTGCATCCAAAATGGCGCGCGAAGGTCACAGCTATTGAAGAATCGAAGAACTTGATGACGCTATCGCTTGATGAACTTATTGGCAACTTGAAGGTCCATGAAGAAATTATAAAGAGAGACTTTGAAACGGTCAAGAGTAAGAAAGATCGAATAAAAACTCTTGCGCTAAAAGTCAAAAAGGAGGTTAGTGATGATGACGGTTCAAGTGACGATAGTGAAGACGAAGAATATGCAATGGCCGTGAGAGAATTCAAGAAATTCTTCAAGAGACGAGGAAGATTCACGAGACAACCGCGAGATGAAAGAAGATCGCTTCAAAGAAATAGAAATGATAACTACGGGAAAAGAAAGTGCTTTAGATGTGGAAGTCAAAACCATCTCATTGGCGAATGTCCAAAGCCACCGGGTTATGATTACGAAAGCGCATTTGTTAGTGGAACATGGAGTGATAGCGACAAAGATGAAGCGGACAAAGCAAAAGACGAAAAGTGCCCTGTAGCTCAAGCCACCGATGAAATATGTCTAGGGATAAATTTGGAGCCCGACAAATGGATTAAGGATAGCGGATGCTCGAAGCACATGACGGGAAACCGGAAGCTATTCTCCTCCTACAAGGTATACAACGGAGGTAATGTTATTTTCGATAGTGATTTTCGTGGAAAAATCATTGGCAAAGGTACGATCTCTCAAGACTCCCTAACTATTGAAAATGTTGAGCATGTAGATAATTTAACATATAACTTGCTTAGTATAGGTCAAATATGTGATAATAAGTGTACGGTTACTTTTACAAGTAAAGATAGCGAAATAGTTAAGGACGGAAAGGTCATAGGTAGAGGAATTAGGAAATGTGGCGTATATGTTATGAAACTAGGAAATAAACCGGAAGATAAAATATGTCTAGCAACCTTAGATGAAAACTCTACATTATGGCATAGAAGACTAGGTCACGCAAATATGCAACAAATACAATCCCTAGCCTCTAAAGAATTAGTTAGAAACTTGCCTAACCTAAGATATGACCAACACTTTTGCGATGCATGTAAAATAGGAAAACAAGCACATGCTAGTCACAAAGCTAAAAATATAGTCTCCACCACTAGATGCCTAGAACTATTACACATGGATCTTTTTGGTCCATCCGCTGTGCGGAGTTACGGAGGTAATCGTTATACCTTAGTAATTGTAGATGACTATTCACGATACACGTGGACTAGATTTTTAAGTGATAAAACCGAAGCCTTTAATAAGTTTGAAATATTTAGTAAAATGATTCAAAATAAATTAGGATGTTCTATAGTATCAATTAGGACGGATCATGGTCGGGAATTTGATAATGAAGTGCAATTCGGAAAATATTGTGATTTAAATGGGATATCTCACAATTTCTCCGCTCCTCGCACTCCACAATCAAATGGGGTAGTAGAAAGAAAGAATCGAACATTACAAGAAATGAGTAGAACAATGCTAAATGAACAATCTATCCCACAAAAATTTGGTGCCATGCCGTAGATACATCAACATATATAATAAATAGAGTCTCAATTAGGAGAATTTTAGGAAAGACCCCATATGAGTTATTAAGAGATAGAAAACCTAATCTAAATTATTTTAGGGTATTCGGGAGCAAATGTTTTGTTCTCAATACAAAAGATTACCTTACTAAGTTTGATCCTAAGTCGTACGAAGGAATCTTTCTAGGGTATTCGCAAAATAGTAAAGCATACATAATACTTAATAAACACACTATGAAAGTAGAAGAATCCTTAAATGTAACTTTTGATGAAACTCCACCACCACCTAAGACATTGCCCCTAGAAGATGATGACCTAGTTGAAGAAGAAGCTATTGAGGTTAGTAAAACTAAGCCCCTAGGTGATGATAATGAAGATTTAACTCTAGGAGAAAATGAAATTGTAAATGTTAAGGAATCTAAATCACACTCGTTAGATAATATAATAGGAAACCTAAATCAAAGAACCCTTAGATCACAAGCTCAAGATAAAAATAACTTCTTTTGTTTCCTATCAACTATAGAACCTAAAAATATAAATGAGGCGTTAAAAGATGGAAGTTGGGTTATGGCTATGCAAGAAGAACTAAATCAATTTAAGACTAATGACGTTTGGGAACTAGTCCCAAATCCCATGAACATGACCATCATAGGAACTAAGTGGGTTTATAGAAATAAGTTAGATGAAAATGGAATAGTTACTAGGAACAAAGCTAGGTTAGTTGCCCAAGGATATAATCAACAAGAAGGAATAGATTATGACGAAACTTATGCCCCTGTAGCTAGATTAGAATCTATAAGAATACTACTTGCCTATTGATGAACTCAAATAAGTACATTTTATTATCATCATTTATCCTATTTATTTGACTTGTTTTATTATATTATATATGAGAATCAATACATTAATGTTTACTTTAGTAATTCTCAGGTAAAAACAAGCATTATGTGAAACTTGGCGATTTTGGACTAATTATGGAGCAAAACAAGCAAGATGTCAAAAGTCTACTGAAATCCAAAAGATGCGCCGTATCTCACTCAACAGATACGACGCAATATCATACTTAGATGAATTCGAAGACCATTGCCTGACTTTGAAGAATGCGCCGCATGCAATTCTGTCATGCGCCGCATATGAAACTTTGGTCAAAGAAAAAGATCAAGCTCGTTCTACTCCAGATACGCTGCATTATACTTCTAACATACGGCGTATCACTATCAAGATTTCACCAGTTACAATCCAAGACAGCTAAAGTACATGCGCTGCATACAAAGATCAAGTTACGCCGCATCTGAAGACGGTGTACGAATATTCCAGAATATATTAATCTTGGACCCCACGCGAAGTTAAGTCAATGCGCCGCATCTATAAACTCAATGCGCCGCATCAATCCCTTGGACAGAAACTATAAATACCCCAAGGACAAACGAATTTGGAGACCTCAGACCTTAGACCTTTTGAATAACCCTAGAGCCGAATTCAGACGACCAAGCAGCACAAGACACACCTCAAACAATGATACAAGAGCTGTAAGAAGGTCCTGCATGTATTCAATTCATTAAGTAGTTTTGTTTTATTGTTTTAGTACGCTTTAATTCATCAGGATTGATGGGCTTGTGTCATGTGACTACGGAAGATCATGCACTCCCCTTAATATTGCTTTCCCATTAATTAAAGTATATATGTTGATGTCTTTGGTGACTTTTATTAGTGCATTGATAACCTCTGTGTCTAGCTGAGTCTTGCTTGGGTCGCCATGCCCCTTCCTCGCCTATTTATTCTAGCGTCTCTTGAATAAATAGGATAGACATAAGTAATCATTAAGGGTTTACTCGCCGATAAGATTAGATCCAACGAGAAAGGTTTAATTATATACACTTCATATAAAACTAGCAATAAAACAAGTGACAAGCTACTTAATTATCAGGACATGTCTTCTTATTGTCTCGAGTATCTATCTATGTACGTGTGTGCTAATCGCTGATTCGTGCTCATTAGTTTAGTTTTCTATTTTAATTATAACCAAACCGTGCCAGTCTCTCAGGCTGAACCCCTTGCGTTAGATTAGGTTGTATAGCTAACTTAGGATATTAAAATACTGATTAGAATAACTAGATAATACGTTCCACTCTTAGTGATCGACACTCTACTTACCATTATATTCATACTGACCGGGTACACTGCTCGTTAAGTGTGTGTGTTATTGATAAGTCGGCTAAATATAAATTTAAAACTTGAGTAGGCATTAATACTGCTAAACCGCAATGACACATCACGCGCATCACCTATGCATGCGCCCTAGATTTTAAGTTATTTCAAATGGACGTGAAAAGTGCATTCCTTAACGGTTTTATCAATGAGGAGGTATACGTGGCACAACCTCCAGGATTCATTGACTTCGCAAAACCTGATTATGTTTATAAACTCAAGAAAGCTTTATATGGACTCAAACAAGCTCCCAAGGCTTGGTATGATCGATTAAAGGCATTTCTTATAAAACATGATTATTCCATGGGAATGGTAGATAACACTCTTTTCACGAAAAAGAAAAGCCCAAATCTCATCATTGTCCAAATATATGTCGACGACATTATATTCGGATCGACTTGTCAGGATATGTGTGATGAATTCGCCAGAATCATGCATGATGAGTTTGAGATGAGTATGATGGGTGAACTTAATTTCTTCCTAGGATTACAAATAAAACAATTAGAAGATGGAATATTTTTTAATCAATCTAAGTACATTAAGGAAATGCTCAAGAAATTTGGATTAGAAGACGCTAAGCCAATGAAAACACCGATGTCTACGGAAGTAAAACTCATAAGAGATGAAGAGGGTGAGTCCGTAGAAAACACTAAGTATAGAGGAATGATAGGTAGTTTACTATACTTAACGACAAGTAGACCGGATATCATGTTTAGTGTCTGCCTTTGTGCTCGCTTTCAAGAGGATCCCAAAACCTCTCACCTAGAAGCGGTTAAGCGTATCTTCTGATACATTAAAGGCACTATACACTTAGGATTATGGTATCCTAAGGGATCCGGCATAGAAACCATCGTCTATGCGGATTCGGATCATGCGGGAGACTACGTGGATAGAAAAAGCACTAGCGGAATTTGCACGTTAATGGGATGTTGTCTAACATCTTGGTTCTCAAAGAAGCAAACCACTCTTGCTATTTCTACCACAGAAGCCGAATATGTAAGCGCTGGAAAGGCATGTCAACAAGCACTATGGATGAAACAAGCTCTCGTAGACTATGGCATTAGGTTAGATGATGTCCCAATTATGTGTGATAACAAAGGTGCTATAGATTTAAGTAAGAATCCCGTTCAACACTCTAGGACTAAACATATAGAAATACGCCACCACTTCCTCCGCGATAACGTTCAAAAAGGAAACATATCTATAGAAAAGGTTGCATCGGAAGATAACTTAGCAGACATATTCACTAAGCCCCTTAAGCGTGAACTTTTTAACCACTTACGTTTAGGTCTAGGGATGATGGAACAAATTGACTAAATTTTCTGCACTTTTGGTACAATTTTTTTCCAGATGGGCGGACCCCTTAATTATTAAGGGGACCGGCTTGTCATTAAGGGGACCGGCCATCTGTTTGTAAAATTTTTTCCCCCTCTCATCTGAGTCTAGGAATCTGTTTTGCACAAAACAAAAGATTGGGAAATATTTTTCTTGCATAAACATATTTATAAATAAAACCCAATCTATTTTCTACAAATCATTCTCACATCTAGGAAAACACATGAAAACCATTTTCCTCACATTGTTGAATAATGCTAAAAACATTTTTTTTTCATGCATAAGATCTCACATGAATTGTCAAAGTATATAATCTAATATATATCTTTGATATTCATATATTGAGCAAAATCAAATCAAGGAGACCTTGGATTGTTTCTTAGGAAATTTTTGCATTTAGAAGTCAAAACAATCACATCTCCACATTTGTTGCATATAGGCACACACTAGAACAAGCTTATTAATCACATCCTCACAATTGTTCCATCACCTATTTCCCATTAGTTTCTAGTGCCTTTGCTCCATTACCCTTGCCTTAGATGATTAATTGCCTTAATTCTCTAAATTGCTAGATATAACTTATTGCTTGCTTATTTGTTTATCTTATATGTCATGCATGCTTAATATGTTTCTCTATTGCCTCAAAGAGTGGGACTTGCCTAAAACCAGAAGCTCAAAACATAGCCATCCTTACCTATTTCTTCAGAAAAACCCATTTCTGGAACCCAGAAAGGTACCAGATGGGCGGCCCCCTTAATTCATAAGGCGGCCCCCTTAATTATTAAGGGGACCGGCCATCTGCTGGACGGGTTCACAGAATCTTTTTCTGCTTTTTAGCCCATTTGATCCTATACTTCCCTAAATTCACAAACACATTTTGTCCTAATCACCCAACAAGCCTATCCATTCCTAAACCACACAAATCCTCCTCTATAAATAACCCCATATCTCACCACATTCAATCATCCCATCATGTCTTCTCCTATCAACCCAAAACCAAAAACCTCAAAGCTAGCAAGGATGACCTTAAAACCCGGGTGGAAAAGAAAACCTCACCCTCACCACAAGCCCATCACAAATGGTGCAACTAGACAACCAACACCTCCATCATCATTCATCCCCAACTACTCTTCAAGATCACAACCTCATTCCATTGAACCATTTCACAAACCTTATCATTTTGGCCAAACATCCACATTCATTCCAAACTACTCCCCTAAACATCAAACCAACTTCAATGGAATCCTTGAAAACCCTCATCACCTTGGTCAAACATCAAACTTTTCCTCAAATCATACACCCCAATACCATCCATTTCCACCAAATAACCAAATCCCCATTCATGAAAGGCAAAAGCTTCATGAAGAGATTAACCAAATCCATGATCTTAGTGATCTCCTTGCTATGCACCTCACACAACGCAACAAGGGACACCCTCCATCCTCACCTTACTCAAATTGCCTACCCCACTCTCTTAACTTGGATCAAGTTACAAACCACACCCACTATTGCCCTTGTTGCATCTTCCTTCAAAAATAAATTCTCCACTTAAGTGAAGATATTTCTTGGATCGAATATCTACTCACTCGTCCTCATCCCATTCCTCCCCTACAACGATATAACATCACTGGATCCGCTCCATTTCCCTCACCATCACATAACTAAAACCCATCCACATGCTTTCCGCCTCAAAATAAAATCCCTCACCCTTTTGTTTCGCAAGCAAGTCCAATCGCTCTCTTTGGCAATATGAGGACCATTAGTGTTTCTAGTTATGTTGTAATCATTATGTTTTAAGTATTTTATGTAATGTAATGATGATTCATATGTTATATATGATCATCTTGAATGCATAAATAAATTAGTTGGTTGTTCTAGATTTTTTTAATAACTAGATTTTTTATAAAATATCAAAAACATTTTATATCTTTTAGAAAAACATTTTTGGTAATAAATAAAAAGGTTTAATTCATTATAAATTTATGAATTCAAATTTTTAACCAAAATCAGTAAAAATGTTCCAGAAAAACCTTCCCCACAAAAAGACAAAACTGGGCAACGGACAGCTTGGGCGGCCCCCTTAATTTTCCTAGGCGCCCCCCTTAAAATTAAGGGGACGCCCCCTATTTAAGGGGGCCGGCCCCGCTCCAGTAGCTCCCAGCTGTCCAGTTTTTCTGCCTATAAATACCAGCCTTCCCCTGGATTTTTACTTACCTTTTGCACACTAAAACTTTCTGTTATAGATCTCATTTCATATCTTCAAAAACCCTTTGATCATATAATCTTAAGCTTTGGTTTCCAAGTGATCCAAGCTTCATCCATTCAAGTGCAAGAGAAGAATACTCCTTCAACAACTAGAGAAGAAGTATTGCAACTTAGATACCTAAGTTGTTTGTGTCATCATACATTTGTATATAAGTTGTGTATTGTTGTTAGCTAGTTGTGTGAATAATTGTTTGGGATAGGTTAGTGTGTAAGTAGAGAAGTTGTGTTGTTAGGCAGCAAGGAGTGGAGTGCGGGTAAGGGAGCGGGCTCAGCGGGCTCGATGGGAACACCGTCGCCGGTAGGGCGGGCTGGGGTTGCGGGTTCATTTTGCGGGCTATAAGCTCGCAACGGGATGGCCAAATTTTGAAACAAAGCAACGGTCTTATGACCGTTTGAGGGGCTGAAATGAAAAAAAAAAGAAGGAAAGTTTGCAGGTACAGATGCTCCACTAGTTGTTTTGTATGTTCATCATTTTTTTTTGGGAGTTATCTTGTAACAGTCATACTCTTTGTAGATGACAACTTTAAGCTGGGATCTCAGTTCTTAAAGGCGTCAGCCTTATCTTGATGGGTATATGTGGATTGTAGATGACAACTTTAACCATATCTTTTTTTTGTGGATCAACTTCTTCTGGGAATATGTGGATTGTGCTGATTTACTCAAGAATGGGTTGGATTTGGGGTGTGTTTTTTTATCACAAAATGGGTAATGTGTTTCTTTGCTGCGAGTCACTTACTTTTTGTGGATCAACTGAAATAATTCGTAACTCTATATTGCATCTATATGCTATATTTTGTGAAGGGTTAATATTGCAAATTTATAAATTTGAAGGAAAAATTATGAATATTTAAAAAAAGATTTGGGATGGTTGAAAGTGATGGGCGCCAGTAAAAAGGTTGGATTGAGGGTTGGAGGGTTGAAATGAGGTGGAGGGAGATGATTGGTTAAAATTTGGAAGGGTTGGAGGGTATAAAATTATGACTCCCTCCCCCCTTATAGGTGTGTAAGTAGTGAAGGTGTGAAGAAGTAGAAGTGTACATAGATTGTGCTTAGTTGTGAAGTCATAGTGAAGAAGTAGTGAAGAAGTCGTGAAGAAGTCGTGAAGAAGAAGGTGTGATTAAGTCGTGTATAAGTTGTGAGATTGGTTCTAGCTACGATTAGAACCTGACATCTAGCTTTGTGTCGTTAAGCCGGTGTAAGCTAAAGTTGTGTAAGGTTTTCTCCGCCATAAGGGAGCTTGTTGACATAGTGTTGTGAACTCTCGAGTTAGGTGCTCGGGGAGTGGAGTAGTGCAAGGAAGGTGTCCTTGTAGCCGAACCACTATAAATCTTTTGTCTCTCGGTTAGATCTTTCCATCTCTATCTTTCATTTCATATTTATTATCTTACTTGCATTGCTTACTTATACTTACTTATATTTATTCATATTGTTCAAGAGTTGAGTTCACATAAATTCGAATCTAAAAAGTAAACAAAGTTTTCATAATATAAATTAAAAAGACTTAAAACTATTCAACCCCCCTTCTAGTTTTCCACAGTTTGCTCCACCAGGAATTAATTTAGCTCATACTGGTCTAGAAGAGTTTAAGGATATGGATTTTCCTGGATATGGTGTTAAGGTTAGTGAGAATCTTGTTAAATTTGTTAAGGCAGAAGATTCTTTTGTGAGTGCTAGTGATAAATCTCTTTCTGAGGAAAAGATGTCCTCTGATAAGAACTCAGATGCACCAACTATTGAGGAATGGACATTTGATGATGAGAATGTAGAGGTTAAGGAAAAACCTAATGTTGTTAAGGTAGAAGTTAAACATGCTCCTAAAGTGGTTAAGACTAAAAACATAAAACCAGTTAGGAAAAATGTTAGATATGCTGAGATGTATAGGACTAAGAACAGATCATCAAGTTCTGAGAGTAGTCATAGGAACTGGAATCACTCAAAATCTAAGAAATTGGATGATAAGTTTGCTATGATTAGAAAAGTATGTTTTGTTTGTGGAAGTTTTGAGCATATGGTTGCTTATTGTGATTCTAACCCATGGAAAAAGAGGGTTACTGGAAATGCAAGGGTGAACAGGAATAACAATGCTAGGGTAACTCAAAATAATCCAACTAGATTGACAAACCCTAATGCAAATCATAAGATGTCACCTAAAGCTGTTATGTTAAAGACTGGCATCAAAATAGGTTCAACTGCTAGTCAAAATAAGTGGTTTAAAAGCAAGCAAACTGTTTCAAGTGCAAAACAATTTTCAAATCATGCACAAACAGTTAAAAGACATTTTTATCAGAAAACAGCAATGACTAATCAGAAGTGGGTGCCTAAGATTAAACAAGCAGTTCCAACTGCTAGGTCAGCAGTTCCAACTGCTAGACCAGCAAATCCTACTGCTATGCACTTATATGTTAAGGGAAACAAGGGCAATGTTGTCAAGGCCTCAGCACATTGGGTTAAACATTTTAACAAACCCAATGGTGCATCAAAGACCTCAAACAAGTTTTCTTATCTTGATGCACAAGGCAGATCCAAACCAGTGATGGTTTGGATCCCCAAAAGAAACTAACACCTTTATTTTGTGTGCAGGAACATCCCTTAAATGACAAAGAAGATAGAGGATATTCAGACAGTGGATGTTCAAGGCACATGACAGGCAACATGTCATATCTTTCAGACTTTATTGCTCTGGATGGAGGACCAGTTGTCTTTGGTGGTGGTGTTGGAGGAAGAATTACTGGTAAAGGGGTAATTAAAACTGGTAACCTTGATTTTGAGAATGTGTATTATGTACCAGAACTTAAGTACAATCTTTTCAGTGTGTCACAAATTTGTGATAAACAGAACAAAGTTTTATTTACTGATACTGATTGTCTTATACTTTCTCCTGATTTCAAGCTACCTGATGAGTTTGATTTCTTTGGAGATGGTCTGCAAAACATGCCAACCAGCTATGCAGCTCCTTCTACTCCCCATACTATTGTACATAGGAATCATTCACTTACCAATAACATAGGAGATGTACAATCTGGAGTCAATACCAGAAGGCAAATTCAAGACCCAAATCATCATGGATTTCTCAGTGTGGTTTATGAAGAGAAACATCATGAAGATGAGAATGAGTGTATGTTTGTATGTTTTCTATCTCAGGTTGAACCCAAGAATGTGTTAAAGGCTTTAGAATCATCAAGTTGGGTTGAAGCTATGCAAGAAGAGCTACTTCAATTCAAGATTCAAAATGTATGGGTTCTGGTTGATCTACCAAAGGGAATGAGAGTGATTGGTACAAAGTGGGTATTCAGGAACAAGAAGGATGAGAGGGGCATTGTGATAAAGAACAAAGCAAGATTGGTTGCTCAAGGCTATACTCAGGAGGAGGGTATAGATTATGAGGAAGTTTTTGCTCCAGTTGCCAGGATTGAAGCAATAAGATTATTTCTTGCTTATGCTTCATTTATGGGGTTTATGGTCTATCAAATGGATGTGAAAAGTGCATTTCTGTATGGTACTATTGATGAAGAGGTTTATGTTTCACAACCTCCAGGTTTTATTGTAACACCCCGACCCGACAAGGGTAAAGATGTCACAAAAATGGTTTCATATCAGAACAAACACAAGCATATGACATAAATAATACAATAGAATTTCAAGGGTTACAAAGGAAAATCTGGAACTACAAGGTTAATACAATAATTTCGAAGTCTAAATATAAATTCTTCTATTCATCTTCAATAGCTAGTAAGGTCTTCTAAGTCCAATGTACTCTCCACTCATACCTAGCTTCCAAACTAAAACCTGCCGCAGGAAAAGAAATGCTGCTGAGCTTAAAAAGACCAGTGAACAGATATAAAGATAACAAGCAGTAATAAAGGGATAGTAATGTAAGTGAAACGATGCAAAGTGTAACAAGAGTGAGGATAGAAGGAAAGATAAAAGGTTATGCAGATATACCGGGAGTTAAGGAATAGTTACAAAAGATAAGAGGAAAGGGAAAAGTAATCCCAACCCGAGCCCAAATCAAATCAAGTCAAGTCAAGTATTAAGTCAAGTGTCAGGTCAAGTATGTATCCGGAGGGGTGACCTCGGGATACTAAGCACAAGGTTATAAGGTAAAGGTAAAACAATAATCCATTACGAGCCCAAGTCAAGTCAAGTATCAAGTCAAAAATCAAGTAGCAAGGTGTACGGAGGGGAGACCTCGGTACCAAGTACAAGGTGAGGGGATACCTCCAAGGGGTGGAGTCATGAGCTCCCAAGATGTGAAAGACGTGTATCGCACACTCCATCAGTCACCAAGTATAATGATGACGTATAGTCTATACCCGGGTCACAAACCCGGTTAGTAAACAATACTAACGATTAAGCCCACCACGAATGGGCCGCAACTGGACTACCAGTTGCGCGGCTTGGGTCGACAAGGCCCAACCCCAAAGCTATTTCCGGAGAATATATGGAATATCTTCTAAATAAAGAAGATATATACCAAATCTCCGATGTCGGCGGACACGCCGAAGAGTAGGGAACACGAAACCTATTAGGGTTTCGTGCATATATAAAGGGCATCCCAGCCCTCGGTAAAAGGTACGATCTTCAATAAACCCTAACCATAAACTAAACCCTACGTTCGATTACTTACTCTCACGCCGGAGGATAATCGGGGGAGACAATCCCTCGATAAGCCTAACGGTGTTTGTTCTTTTTCTTAGTGCGCAGGTCTCATCAAGCATTAAGATTCGAATTGGTACGAGAATAGAAGTCCTATCAAGGAACGCCCAACTTTTGTATCAACAAGTGGCGCCATCCGTGGGACCCTACACTAAGGATTTTACCAAAAACTAGAATGACGAAACACGGAAGTCATAAGAGTCCGCATGGGAAGAAAACGCAGGACGACCTGCTAGGGAAGAAGCATCAAACTGATGCAGCCTCTAAGCAGGCCTCTGGGACAACCAGCACGCCTCGAAGCTTAGGAGCACACCCGAATCTGGTCTTTCCTGCAGCAGAATCGCTTAACAGGATTACCCCCGCTATTACGACAAGTACTAGCGAGATAGAACTGGAGCGCACACCTCTTGCCATGCCGGAAGTAAACTTCACTGAGCCTCCCAACGCGCCTGTACGAAACAAGGATCCAGTTTTGGAAACCGACTCTATCGCGCTAGAAGGAGTTACCTCCGAATTGGTCCCAAGTGACTTCGTATCAAAAAACTACGAAGCCTTAACTGCACTTATGCGAGAGGAGGCAAAGAAGAGGTCAAGCCAAAGTCTGCACGGCAGACTCAACTTTGACCCTAATCCTGACGCATCCCCACCGCGCTACCGAAAGGAAGGACGCGAGAGGGATAGCCGTAAACAACCAGTGTTCGCCAGGATTGGAAGGAAGGTTGTGGATGATGAAGCAGCCGATCTTCAACATCTGGAGGAACCTGAAGAAAGTGAGCGGCGCACCAATGTCCACGCTAGGATTGGCAAGCGCAAAATCCAAGATAGGCTTGGGCGACGATGCTCCCCAAGTGAAAGCCCCTCAAGCTCTAACTCTGAGGATAGTCGGCGCAAGCGCCACAGAGGAACAACCTCAGACTCTGATGATAGTCGACGCAAGCGTCACAAAAGAGTCCGCTCATCTTCAAGAGATTCCTCGGACAGCGAGACTGGACACTGGAAATCAAGAGGGAAATACCGCGACCAGGAGGATGAAGACATGTCTCTTCCTTGGCGTCGCCAAAAGGTTGATGCGTTTACTAGGCGCATCAGTGACTTTTCTGAGAATAAGAAAAGGCGCATGCCTGCTAACGTCAAAACATATGATGGGACAGGTGATCCTGATGATCACCTAAAAATTTTCGAATCAGCAGCTACTATCGAAAATTGGCCACAGCCTGTGTGGTGCCATATGTTCAACTCCACATTAGTAGGGAATGCGCGCAACTGGTTTAGTAAGCTTCCACGCAGAAGCATTGGTGGGTTTGAAGAGTTGCGCAGAGCGTTTCGCTTAAACTTCACCCAAAGAAAGAAGTGCGCAAAAAACCCTGTCGAACTCGCTAGGGTTAAACAGCGACAAGGGGAATCCACAAGCGCTTTCATGGAACGCTTCAAGGACGAGTGCATGAAAGTCAAGGCGTGTCCAGAGATACTCAAAATATCGGGTTTTATGAATGCAATCAATAACCCAGATCTGATAAAAAAGCTAAACGATAAGGTTCCCCTAACCTTCGATGAGCTCATGAAGCGCACGAGGTCTTTCGTCCAAGGAGAAGAAGCCGCTGCAGATAGCAAAAAAGGCTATTCGAACCATAGACCACAGGAAGAGTCAAGGAGACAATCCAATGACCAGGGTGGCAATCGTAGCAACCGCAGCAGAGGTTATCGCAACCAAGGAAGTGGAAAAGACAATGATAGATACACGCCCCTCACAAAAACCCCAAGGGAGATATTTGTGACGGAGGGTGCGAACTTCCCAAAACCACCACCAATCCGCACCCCAGAGGATAAGCGCATAGGGAATGGTTATTGCGAATACCATGGACAGAAGGGCCACACAACCAACGATTGCGTCCAACTGCGCCAATTGATTGACAAATTGGTAAAAGAAGGAAAGATGGACCATCTCGTAAAAAACATCAGAGAAGGGAAAGACAAATCAAAACCAGGAGCCAAGAAGGAGCCGCCAAGAGAAAAGGCAGATATCATCTACATGATACAGTCATGGCCGCGCACGACAAGACAAAAAGTCAGCCAACGGTTCTCTAAGGGAAACGAAATTTCTTTCCCCTCCCTGACTGCGAACAACGCAGTGGTGGATCCACTTACCATTGAAATACATACGGGGGGTCATGACATCCGTCGCATGTATCTAGATGGAGGTGCATCCGCTAATATCATATACGAACACTGTTTCAAGAAGCTGCGACCTGAGATACAGAGTCAGCTGACCCCAGCCACAACGCCGCTCACCGGCTTCACAGGGGAGAAGATATGGCCCACGGGGCAATTACGTCTATTTGTAGAAGTTGGTGACAAACCACACTCTACAACGACCTGGATGAACTTCATGGTAATCAGATCCCCCTCTCCGTACAACGGTATTATTGGGAGACCTGGAATATCATCCATCCGCGCTGTACCATCCACAGCGCATGGGATGCTCAAGTTCCCAGTGGAAGGAGGTATTGTTACCCTTTACAATACCACCATACCACCCAATGAATGTCACGCAGTGACAAGTGACGTAGGCGTTGTTCCAGAACAGCGCGCAATCAAAGTCCCAAACCTAACGGTCGCCATACACCCTGAATACCCGGATCAACAGGTATCTATTGGCGGGTCTCTGTCTGACAAAGGCAAATCAGCTATATGCGCACTCTTGCAAAATAATTTGGATATTTTTGCATGGGAGCCTAAGCATATGACAGGAGTGCCACGCTCCATCACGGAACATAAGCTACAAATCCGACAAGGATATCCTCCAATACGACAGAAAAAGCGCGGACAAGCTCCAGACCGCGCAAAAGCCATCCTGGAAGAAGTGCATAAACTAGTAGACGCAGGCATCATGCGTGAAGTCTACTACCATGACTGGCTCTCTAACCCAGTAATGGTAAAGAAGAGCGATGGCAGTTGGAGGATGTGCGTAGACTTTACAGATCTCAATAAAGCATGTCCACAGGACTGCTACCCGCTACCGGAAATAGACTGGAAAATTGAGTCTCTATGTGGATATCCCTTCAAATGCTTCCTGGACGCATACAAGGGATACCACCAAATTCAAATGGCGGAGGAAGACGAAGAAAAGACGGCCTTCCACACAAGTCAAGGGGTCTACTGCTACACGAAGATGCCCTTCGGCCTAAAGAACGCAGGAGCAACATACCAAAGATTGGTGGACACTGCGTTCGAAAAGCAAGTGGGACGCAACTTGGAAGTATACGTCGATGATCTCGTCATCAAAAGCCATACAGAGGACGAGCTGGTGCGCGACATGGAGGAAACGTTCAATACACTCAGGAGAATCAACATGAAATTGAACCCCAAGAAGTGCACGTTTGGCGCTACGGAAGGCATGTTTCTCGGATATTTGATAGAACCCGATGGGATCAAGCCTTGCCCAGAGAAGACTCAAGCAGTCATTGACCTCCCCTCACCGCGCACACTGAAAGAAGTTCAGTCACTAAACGGCAAGCTAGCCGGACTGAACCGATTCTTATCCAAATCAGCAGACAAGTCACTTCCCCTATTCAAGACACTCAAGAAGTGCACCAAAAAGGGAGACTTCAGGTGGACTGCGGAAGCAGAAGAAGCCTTCCAACAGCTCAAGCAACACATAGCAGCGCTCCCAAAGCTTGTTGCACCCCGACCAGGGGAAGAGCTGATCATGTACCTATCTGCGACCCAAGGAGCAGTCAGCGCAGTGCTATTGACAGACAGGAACTCCGTCCAAACACCCATTTATTTTGTTAGTAAGGCGCTCAAAAAGACAGAGATCAACTACACGGCAATGGAAAAGTTGGTCCTAGCTTTAGTGTTTGCAGCGAAAAGACTGCGCAGGTACTTCCAGGCGCACCCAATCGCTGTCATCACAGACCAACCCATCAAACAAGTTATCTCAAAACCCGAGGCATCGGGGCGCTTACAAAAATGGAGCGTGTTACTGGGCGAGCATAACATATCATACAGACCGCGCACTGCAATTAAAGGGCAGATATTGGCCGACTTCATCATCGAGAAGCCGGATACAGATACTCCACCTGCGACAAGCAAGGAGGAACTTCAAGAACCATGGATTCTATTTACTGATGGATCCTCATGCGTAGATGGATCAGGAGGCGGCCTTATTCTCACCAACCCAGAAGGAGTTGAATTCACCTACGCACTGCGTTTTGAATTCACAGCCACGAACAACGAGGCAGAATACGAAGCACTCCTAGCTGGGTTACGCATCGCAACTCAAATGGGTGCACGCAACCTAGAAGTAAACGTCGATTCGCGGCTAGTGGCTAACCACGTTTCAGGAGAATATATAGCAAAGGAGGAACACATGATCCAATACCTCGAAAAGACCAAATCTCTGATCCAGAACTTCGATAGATTCATCATCAAGCAGGTTCCCAGGAGTGAAAATAGGAAAGCAGATGCGCTGAGCAAAATTGCATCCACCAGTTTTGCGCATCTATCAAAACAAGTTTTGGTAGAAACCTTGAAAAACAAGTCGATCACAGAGATGGATATATCCACGGTGATAGAAGAGGAAAATCCTACGTGGATGACACCGATCATTGACTTCATCAGCAAGGGCATACTTCCCCAAGAGCAGAAGGAAGCTCGAAGAATCCGACGCACAGCGCAGCGATTCGAGCTCAGAGACGACGTCTTATATAGACGCTCATTCCTACAACCATGGCTTAGGTGTGTTGGACCTCTCCAGGCAGACTATGTACTTAGAGAGATCCACGCAGGCTCATGCAGCATGCACTCAGGACCACGGTCCATTGTAGCGCGCGCCCTAAGATCTGGATACTATTGGCCTACTATGCACCGTGACGCACGCGATTTGGTACGGAAGTGCAATGATTGCCAAGTTCACAGACCTATTCCGCGCCGGCCACAACATGAACTAACACCTATTACATCACCATGGCCCTTCTACAAATGGGGTATCGACATCGCTGGACCTTTTCCCATTGCCGCAGGAGGATTGAAATTCCTCATTGTGGCAATAGATTACTTTACCAAGTGGATCGAAGCAAAGGCAGTAGCGACTATAACAGGTAACCAGGTGAAACGATTCGTGTGGGACAACATAGTATGTCGTTTTGGATTGCCTGGAGAAATTATCTCGGATAACGGAAAACAATTCCGTGATAATCCGTTCAAAGATTGGTGCGAACAATTGAACATCACGCAACACTTTGCATCAGTAACTCATCCACAAACCAATGGTCTGGTCGAGCGCGCAAACAGAAGCCTTGGCGAAGGAATCAAAGCGCGCCTGGACAGACACAAAGGTAGGTGGGTAGAAGAACTATCACATGTTCTTTGGGCGCACCGAACAACCATTAAGGTTAGCAACGGGGACACCCCCTTCTCTTTGGTCTATGGGACAGAAGCTGTAATACCGGCTGAAATTGGAATGCCAACCATCCGTACTGCGGAAGTTAACATGGCAACCAATGATGATGAGCGGCGCATAGACTTAGATCTATTGGAAGAGCGACGTGAACGCGCAGCAATACGCGAAGAGAAAGCTAAGTCGAGAATGAAAAAATACTATGATACCAAAGTGCGCAGTACCTCATTCAGACCAGGCGATTTCGTATTTCGCGAAAACGACTCAAGCCGCGCAGAGGACACTGGAAAGCTAGGACCAAAGTGGGAAGGACCTTACGAGGTCATAGAAGCACTTGGCAATGGAGCGTACAAGCTACGCGACAAGGACGGAAATGAGCTACAGCGAACATGGAACGTCCGCAACCTTAAACGGTGCTATCTTTGAAGAAGGCTACGGCCTAACATGGACACTAATGCGCTTTAGAAAGTGCCCTCAATAAAGATCCATGTAATTTTATTTTTATGAATTATCTAGATAAACATTCTTTTTCAAAACTTGCAAGTATAAATAAAACGTTATGGTTTCTAGCTAACTCCATAACACATTTAACTTTATTGTTTGCATCTTTTATTATCATGTTTCAATATTGTTATACTCTTGCCTACATGGCGTGCATGCACACACTAAGACCCACGATGGCAGAAAGGATGAGTTAACCTAATAAACAACTCGTTGAGTAAGAGGGTTGCAAACCCATCAACATTGGATCACGAATCCTTGTTAAACACCTTGCGCTCAAGACGTTGGCGCAAGTTCCTTCCGCACCCCACGACGGATGCGCAAAAGGGCACACTGTGCGCGTTTAACAACTCAGGAAATCAAGACTCTTGATTCCTTTAAGTACAATACGACAAGTAAACTTACAAAAATACATAGACGACTATGCTAAAGTTGGAAAAATTCAACACACGACTACGGTCCTTAAGGAAATTCATACACGATTATGACCCTTATTTTCTAAGTACGCTTAAACACTTAAAGCTATCTTCACGCAAGGATACATAAGTCATATAAGAACTACGAGTTCAATAAGCATAAGTATTTAGAAGTTAAATGCTATAGGCACACTAAGTACAAAAGCAACTTTTTATTTATAGAATACGTTTCTACAAAAAGGCTTATACAAAAAGGCTAAATGCTATAGGCACGCCTTAGCTGGCTAGAGCCCCCACCAAAAGCCGCTTCCTTTGCATCCTCGAGTCGCTTCAGTAACTCGGCATCATCAAGGGAAACAGTGGCCACGCAGACAGGCACACCATCGGATCTAGGCTGATGCGCAGCGCCTATGCCGCACAGAATGGCCTTTCCTTTCTCGCCTTTCTTTCGTGCGACCCTGGAAACATGCGCATTTAGCGATCTTTGCAAAGAAATCTCTTTCTCAAGACGGAAAGGATTCAGAATGTCACGAGGCTGAGCAAAAATGGGTACCTTCAACTGCGCCACATCAGGCTTCAAGTAGAAGTCCACCTGCTGATCTGCATCATCCTGCAGATGCCTAGGAAGAGTGAGCCCCGCCATGATCACGTTGATCGGCTGGTCCTGATCACGCTCCAAGAGAGCGATATGCGGAAGCTCGAGCTTCTTTAGCTCCTCCATGGCAGCAACAAGCTCAGCATGGGCATCCGCCTTATACCCAGGCACCTCAGCAAGCGGCACAGTCAGCAACTTGGCCTCCGCAAGCTTGTCTGCGGCCGAGGTCTCACCGTGCGCAATAGCGCAATTTACAACCTTCCCAAAGGATGCGGTGACCTCAGGATGCTCCAGCGTACACATGGCGGCCAGGCGAAGACCATGACTGATCAACCACCTACGAAATAACGCAAGTGTTAATAGGAAAGAGGGTCTCGATATATACAAGTTATAAAGAAGTGAAGCGACATATACCTGCGCTCAGCCACAGATTGAACCAAATGAGGATAAAGCTCCTCATCATACTCGATGCTAAGCTTACGGAGCTTCTCCTCCTGCGTCTTCAGCGCAAGCTCCACTTTGCTACGGAAATCTTCAATATTGGCAAAGTGCTTGCTCCTATTCTGTTGCAAGTACTTCAGCGCCCATAAAGAATTTCGTCTCTGAAGATCCGCAGCAGCACGCTCCTTCCCTAGCTCAGCCATCACCATGACCTTCTCCTCACCCATTTTTCGCGCAGACGACTCCGCGCGCTCCAGTTTAGCCTTGGAGCTCAGCTGCTCAGCTTTAGAGCTTGCTAATTCAGCCTGCACAGACGCCAATTGCGCCTGCAGTCTGGAAATTTCCTCAGACTTGTGCACCCTTGCTTGCGCCACCAGCTCAGATTGGCGCACAGAGATAGAGGCAAGCTCAGATTGGCGCACAGCGATAGAGGCAAGCTCCTCCATCGTAGAGTCAAATGGACTTGACTCCACCTCAACATCTCTCGGTGAACGCGCCCCGTCCAGAGCATGACTCACCTCGGGTGGCGCACTCCCATCTAGGACGCCAGCGTCCTCTACAGGCTTTTCGCTGCAAAAAACATCAAGAGACAAAGTTAGTGCACGGTCAAGCACACACAAAATACCAAGGAAATGCTGAAAAATACTTACATGGGGGGAGGAGTCAAGGACACGTCCTTCTCATTCTCAGTCTCAGTCGTGGACGCACCTCCACCAGACTTCTCAGCTTCCACACTGAAGACACGAAGCAACACAGTTAGAATAAAATACAACTTGACAAAAGTTTATAACTAACAATTCAGATACTTACTCCATCTGCACCTCAGTAAAAGATGGGCCTTCCCCAGCCTCAGTCCGCGGCCTCTTGGAAGGCCCTTCACCATAACCACCAGACGCTCTCTTCCGCGTCAGTGGGGAGCTCTCCTCCATCTCACTGTCAGTTTCCTCTAAATGGATCACCATTTCAGGAAGAGGAGGCTGCGCAGCGTCAGGACTTGGCTGCACAGGAGGAGCCACCGCCTGTATTGGCTCAGCCGCTATCACATCAGGGGAGCCTTCGGGATCTGGGATAACCAAATCCACGACGCGCCCTGCCGTCGCCTGCAGAATAGTCTGCTCACCGTCCCCCAGAGGACGCACTCCAACCGCCACGGAACGCGGATTCTCCAGCCTCACAACAGCGAACAGATCCATATCTGCGCATCAAATAAACAAAGGAAAGCAAGTTACATAAAGTATGGAAAAAGAAGAAGCGCTTACACTAATAATGACAGTAAGGCGACAGAAGGAGCACCCACCCGTGCCATCCGCATTCAAGAATGTGGGGACCTCCGTCTCATGCTCGAAGTAGTTGCGACTGATGCCCATATGCACCAGGAACGCCTCCGGATACGGCTTGATGGGAATACGGTTCTCATCAATGATCGCCGCATGATCCGCGTTATACCACGTCTCAGGGGGGCGCTCATCCTTGGGCAGATCGGCACGGGTGTAAAATGGAAAATGGTCAGGGAAGACGGCTTCATCAACCCAAAAGAATTTTTCCCTCCAATCCTTGAGCTTATCTACCTTAGTCTGATAACATTGTAACTTCCCTACGCGTTTGGCGAAGGTAACCCAACCATTTGACCACGTCAAATGATAAAACGCGCGAAATAAGTGGAGAGATGGGGGGATCGCCAATAAGCGACAGTTCACCTCAAAGTTAGCAATCTTCCCAGCACCAATACAATGCAACTGGGAGATGTGGAGATTGTAATAATTGAGTATGTCACTCAGTAACACGGAGATGGGGACGCGCTGATTCGCCCACTCAAAAAAGCGCGTATATAACCCCACCTTCCCAGCAGGGAAATCCGCGATGGTGTCATTCGGACCGGGTACCTCTGGGCGCAGGCCCCAAGGGATAAAATAATCCGAGGTGAACTGAATCAGTTCCTCCTCGGTTATGTTAGAATGGAAATCACGAAGTTGCGCTACCATTTTTTGATTCAGATTATGTGCGCACGCGCAATTACCTTTGAATTATCTTTTTTGGAAGAAGATTTGAAGATGTAAAAATGGAGGAATGGCGATTTTTTAACTGTGGACGTCACAGTGAATGAGAAGCGGTAGTTTATATACTTTTCCTATCCACCACAGATGATCGCCACGTGTACCCCACTAGCTCAAATCGTGTGGCTAGGATAAATGACGGGACAAGGCAAGTGGGCAACCTCTCCACTTCCCAAGGTACCCCAATTGCACTTTTTTGGACTAGATACATTACACGTGTGTTTTGGGCGGTAATTTTTTGAAAGCTTCCCGCGTACGCGTGGGGAATAATTTCGATACGACTCTAGTCTAGCGTCCGCAGGTTTTACCCTGCGCACACTAGACTGGGGGGACATGATGACGTATAGTCTATACCCGGGTCACGAACCCGGTTAGTAAACAATACTAACGATTAAGCCCACCATGAATGGGCCGCAACTGGACTACCAGTTGCGCGGCTTGGGTCGACAAGGCCCAACCCCAAAGCTATTTCCGGAGAATATATGGAATATCTTCTAAATAAAGAAGATATATACCAAATCTCCGATGTCGGCGGACACGCCGAAGAGTAGGGAACACGAAACCTATTAGGGTTTCGTGCATATATAAAGGGCATCCCAGCCCTCGGTAAAAGGTACGATCTTCAATAAACCCTAACCATAAACTAAACCCTACGTTCGATTACTTACTCTCACGCCGGAGGATAATCGGGGGAGACAATCCCTCGATAAGCCTAACGGTGTTTGTTCTTTTTCTTAGTGCGCAGGTCTCATCAAGCATTAAGATTCGAATTGGTACGAGAATAGAAGTCCTATCAAGGAACGCCCAACTTTTGTATCAACATATAACAAGTAATCTAAACAAGTCAAGTCAAGTCAAATCTAGGATGCATCCATATGCCCCAAGTGGCCAAAGTCTGCCTCTACATAACAAATCAAATCAAGTCAGGGACGGGACAGGTCATCACTCTCTTGCCGTAGAGTCATGCCATCGGTGCATCAATGGCATGGACATGAAACCCTCATGCCTAGTTATGGCTCGTAATCTCAAACTGTGGGTCAAGGGTCAAGTATCAAGTATCAAGTATCAAGTTCAAGTTCCAAGTTCAAGTTCAAGTTCCATATCAAGTTGTTCAAGTCAAGTTTCCCATTTCAAGTGGTTCAAGTCAAGTTTCCAATTCAAGTGTATCAAGGTTCAAGTCAAGTTTCCAATTCAAGTATATCAAGGTTCAAGACAAGAGATCATAGCAAAGGTTCAATTTAAAAGTTCATTTAAAAGAAATCCTTTAATAATGGTTTTAGTAAAAATGATCTTTCAAAATAGTTTTCACAACGATAGTCCTTACAAGTTATTTTCATAAAACTTTAGTAGAATTACATTTAAAGTGGTATCGCATCGTTTTAAAATAGCTTTTCTCAAAACATTTTCATATATAATTAAGAAAGTTTCCACATCCAGTTTTAATATCAAGTAAATCTTCTAGGTGTCCAAGGATTTGAATATTCAGGTCAAGGTGATGAACGAAGTATGTCAAGTATTAAGGGAACATGGCAAGGTTCAAAACAAGAAATCAAGGCAAGGGTTCAAAGCAAGGTTCAAATCAAGTGGATCATATCAAAGGTTCACAATACAAGGGGAAACATAGCAATGGCTTGGGGAATCCTAATGAATCAAGATCAGAAGTCAAGAGAACGAAAACACCCTTACTGAGAAAGGTAGAATATCTGTACCTTATTAAGGAAGCAAGCAAAACACAATAATAGCAAAACTGACAAGAGTCAAGGTCTCTCCTTCTTCCCACCTAAACGAGTAGAAGACATAATTACAAAAGGTTCTTATTTACTAATTTTAGTCACCCTTCCATTTTTAGTAACTTTCCAAATTAAGCAGTTTTCTGTTTTTATCAGGTTTCCCGACTTAGTAAGTTTCCAGAATTAGTAGGTTTCCATATTTAGAATATCATAAGTTTAAGTATTCAAATGTGACAATGATATTAGTTCAAGGTTCATAATGTTGATTATATAAGTTTAAGGTTTATAATGTAGTTCTCATAATTTTAGGGTTCATTATGCAATTAACACAAGTTAAAGGACCAGAGTGTCATTATGGTATGATTAGGGGGAAAAGGTAAATATTATCAAGTTACATGTTTTCATCAGTTAAGACCCTTAGTTTTAGAAAAATGACAATTTAGACCCTTTAGTTTAGAATTAAACACATTATACCTTTTTAATATCCTTAAAACCTTTCACAGATTATACACACCAATTTGACCTGTTTTATACGATTTTTCATCCTTATAAGAACTCAGAATTAAAATTCCCAAAAATTCATACACGTACCCAGATGTCTTAATAACTTACCCTAATTTTTCCAGAATTTATTATTAAGTATAACTATAGTCCAAAAATCCTTTTAGTCAAGTCATCCAGATTACTGATCAGTTTTAACATACGAAAAGTTTGCAGTTCAAAGCCCCATCAAAATAACTTATAAAAATCCACAAAAATCACAAAAACTAACTTATATTCCAAATATTATTCTTTAGAAATTTTAGGTCATAACTCGTTATAGATTCAAAATTAAAAATCATAAGCTACAGGTGAATTTTCGTAACCCGAAATACAGTTTTGACATCTGATCTCATAAATTCGAAAAATGTGACTTCCAGACCTCTAAAAATTATGAGGTTAATTTCTACAGAAAGCTATTTCATTGAACTTAATTCTAGACTCAAAAACCACCTAAAAACACGCTCACATCATTTAGATACAGCCGATTAAAGTCGAACAATTTCTAGATCAGTAGCAGTTTTATTATTTCATGCAAGTATTTAGGGTTTTGTCATTCCAACCTTTAATTCTTGACACATAACGATTATAGATGAGTTTATCACATGTTTAGGTCGATTTATAACAGGTCTTAACATAATCAAAACAATTAACATCAACATACACACCTGGATCGATTTATACATATTAGGTTTTTAGGGTTTTAGATCATGATTTTATGTGTATCTTTCATACAAATCGACAAGGATCAAAAACAAGAATATGACAAGGATTGAACGAGGAGGATGATACAATACCCTTGAAGATTACACGAAGGACAAGAACACACGAGATCAAATCACCACGGATTCCTTCCTTCCTTTCCTTTGGTTTGCACGACAGAAACACAACAGAACAAGAATATAGGATCGATTAGGGTTTGTCCACAAATCGTATGGATTAATTTGACAAGAACAAGATTACATTATGACAAGAATAAGAACAAGGACTTCTCCTTTGTGTTGCTGCTGCTGATCGAATGGAAGAGACAAGAGGGAGGCCGATGTTTTGATTTAGGGTTTTGGAATGAGAAAATATTCGGTATTAAGATTGAGGAAAACAAACCGTGTGTTTTGATGGGCTTATACAAGGAATGGATTTATCTTTTTATGGGCTTATTATCAATCAAATTTATGCATGATTATCCTCTCTTAATTCTTGGGCCGAAATTTTTTGTGTTGGACACAATATATGGATCAACTAGTTAGGGCTTATAGTGTAGGATCATTATTTTGTGATTTACTTATAACGTAATGTTTTTATTTGGGACTTAATTCGTTACATAACTTAGGATATAATCAATTTAAGTTAAGTATCATTATGTTACTTAAATGATTTTCATAAGTTCTCAAAATTTTAAATTTGAGGGCATTTTTGTCCTTTCAGATTGTAATAATTTTGGGGTTTTACAACTCTTCCCCTCTTAAAAAGAAATTTTCGTCCTCGAAAATTGAAGTACGAAGGTTAGACGAAGTCGTAGCAAATCATAAAAGATCGTCACAAACATCCTCACGCCCGGGGAGGTTCTTCCAAAAGGATCTTCAAACCAATTAGTTTCTCATGACTCAAATCAAACAAGGTGGGTTCAAATTCTCAGAAGGAGGCAAATTGGGTTGATTCTGATCAAAAGGTCCATGCAATATAAAATGGATGATAGGTGAATTTTCTGGAAAGCTCATACGGAAAGCGAACAAGATTTCAAATCAAATTAACTGTATCAACAGTAGAGAGCTCTACAAAGAGTTTAAGATTCATAACTGAGGTCAACAGAATGCAAAACGAGAATTCAAGCTCATCCAGACATCTAATGAACAAAGGCAGAGTATACACATAACGGTGAAAGCAGATTAAACGCATAGGTGGAAAGAACCTAAAGTCTCACTAACGTAGATAATCTCAAACAGCTATCAGAATTCTAAGGCTTTTAAGGCACTTCTCGAAATATCCTATACCCACAACAAGTGCACGTTATATGACGTAAGTATTATCACGTTGGCCAGACGTCATAATACTGGCATCATATAAATATGCCCTCATGATGGTCATACTTTATCTCGAGTCGTGAGCAAAACAACCTATCTTAATCCACCTAGCACTTCCATAGTCTCAGAGGTCATCCAAATCAATGTCATAGTCAAGAGCGAAAACAAGACTACTTGCAAGAGTATCGGAATCCCAGATTGCCTAGCAGAAGTATGGTATGCCGTCCACAAGCATCAGATCTTCCACAATTCGCCAAAATTCCCAAAACAAAACTATCATCGAACATACGAAGAATTAAACACGGAACTGAAATGCTTCTAGGGAACTTAACTCATTAGAGGATCTTATTACTATATACGAAGCTTAAGTGAGTTAATGGGAGTGAAAGTTAGTCGTCAAAATCTTCGATCTTCACAGAATCAATTCTTCCAACCATGAAAGGTCTGTTTCAAAAATCCGTTCATTCAAAACATTTAATCTCTTCAAGTCCGGTTAACTATCTTCGTTTGTCCATCAATCTGAAAGTGAAACAACATCGTGAGCTTGTGTTCTGGTTCAACAAGCCTTCTGTAGTTCTTCTTGGAATGTAATGGAGTAATTTGAATTCCTGGCACGGTCTTCAAATCCCTTCATCATCCAGTCTGCTTCCGCTCTCAATTCATCTTAGTACAACCAAGATGAATAAGGAAGTTAGACTGCATGTCTTCATCAGGTCCAGGTTCGCCATCTTGACTAGATTTCCTTCTTCTGCATCGCCAACACTTCTGCCTTGTAAGGAATGTATTCACTCTTCAGGTAGCCACCGTTGTTGTCAACTCCAGGTCATGCAGTGAAGTAATTCTTCTGTTATGCTTCTAATTTCCTTCTTCAGCTCCAGGTTCGCCATCTTGACTAGATTTCCTTCTTCTGCATCGCCAACACTTCTGCCTTGTAAGGAATGTATTCACTCTTCAGGTAGCCACCGTTGTTGTCAACTCCAGGTCATGCAGTGAAGTAATTCTTCTGATATGCTTCTAGTTGTCTCAACAATATCAACCTCCCAGAAGGTACAAATGATCGTCAATTTCTTAGAAGGTGCAAAAATGATTTTCATGCTCTTCCTCGTCTCCGAATGTACTATTAAGTCATACCATGACCATTTGCCCAAGTACTCACGAGAAACATCATTTATCAAATTCACAAAACAGTCAGAGCTTTAGCTAATACTATTAGTGTCATTAACCGTCATAGCAGTCATTACGAATACGGAAGGCGATTCCAAGAATAACTTCAATTCATACTTCCATCTAAAAGAAACTTCGCGCTCTGAAATTGAAGAGATACATAGTCGTTTCAGGGTGGAGAAATAACGGTTCCTAACAGCTATACGGTTCAGCTTCCAGTAATTAATACATATCCCCTGTCACCATCCTTCTTTATCGCAAACGAAACTGCAACACGCCCAGAAGATACACTTAAGTTAACTCATTTCCTGGTCTTCGGTTGCTACTCTTCCCGGTTGCTCAAATCAAACTGTTATGATCTGAAAGACATCTTCGCTTGCTGGCTAGACAATCTCTCAGTATCATGTCAAATCCTACTTCACACTCTGGTGGAAAACTTGGTGGTTCAAGCAAGAATCATATTCAGAAAGCTCAGGGTGCCAATTAACTCTCAAGATAAGGTTCATTTATTGGTGTACGGAATGGTTTCTAGGAAAACTTCATAACCGCGAAAATAACACACGAGTCTCCAGAACAAAGAGTTTATCAATCGATAATCATGGTAGGGAGTTCAAAATTGTTTCAAACGCCAAAGGTGAGACATAGGAGGATAGTTTTCAATATTTTGAATGCTCAAACAACTAATCCTTTATCAGAATAAAATTAAGGTTAACTATCCAAAGAAAGACAGATCAACAAAACAAATCTTATCGTTCAAAATGAGAGGAAAACATTCTTATACTCGTGGTTAAACACCACAAGACTTCTCATAGGGATAGAGATGGGTAAGACGAAATCAAATAGCGTCGGAAGATTCATAGATGCTTATCAAAAGCAAGAGACAAATCACAGAATGTATCAAGTACGTCGTCGCCATGGAGATTCTCAGAATGCCCGAAGAGGCATCAAAATGATTAACAAAAGGATCAGAGGTCAGAATCGGAATCTGAAGATAAGGATCAAATGGTGTCAAACAATTACTATGCAATTTTCAATGGCTTCAAGATTTATTTAGATTTCAAATCTTAGGTGGTGCAAAGCATAAGCTTTCAATCTTCAAAAGTGATCTTAACAGGCTTTAATCAAAAGCAAGGCACGAATCAGAGTGGTGCGGAAGCAATGATACTTAAACAAATGCCTTATAGTCTTGATGAGGCGAAAAGTGTACCGCTTTTAAGGGGTCATTTAAGCCCGAAATCGTATTTATTTGATCAAATATCGCCCTAAATCGTTCCTTTTGTCATTTTAGGTACTTTTGAGGAGAAATCTGGAAAAGGAGGCATTTTGGACGTTTTTGGAGCATCAAAGTGAAGAAAACGGCAAAGTCTCAAGAATCGGCTGAAATTTACCTTTGACGGCGTCAACATTAACTCCAGACGGCGTCATGCCTTGGCAAGAAAAGTGGGATGTGAAATTTACTCATGACGGGCCAGTGAGTTAGCATGAGAATTCTGACGGCGTCACGCTTTAACTAAATCAAGGGCGTCACGGCTTAATTCATAAGGGGACGGCGTCACGTTCAAGAGGTGAGGGCGTCAAGCCTTGATAGGCCAGAACGGATTTTGGAGAATTAAAGAGGGACGGCGTCAAGATGGTCATCCGAGAACCCTAAAAGCGGCGAGGTGACGGCGTCACAATCCATAAGGTGACGCCGTCAGATGCAAAAGTCTATATATAGTTTTCTAATTTTTTTGTCATTAGAAAGAGCTTAGTGTGTGGAATTTTGGGATAAAACCCTAGGACGATTTTAGCTCCTTTCTCAGGGCTTCTTGCCTTGAGATCTTCCATGTTTCATTGAAAGATAAGTTATCCATTAATCATTCAATATGTCTATGTGTTGTTTGATTCTATCTTATGCTTGTCTTTTGTTTAACATGTTAGGCTAAATTATCTTGTGTTTGCTTAGATCTAATGAAACCTAGCTATTGATTATTGGTTGTTAGTGTGTTGTTAGTTGTATTGGATGATTGTTTATCTATGTTAGGCTTAAGAAAACTGGCTAACTTCCTATTCGGTAACTTGCTTGAACGTCTTAAGAAACATGAACCAAACGCGTACTAAAGGTTTTTATGGTTGTATTTAATGCACAAGCGAATTCTAGTGATCCCATGTTAGGAGCTTCCTAGCCGGCTCGACATAGGAGTGAAGTAGGAGCTTGTAGAGTTTGGGGAAGTAAGTACGCCACCCCACGAATGGTATTAAGGAATACACCCGTCATCCACGCGACTAATATACACTAATTAACCGGTAAAAGATAGTTAGGGAGTAAGGAAATCTAAGTAAACACATTTCTCTACACATAAGTTTCTCACCACTTTTCATTTTTGTTATTTTATTTTATTGCATTTGTAGTAATTTGGGTTAGTTGACTAGCAACTAATTCCGCCCACTCCTTCAAAACCGAGATTTTACTTGCTTTCATAAAAAATATAAAAACATAAAAAGAATCTTCCTCGACCCTTAGACCTAATTAGAGTAGCCTTTCATACCTAACGAACACTATTCCCTGTGGAGAACGATCAATCCCCCGTACTTACCACTACACTATACTACATCGGTCAGGTACACTGCCTGGTGGGGTTGTAAGCCTCTTGAGATCCCTCGAGAGGTAAAACCTGTTGTAAGGTTGCAAAACCCACGCATCAAGTTTTTGGCGCCGCTGCCGGGGAATAGTTATTGTTTAGGTTGAATTTTTATTTCTATTAGGTCTACTCACTAGATTCCTTTCTAGTGAGAATTTTATTTTATTTTTCTAGGTTTTCTTTAGTCTATCTATTTTCTTCGTGTCTTTGTTCGTAACCATACCATCCGACATCATGGAAGATGGTAATATCCTTAACCCACACAACCCACCACCACAACAACCACAACCACCTCCTAGAGCCCGTACTTTAGGAGAGTATTCCCGTCCTAGCCACCATGGCTATCGAAACACCATTGAGCTCACTCAAGGAGCCAATATCACACCCTTGCGATCCGACACCATCCGGTTGGTGCAAAGCGGATGCGCATTCCATGGACTTCGTTCTGAAGATCCTAATCAACATCTCAAGGACTTTCTTAAAATCGTTGACTCTATAGACCTTGATGTTGCCACTCGAGAGACGACCCGATTGCGTCTCTTCCAATTCTCTTTGCGGGACCAAGCTAGTCAGTGGCTAGAACGTCAACCCGCAGGATCCATTACCTCTTGGGATGATCTCACTATTCGTTTCCTTGCTCAGTTTTTCCCACCAGGGAGAACTACCAAGCTAAGGAAGGATATCTTGATGTTTGAACAACGTCGAGGCGAAACCCTCTACGGGGCATGGATTCGATTCAAGGACTTACTTCAAAAAGTCCCTCACCATGGCATAAATCTATGGCTTCAAATCCAAATCTTCTATGACCATGTTGATTACCACACCAAACGTGCCATCGATCGAGCCGCCGGGGGCAGATTGCGCGACAAAAGCGCCGAGGAATCATGGGAGATCATTGATGAGCTTGCATCCGACGATGATGAATTGTGGCAAGTCTCCCACGACGTGCGCTCGGCAGTCAAGACATATTCATCGCCCGATACAGCCAATCAAATCACTGAGGAAAGCGTTAGTGAACTTGAGAAAAGGGTTGCATATCTTATGGAAAAGCAAAAGAGACCCTTAAGTCCACAAAAAGCAACAATTAACTCAGTCTCAAGCGTTAGGCAAATACCATTGTCCGAATCACCCCGTAGGGAAACTACTAAACCCTTCCATAAGCACGCTCCACCCAACTCACCACCTCAGGAACTTAGTCCAACATTCGAAGCTCGAATGAGAGAGTACATGTCAAAACACTCCGAACGGTTGGCAAAATTTGAGGAAGCCGTCTACAAACAAAAGGAGGAAATGGAAGAGAAGATGGCGGAGATGATGAATCTTTTGAAAGAATACACAAATGCAAAAGCCCCTGAAAAAGTGTTGGTGAGGAATGACGTTGATGTTCCTAACACTAAATTTGTCAAGGCCACCTCCGTCGTCCAAGAAGGCGGAAATGATGGAAGAGGGAAATCCATAACTATGGAAGTTAACAAAATTGACCTCATCCCACTTAATAATGGAAACACCAATGCTTACAAATGCGATTCCGACAAGGGAGAGGAGGCGCCCTCTGAGGAGCGCCAATTGGTTGAACCGCCGGTGTCACAACAAGTGAAGCATTACTTGAAGCACGAAATAAACAAGGAGACCATAAACGATTGGGTGAGAAACTATCGACGTACTCATCTACCCAACAAGAAGTCCAAGAAGGTGGAACCGGATGATAAATCTGACACATTACCCGGTGGGCAATTGTATGAATGCCTCATAGGACAAAAGTTAGTGGAAAAGCAGAAATTCTACGGGGTCTTCGAAATACCATGCAGCATTGGAAAACACAAGTATCTGGATGCGATAGCTGACCAAGGTTCCGACGTAAATTTGATGCCTTTATCCGTTTATGTTCAGTTAACCGATGAGTTGCCATCCATCACCCATACTAAACTCTCCTTTGCAAAGCATTCTTATGAATATCCGTTAGGAATTGCAGAAGATGTGTTGGTCAACGTTGCCGGATTCCTGTATCCGGTCGACTTCATGATCATTGAGAGAAATGATATGAATATGCCAATAATCCTTGGGGCACCCTTTCTCGCTACCACTAGAGCGCAAATCAATTACGAAAATAGCACCATCCAATTAAAGAAGGGGAAGAAAACAGTAAACTTCCCAACGATCCCACGACATATACGAGATGTTGCTCTGCAGAAGAGGATGGAAGCTAACACTAATATAGTCAGTGGTAATGTTCGAGAGAAAATTCTTGCATGGGAGGCAAGGATTAAGAGTTATATGGAAAATGAGATTAGAGAATGTAAGGACGGAAATAACGATTATATTGAGGCTGATGAGCAACCCAATAACCCCGCTGAATTTACAAAAGGAGACTCAGTGCTCCTAAGGCATTCAGAAACAGAAGCACCTACCAATGAACTAAGTCCCTGGTGGTACGGACCATTCACAATTAAAAGTTTACACCAAGATGGGATAGTAAGCTTGACCAGCAAAGGAGGAGGTGAAGTAACTGCGAATGTCGAGCGATTGAGACACCACCACCCTGATAACAAGGATCATATCTATCAGGGATACGTCATTATGAATGATGGAATCACGTAATGTACGTGACTTTGAGTCTAGCTACAAGACTCGTTAATAAAGAAAAGCGCTTCTTGGGAGGCAACCCAAGCTTTATTTGTTTTATTTGCTTTGTGTGTTTATTTATTTGTTTGTTTGATTTTATTTGCTTCCGTATGTATGTTTAATTTTTATTATTATTGATTCATGTTCAAAAGAAAATTGTGAAAATGCTTTATTTTGTTTTTAACTTCGTCTTAACTACATATAAAGGTATTTTGCAAAAAATAAGTGTAAGGGAAATCTAAATCGGTTTATTAGAACACAAATGAACATGAATCGTAATAATAATAATTTAGCATACATATTCGTAATTGTTTAAGTCAAATGCTTGTATCGAGTCATAATGATGTTTTGCAGGATTTCCAGGAAGTAAGGTAAAGGTTTTTCCAGAAATTTTCCGGAAACTTAAAATGAAAATTTTTGTCAGGTCATTTCTGACGGCGTCAGGGGTTATAACCTGACGGCGTCAGATTTAATTTCCAGAAATTTTTGAAAGTTTTGTTTTTAGAAAAGTTTTTATTTAAATCTCCAACTTATAATCTCCAGGAATCTGCAAAATTATCATTCCACAAGCATTATATCCTTATATATAGATTTTTTTCCCGCCGATGTTATGCAGGTTTTCGTGTTTGTTTTCTCAGGTTCAACAGGTTATTTTGGACAAGGAGATGTTTATGGAATCAAGCTTATGGCGATGCATTAGTCATGGAGCTTCTACATTACCTTGGAGGAAGATTTAACCGTGTAATTTCACTATCCACCGAACGAATCAGGGGAGTATTTGATTTCATTCTTTTACTTTACGCTTTTACATTTGTTATTTTGAACATTGGGGACAATGTTCATCTTAAGTGTAAGGGGAGGGTAAAAGTACGATTTTAGAGAATACAATTGCGCTTGATTTTTGTTTGTTTAATAGTAGATGTGTAATAAAACTGAGATAAATACCTGTTAGGGTAATTTTAGTGCCAAATTTAAAATTTTTTACAACATATAGGAGTGAAACTTTGATCTTAATGAGCGTCTCACGGATAGGAGTTATATGACTAGCACAAAAACCGTACCACTAAAAAATTTTCCACCCCCAAATATGTGAGGTTCGCCCCTAGAATTGGTAGGAAAAGCATTTATGCTATGATGTGTGTACCGGTAGCACTTAGATTCTAGAACTTGCGTTAGGACCATTCCGAGGCCACAAGTGAGACTACATTCGTGTAGTTAGATTTACTACATGATAAGAGGCATTAGGATTAACCCATTGTTTTACACCTGTGTTTTTTGTTATAATTACTTTGGCTACATTGGTCAAGTAATTCTCCCACACCCTTTGCGTTGTACTCATTTTTAGTACACGATACCCCTAGTACACCCCTCAGAGCCTATCTTTTCGTTTCGACCTTTAAGCATTTTACTTAAAGGAAGAATTTGTTACACCCCACTAAAATGTACACCCAAATCGCCTTAGCCTACCTTGTATGCACTCATTTTTAGTGCATTATTGTTACAACATTTGTTTAAACCCAAGTTAATTATCTAGTTGATTACATGGTTGCTAAGTCGAGTCATATCCTTGTACATATTGTTTTGGGACGATTGGGACTCATGGGTAAAGTACTAATGTAATGGAGTAATGGGGAAGAACATCATTTATTACCCCCATATGTGCTAAATATTTTAAAAGTACTCCAAGTTTTTCAATTATCTTAATTCGAGTCATTAGATTAGTATTTGTAAAGTTATGTAAAAATTCAAGTGTAAGGGGAATGCAACGCCCTATGATGTATTATTGTGGATGGTAGGGCAAGAGTGTATGCAAAAAAAAAAAAAAAAAAAAAAAAAAAAAAAAAAAAAAAAAAAAAACGAAAAAATCAAGAAAATTACAAAAAAAATGAGAAAAAGAAAAGTAGAAAAAAAACATACGGACTACCATCCCGTTTCATTTTATGTTTATTTTATGTTTTTGTTATTTTGTTTTTAGCTTAAGTCGAGTCTAGTCTTGGCTTAGCAACATTGTATAGTACATGTAATTGATCAAGATTTTTAACTCGCCACCAGTAAAATATCCCGTATCCAACAAAACCGTGTTTTCCTTTTCCCTACACCTAACATTATAACCCATTTAAAAGCCCTCTTTGATAGTTTATCTTAGGTGCTTACGCCTAGTGGAGGAGGTTTTCGATCCTTTCCCAAGCCTATGGTAATCTATTTGCTATGACAGGTAGTGAGAGATATTATCCGTTTTCATTTATGAGATTTATTTTGATGACACTTGAGAGATGTGAGTATCTAAACACTACTTGTGAGGTGCTAGTTTATAATCTCCGTGCTTATTATGATTGAAGTGGAACGATTATTTGTTGTAATTACTTTTATGTTTGCATTAAATGACCCCTAACTTGTATTTTGATTAGAATAAAAGCGCATTTGCTTGAGGACAAGCAAATCTCAAGTGTAAGGGTATTTGATGAGGCGAAAAGTGTACCGCTTTTAAGGGGTCATTTAAGCCCGAAATCGTATTTATTTGATCAAATATCGCCCTAAATCGTTCCTTTTGTCATTTTAGGTACTTTTGAGGAGAAATCTGGAAAAGGAGGCATTTTGGACGTTTTTGGAGCATCAAAGTGAAGAAAACGGCAAAGTCTCAAGAATCGGCTGAAATTTACCTTTGACGGCGTCAACATTAACTCCAGACGGCGTCATGCCTTGGCAAGAAAAGTGGGATGTGAAATTTACTCATGACGGGCCAGTGAGTTAGCATGAGAATTCTGACGGCGTCACGCTTTAACTAAATCAAGGGCGTCACGGCTTAATTCATAAGGGGACGGCGTCACGTTCAAGAGGTGAGGGCGTCAAGCCTTGATAGGCCAGAACGGATTTTGGAGAATTAAAGAGGGACGGCGTCAAGATGGTCATCCGAGAACCCTAAAAGCGGCGAGGTGACGGCGTCACAATCCATAAGGTGACGCCGTCAGATGCAAAAGTCTATATATAGTTTTCTAATTTTTTGTCATTAGAAAGAGCTTAGTGTGTGGAATTTTGGGATAAAACCCTAGGACGATTTTAGCTCCTTTCTCAGGGCTTCTTGCCTTGAGATCTTCCATGTTTCATTGAAAGATAAGTTATCCATTAATCATTCAATATGTCTATGTGTTGTTTGATTCTATCTTATGCTTGTCTTTTGTTTAACATGTTAGGCTAAATTATCTTGTGTTTGCTTAGATCTAATGAAACCTAGCTATTGATTATTGGTTGTTAGTGTGTTGTTAGTTGTATTGGATGATTGTTTATCTATGTTAGGCTTAAGAAAACTGGCTAACTTCCTATTCGGTAACTTGCTTGAACGTCTTAAGAAACATGAACCAAACGCGTACTAAAGGTTTTTATGGTTGTATTTAATGCACAAGCGAATTCTAGTGATCCCATGTTAGGAGCTTCCTAGCCGGCTCGACATAGGAGTGAAGTAGGAGCTTGTAGAGTTTGGGGAAGTAAGTACGCCACCCCACGAATGGTATTAAGGAATACACCCGTCATCCACGCGACTAATATACACTAATTAACCGGTAAAAGATAGTTAGGGAGTAAGGAAATCTAAGTAAACACATTTCTCTACACATAAGTTTCTCACCACTTTTCATTTTTGTTATTTTATTTTATTGCATTTGTAGTAATTTGGGTTAGTTGACTAGCAACTAATTCCGCCCACTCCTTCAAAACCGAGATTTTACTTGCTTTCATAAAAAAATATAAAAACATAAAAAGAATCTTCCTCGACCCTTAGACCTAATTAGAGTAGCCTTTCATACCTAACGAACACTATTCCCTGTGGAGAACGATCAATCCCCCGTACTTACCACTACACTATACTACATCGGTCAGGTACACTGCCTGGTGGGGTTGTAAGCCTCTTGAGATCCCTCGAGAGGTAAAACCTGTTGTAAGGTTGCAAAACCCACGCATCAAGTCTACCCATTCCTTACTGGTCAAAACTTAAGTTCACATCAAGAAATCCGAAAGCAAGTTCTCAAGTGTTCTCCTATGTTCTTACAGTGGAAGCCTAATGGTCCAAAACTCACAGGTGAAAGGTAATGTATTAAGAGTCGCAGTCTGTCTCTCTGATACCATAAATTGTAACACCCCGACCCAACAAGGGTAAAGATGTCACAAAAATGGTTTCATATCAGAACAAACACAAGCATATGACATAAATAATACAATAGAATTTCAAGGGTTACAAAGGAAAATCTTAAACTACAAGGTTAATACAATAATTTCGAAGTCTAAATATAAATTCTTCTATTCATCTTCAATAGCTAGTAAGGTCTTCTAAGTCCAAGGTACTCTCCACTCATACCCAACTTCCAAACTAAAACCTGTCGCAGGAAAAGAATTGCGGCTGAGCTTAAAAAGCCCAGTGAACAGATATAAAGATAACAAGCAGTAATAAAGGGATAGTGATGTAAGTGAAACGATGCAAAGTGTAACAAGAGTGAGGATAGAAGGAAAGATAAAAGGTTATGCAGATATACCAAGAGTTAAGGAATAGTTACAAAAGATAAGAGGAAAGGGAAAAGTAATCCCAACCCGAGCCCAAATCAAATCAAGTCAAGTCAAGTATTAAGTCAAGTGTCAGGTCAAGTATGTATCCGGAGGGGTGACCTCGGGATACTAAGCACAAGGTTATAAGGTAAAGGGAAAACAATAATCGATTACGAGCCCAAGTCAAGTCAAGTATCAAGTCAAGAAATCAAGTAGCAAGGTGTACGGAGGGGAGACCTCGGTACCAAGTACAAGGTGAGGGGATACCTCCAAGGGGTGGAGTCATGAGCTCCCAAGATGTAAAAGACGTGTATCGCACACACCATCAGTCACTAAGTATAACAACTAATCTAAACAAGTCAAGTCAAGTCAAATCTAGGATGCATCCATACGCCCCAGGTGGCCAAAGTCTGCCTCTACATAACAAATCAAATCAAGTCAGGGACGGGACAGGTCATCACTCTCCTGCCCTAGAGTCATGCCATCGGTGCATCAATGACATGGACATGAAACCCTCATGCCTAGTTATGGCTCGTAATCTCAAACTGTGGGTCAAGGGTCAAGTATCAAGTATCAAGTTCAAGTTCCAAGTTCAAGTTCAAGTTCAAGTTCCATATCAAGTTGTTCAAGTCAAGTTTCCCATTTCAAGTGGTTCAAGTCAAGTTTCCAATTCAAGTGTATCAAGGTTCAAGTCAAGTTTCCAATTCAAGTATATCAAGGTTCAAGACGAGAGATCATAGCAAATGTTCAATTTAAAAGTTCATTTAAAAGAAATCCTTTAATAATGGTTTTAGTAAAAATGATCTTTCAAAATAGTTTTCACAACAATGGTCTTTCAAAGATAGTCCTTAAGAGTTATTTTCATAAAACTTTAGTAGAATTACATTTAAAAGTGGTATCGCATCGTTTTAAAATAGCTTTTCTCAAAACATTTTCATATATAATTAAGAAAGTTTCCACATCCAGTTTTAATATCAAGTAAATCTTCTAGGTGTCCAAGGATTTGAATATTCAGGTCAAGGTGATGAACGAAGTATGTCAAGTATTAAGGGAACATGGCAAGGTTCAAAACAAGAAATCAAGGCAAGGGTTCAAAGCAAGGTTCAAATCAAGTGGATCATATCAAAGGTTCACAATAAAAGGGGAAACATAGCAATGGCTTGGGGAATCCTAATGAATCAAGATCAGAAGTCAAGAGAACGAAAACACCCTTACTGAGAAAGGTAGAATATCTGTACCTTATTAAGGAAGCAAGCAAAACACAATAATAGCAAAACTGACAAGAGTCAAGGTCTCTCCTTCTTCCCACCTAAAGGAGTAGAAGACATAATTACAAACGGTTTCTATTTACTAATTTTAGTCACCCTTCCATTTTTAGTAACTTTCCAAATTAAGCAGTTTTCTGTTTTTATCAGGTTTCCCGACTTAGTAAGTTTCCAGAATTAGTAGGTTTCTATATTTAGAATGTCATAAGTTTAAGTATTCAAATGTGACAATGATATTAGTTCAAGGTTCATAATGTTGATTATATAAGTTTAAGGTTTATAATGTAGTTCTCATAATTTTAGGGTTCATTATGCAATTAACACAAGTTAAAGGACCAGAGTGTCATTATGGTAAGATTAGGGGGAAAAGGTAAATATTATCAAGTTACGTGTTTTCATTAGTTAAGACCCTTAGTTTTAGAAAAATGACAATTTAGACCCTTTAGTTTAGAATTAAACACATTATACCTTTTTAATATCCTTAAAACCTTTCACAGATTATACACACCAATTAGACCTGTTTTATACGATTTTTCATCCTTATAAGAACCCAGAATTAAAATTCCCAAAATTTCATACACGTAGCCAGATGTCTTAAGAACTTACCCTAATTTTTCCAGAATTTATTATTAAGCATAACTATAGTCCAAAAATCCTTTTAGTCAAGTCGTCCAGATTACTGATCAGTTTTAACATACGAAAAGTTTGCAGTTCAAAGCCCCATCAAAATAACTTATAAAAATCCACAAAAATCACAACAACTAAATTATATTCCAAATATTATTCTACAGAAAGTTTAGGTCATAACTCGTTATAGATTACAAATTAAAAATCATAAGCTACAGGTGAATTTTCGTAACCCGAAATACAGTTTTGACATCTGATCTCATAAATTCGAAAAATGTGACTTCCAGACCTCTAAAAATTATGAGGTTAATTTTTACAGAAAGATATTTCATTGAACTTAATTCTAGACTCAAAAACCACCTAAAAAAACGCTCACATCATTTAGATACAGCCGATTAAAGTCGAACAATTTCTAGATCAGTAGCAGTTTTATGATTTCATGCAAGTATTTAGGGTTTTGTCATTCCAACCTTTAATTCTTGACACATAACGATTATAGATGAGTTTATCACATGTTTAGGTCGATTTATAACAGGTCTTAACATAATCAAAACAATTAACATCAACATACACACCTGGATCGATTTATACATATTAGGTTTTTAGGGTTTTAGATCATGATTTTATGTGTATCTTTCATACAAATCGACAAGGATCAAAAACAAGAATATGACAAGGATTGAACGAGGAGGATAATACAATACCCTTGAAGATTACACGAAGGACAAGAACACACGAGATCAAATCACCACGGATTCCTTCCTTCCTTTCCTTTGGTTTGCACGACAGAAACACAACAGAATAAGAATATAGGATCGATTAGGGTTTGTCCACAAATCGTATGGATTAATTTGACAAGAACAAGATTACCTTATGATAAGAACAAGAACAAGGACTTCTCCTTTGTGTTGCTGCTGCTGATCGAATGGAAGAGACAAGAGGGAGGCCGATGTTTTGATTTAGGGTTTTGGAATGAGAAAATATTCGATATTAAGATTGAGGAAAACAAACCGTTTGTTTTGATGGGCTTATACAAGGAATGGATTTATCTTTTTATGGGCTTATTATCAATCAAATTTATGCATGATTATCCTCTCTTAATTCTTGGGCCGAAAATTTTGTGTTGGACACAATATATGGATCGACTAGTTAGGGCTTATAGTGTAGGATCATTATTTCGTGATTTACTTATAACGTAATGTTTTTATTTGGGACTTAATTCGTTACATAACTTAGGATATAATCAATTTAAGTTAAGTATCATTATGTTACTTAAATGATTTTCATAAGTTCTCAAAATTTTAAATTTGAGGGCATTTTTGTCCTTTCAGATTGTAATAATTTTGGGGTTTTACATTTATAGACCAAGAGCATCCTGACAAGGTTTATAAGGTGGTGAAAGCTCTATATGGATTGCATCAGGCTCCAAGAGCTTGGTATGAAACTCTTGCTAAATATCTTCTGAAGAATGGGTTTCATAGAGGGAAAATTGATCAAACTCTTTTTATTAAAAAGGACAAGGGTGATATTCTACTGGTCCAAGTTTATGTAGATGACATCATTTTTGGTTCTACAAAGAAACAGATGTGTAAGGAGTTTGAAAAGCTGATGAAAGACCAATTTCAGATGAGTTCTATGGGAGAGCTTACCTTCTTCCTAGGTCTTCAAGTACAGCAAAAGTCAGATGGTATATTTATCTCTCAGGATAAATATGTTGGTGAAATTTTAAGGAAATTTCAATTCACATATGCCAAGGTTTCTAGCACACCAATTGACAAGGAGACACATTTGTTATTAAAGGATCACAGGGGTGAAGATGTGGATGTGCACATGTATAGATCTATGATTGGGTCTCTGGTGTATCTTACATCATCTAGGCCTGACATTATGTTTGCTGTTTGTGCCTGAGCAAGATTCCAAGTAAATCCTAAGGTGTCTCATCTCACAATAGTAAAAAGAATCTTCAGATACCTTAAAGGTCAGCCTAACTTGGGGCTATGGTATCCTAAAGAGTCTGCATTTGATCTTGTTGCATTCTCTGATTCTGATTATGCTGGTGCTAGCATGGATAGAAAGTCTAAAACAGGTGGTTTTCAATTCTTAGGTCGAAGATTAATCTCTTGGCAGTGTAAGAAGCAGACTATGGTGGCCATATCTACTACTGAAGTAGAATATGTGGCAACTGCAAGTTGTTGTGCTCAAGTTTTATGGATTCAAAGCCAGATGCTTGATTATGGGTACAATTTCTTAAACACAATTATACATATAGACAATAATAGTACAATGTGTATCATTAAGAATCCAGTTCAACATTCAAAAACTAAACATATTGAAATTAGACATCATTTTATAAGAGACTGTGCTGAAAAGAAGTTAATACAAGTTGTTAAAATACACACTGATAACAACTTTGCTGATCTCTTAACAAAAGGTTTTGATGTAAGCAGATTTCAGTACTTGGTAACAGGTATTGGAATGCTTAATCCTTCAAAAGATTAATGTGTAAATGTTTTTTTGATTTTGTACTGTTAGTTGTGCTATTTGTATAGTTGAGACTGCTTGAATATTTTTAGTACTGCTTGTGAATTTGTTAGTCAATTGTGATAACTGTTAAAAGAGAATATTGTGTATTGTGTTTTCTTTGGTTTTGGACTAACATTTTAGGTTAAGAAAAGCTTTTTGCTTTGGATTGTACTTTGAAAAGTATGGTGGTTTGGATTGTCAAGTGTGAATGCTTGTCACACAACAAATGGTAATTGATTCACCATGTCTAATCAACATAAGAATCAACTAGTCCAGATCAAACGGTTTCTGGTAAAGACTACTCAAATCCGTTTATGGTTGACAGTTTACCAAAAACTGGTTGGTTATCAACTCACCAAATCTAAGTGTGAAGAGTTGGCTAGTCCATAGCAAATGGCTATTGGTAAAGACAAGTCAAATCCGTTCATAGCTGATAGTTTGCTAAAAACTATAAGTGGGCAAAAATGTTTTCGAATCCACATCAGCATTAAAAATTGATTTTATCTCTGAAAACCTTTTGCTAACAGTTAGTACTACTGGAGTTAACAGTCTGAACTGCTGGCTTCACCAGTTTGTACTGATTGTTCAAACTTAGTTCCTACTGCGTTTATGCTCTGTGATACACCTCTCTCAGAAGGTAATACATCTGGAAGTGTTGAGAGCAGTTTGAAACTACACAACTGAATTGATGGTAACTTGTACAAATGGTCTTATTGGATGCTGAGCTTGGATGTTATATGTTCTAGTTCATCTGATGGTGAGGATTCTTCCAAACAGGGGAGGATTAAAGTTTGTTCTAGTTGTTGTTAAAGATGATTGATGATTATGACATTCAGGGAAGGAATTAAGAAGTCAGAGATGAATTATAAAGAAGTGCTTAAAGTCTATTCATTAAAGATGATTCATTACATAAGAGCTTCACAGGTGAAAAACCAACAAAAACTACCAACTACCAACAAAACAACCTACACAACACAAACACAACACAACTACTCAAGCTTTCCTTTTCCTTTTCCAAAGATATCCGGCATGGTTTTGCTGCGGGCTCCTCTGCTACCCATGACGTCAGACACCTTCTTGCAGGGAAGTGCCAGTATTACTGTTCTTGGAGATGGAACTTGCTTCTTCTCAGGCTTCTTCTTTGGAACAGGGATCTTCACTGATGATGCAGCTTTTTCAAATTCTTTTGTTAGTAAGTCTGATAGTTTTCGAAGTTCATCATCGTCAGATGAGTCAGATGAGGAGGATGAATCATCCACATAAGGAGGAAGTTCATCGGAGGAAGGTTCATCGGACGAGGATATTTCAGTCTTTCTCTTTGAAAGATTAACTCTTGAAGTTGAAGAATAGTTTGGTGGAAAATAGTTTTTCCAACCTGAACTTTCAGAATCTGAAGAAGAGTCAGATGAGATTTCTATGATGTTTGGTGGAGAAGAATTCATTGTGATTGAAGAGTTAAAGATTTGTGTTGAAGATTTTGTGTGGATATGTGAGTTTTTATAGAGTTAATGAAGGTTTAATGACATTCAATGCGTGGTTGATATGAAGAATGAACTCTTAGGTTGGTATAAGGAATTAATTCCTTGATGGAATTAAATCAATTTTTGGTAATTTTTGAAGAGTTGACCAAAAGAGTGTGATATGTGAAGATAATTCCCAAAGTGTTTCGTGATTTAAGTCAAGTGTTTGAAAGAATCCACCCCATCAACGAAATCAGAAGTTTAATTCAAGAAACTTATTGATTTGCATCTAAATCATAAGTTTAGGGGAGGATTGTTGGGAATTAAACTTAAGCAGTTAGTACGGTTGAAGTATACAAGAACAGTTAGGACTGCTGATGGAAGAGCAGTTAGGACTGCTGAAGGAAGAGCAGTTAGGACTGCTTAAGAGATCAAGGTGAAACCGTGTGAAGATAAATATAGAAAAGATATGGTATATATCTTATTTGTATAGAATGATTCGGTTAGATGTTTAACTTGTATAGGACTCTTTACATTATAAAAAGAGATCCTTAGATTAGGGTTTTGAGATATCGAATACATCTAATACCTAATATCCTTCATACGAATTATCAAGTGTTCTTCACGTTCATATTGTAATCGTTTGATATATTGAAGTGATAGTTTGGTTGATATTGTTTGTTTTTATTGTTTTACTTGATCAATCACCAAACACAAACTCATATTCTTCTAAGTACTTGGTAGTAAATTTCGCGTGCTATCAAGTATATACTCAAAGTATCTCCAACACAACGTGTGTGTTTAGATCCGGTCAATATTGAATCTCTTCAATATTTTATCAATGTAAGCACTTTGGCTTAATCCAATCAACCGCCTTGATCTATCTCTATAGATCTTGATTTCCAGAATGTATGCTACTTCTCCTAGATCCTTCATGGAAAAACATTTCCCAAGATAGGCTTTCACCTCTTTCAATCTTGGAATATTTTTACCCATGATTAATATGTCATCAACATATAGGACTAGGAAAATCACATCACTCCCACTAGCTTTGTGATATACACATGGCTCATCGAGATTCTGAGTAAATCCAAATCTTTTGATTTCTTCATCGAATCTCTTATCACATTGCCGTGATGCTTACTTCAATCCATAAATAGATCTTTGAAGTTTGCATACACGGTTTGGAAATTCTGGATTTACAAACCCCTCAGGCTGCGCCATATAGATGTCTTCATCTAGGCGACCATTTAAGAAGGCGGTTTTGACATCCATTTGCCAAATCTCATAATCATAGTACGCTGGTATGGCTATGAGAATCCTAATAGCCCTAATGTCAGCTACAGGAGAAAAGGTCTCCTCATAGTCAACACCATATGTTTGGGTAAAGCCTTTAGCTACCAAACGGGCCTTATAGGTGTGTACATTGCCATCCATGTCAGTTTTCTTCTTGAAGAGCCACTTACTTCCAACTACCTTGACATTTGGAGGAAGGTCTACTTCAATCCAGACTTGATTATCTCTCATGGATTGCATTTCCCCATTCATAGCAATCTGCCGTTTATCCTTTTCAGGATCATTCATGGCAGCTCTATAATTAGCAGGTTCTCCAAGATCCCCTAATATAGTTTCCTCAAACTCTACGTTAAGACATAGACGTTCAGGTGTTTTCACAGTCCTTGCAGATCTGCGAATGGGAACAACTTCAGGTAGATGACCCAGACTTTTAGGTTCCACAGGAAGTTTGCTGGTGTTTTCAGAAGGTAATGTATCCTCTTGATCATCTTCTAGATCATAGATCCTCCCACTTAATTCTTGAGATATGAGATCTTTTTCAAGAAAATCTCCATACCTAGCAACAATTACTTTGTTTTCAGGTAGGTAGTAAAAGTAGTAACCCATCGTTTCCTTTGGGTATCCTACAAAGATACACTTTACAGATCTTTGTTGGAGTTTATCTGCTGAGTCACGTTTAACAAACACCTCGCAACCCGAGACCTTTAAATAAGACAAGTTAGGCATTTTCCCAAACCATAACTCATAAGGTGTCTTATCAACCTTCTTGGTTGGAACCATATTTAATATGCGAATCACAGATTCCAAGGCATAAACCAAAAATGATAAAGGAAGAGTTGTAAGATTAAACATTGATCGCACCATGTCCAACAATGTATGATTTTTCCCTCAGATATACCATTTTGTTGTGGAGTATAAGGAGATGTGAGATGCTGGACAATTCCATTCTCAGCCAGATAATCTTTAAACTCTTGACTCAGGTATTCACCACCTCTGTCTGATCGAAGAGCTTTAATCTTCTTTCCAAGTTGCAACTCTACTCCTGCTTTGAAAACCTTAATTGTTTCAAACACCTCATGTTTATGTTTAACTAAATAAACATATCCATAACGGCTGAAATCAACAGTAAAGGTTAAGAAGTATCTAGCACATCTCTTTGACACATGTCTAAGTGGTCCACACACATCAGTATGTATCAAACCAAGTAGATCATCAACCCTTTCCATACGATTATTGAAAGTTTCTTTGTCATCTTCCAAGATATACAAGATTCGCATTTATCAAATGATTCATCATTGATATCTTGCAAAAGCCCATCACGTTGTAGCTTTTGCATGCGAGTCTTGCCTATGTGAGCAAGTCGACAATGCCAAAGATAAGATGAATCCGAGACATTCTTGATTCTCTTATTATTGATGCTATACATCGAATTATAATCATTGCATTCATTCATATCAATCTCAAATACACCATTCACAGCAATAACATTAAAATAAAAAACATTATTTAACGAAACAGAAATTTTATTGCTTGTAATAGTATGTTGAAATCCAATATCCAATTAACACGAAAAGAAAACTACACCCCTAACAATTGAAGGTGCATAATGACAATTATTTAAAAATAGTACTAAGCCCGAAGGCAAAACTAATTTAAATACTCCTATAGCTTCAACAGCTGCATGTGCTCCGTTGCCCACGTGCAGATATTGTTCCCCATAGGCCAGTCTCTTTTCAACTCTAAATCCCTGTAGTGTATTGCAAATATGAATACCATATCCAGTATCGTATACCCAGGAATTTAATTTATGAGTTAATGAAAATAATTCAATCATGAAAAAGTTACCTGAAGTGCTGGCTTTACCAGCCTCAACCTTCATCTTTTTCACTCGCAACTCCTCGAGGTAGAGTGGACAGTTCCGCTTCCAATGTCCTACCTCATGGCAGTGGTGACAAGCCTGATCCTTCTTGTTTGGATTCACCTTGTTCTTCTTAGGGTTGTTATGCTTAGGCATAGGTTGATAGGCCATAACTTGTTTACCCTTGTCAACCTTACCCTTACCCTTTTTATTCGCCTGCGGTTTTGGCTTTTGGATCCTACCTCCTTGTATAGCTAATACCTGAAGAGTAAGTGCCTTTTTTGGTAAACCCTTTTCATAGTCCACAAGCATTGCGAGCAATTCTGTGACTGTCTTCCCCGAGCAATGCATGTTATAGTTTTGAACAAAACCCTTAAAATCCTTGTTCAAGGACCTATTGATTAGGTTCACACACACATTCTCAGGATAAACATAGTTGATCTGATGTAGTTGGTCCATGTACATTTTCATTTCCAACACATGATCACGAACAGGTTTACCTTCCCCCTGCTTGCAGCTATGTAATTGATCGATCAAATCATACAGTTCAACAGCTGCTGGCTTCTCAGAAGTCTTTTGGAGTTCTTCCAACATATCTTTAGGAAAATAGTTCTCAAACTGCTTTGAAACTTGGGAACCATACTTCCGAGCATCAATAATGCAGCTTCATTGTGCTTATTGAACTCCAATTGCCAAGCTGCTCTGACTTCATCAGATTAAGTGGCAGTGGCTCTTGGGGACAAGGCTTAGTCAAATATTCCAGCTTTTTGGACACTCTCAAGACAATCCTGAGTGACCTATGCCAGTCATTGAAATTTGGGCCAGTCAATTTTTCCCTTTCAAAATGACTTTTGAAAGCAGAACTTAGTACAACATTTTCGGGTTGAGCCATTTCTTCAGAAAAAGTTCAAATATTAGTATTCTGATAATACAATTTTTCAAGAAAAGAAAATTACCCAGAAAATATACATATAACCATTTAATCTTTTTGAAAACTAGGATCCAAATTTTCATAGTTTCACTACATCAGTTGATCTGCTAGCAGTGAAAGTACAAAAGATGGTAATATGTCGTACAATAATCGGCAAACAATTTCCGACTCCTAGATCATTATGGGAATTACATTTACCAAATACAATTTGCAAATTAAGCATGTTTCTTCCCATCTCATGCCTTAAGTTTCAAGGTCTCACTTACAACTTAATTAAGTCGTCTAATTTAGAAACTGCAAATTCTCCATTACTGGTCTCACGCATAATGGAAATTAACCTTGTCATTAATATCTAGGCAAGGTCTCACTTACGCTAAATATTAACTCCAAGTGTTTCTTATAATTAGATAGCATGGACTTAAATTTTAGGATATTTATTTTGATGTGACAATCAAAATATGTACGAAGAAGCATCCACACATCTTCGTATCATAAGTTTTCAAAACAAATTTTATTTACCAATTAGGCTAAGAGTTAAACCAACAAAGTTTTAATTGAGGTATTGGGTACACCAATCAAAGAATTACCTTCAATTATCGCCCACTATATCCTACTTCTGCATGATTCAAAAGACCCAAGTTATTCAGATAATTACCACAAAAGTGACGCGTGGAATTGAGATCAATTCACCCTTAAGATGATTTTGCACTAAAAATAGCATTACTTAGTAGCTCCAATTAGACGCACAAAGAAGCGGAGAGACAAACGTCCGCCCGAAGGCTAATTAAAAACGCGTCTCTTTCGGATGACAATTTAATGTCAAGCCTCATTATACCCCTCTTATAGTTTATCTAAACTGGGTGAGCCGTTCACACTATTGATACAAAACTCATCACTCAATTAAAAGTTTATGATTCTAAGTCTTAAAAAATATGTTATAAACTATAATATTGCTAGTCTCGCCTGGGAGCAAATTACCGTGCGAAGCGAACCACTGTCGGCACATAAGACTTTGCAATATATAATTTATCACATCAAGGTTTCATAGTTATTAGGTCAATTTATTTTCTATTCGAAAAATTACCCACTTTTTGCTTACAATTCGACATATAATTTAAACAAAAAAACAAGTAATTTAATAAAAATAAATAACCACATAATAACACATATAATCTTAACAATTAAATCATATATCCACATGCAAACTTTTGATAAAATCCTATTAATAATCTATGTATGATTTTAATATGCATATATTTAACTAAGACTCCCATTGGTTTTCGAGCTAATGGTATCAATGGACCACATACACCAAACAATTTGGTTGCGTAAGTCTTAGTAAATATATACCAAGTAGCACATAAATAGATTCATTAATTCAATTAATTGAGTCTTCCCCAATTTTAGATCTATCTTATTACATGTAGCAAATAACTTAACAATTATTTACAAACCCTAATCCATGATAAACATGCATGTTTTATCATGGATTAATTACAAGTCACAAGATACGTAACCCTTTACACACATAAACACGTTACAATTTTAGGGTTACAAAACTAATTTTCTAATAAAGAGGCATCGCCCCTCCCCCCCCCCCCCTAAAAATTAGGGTTTCGAATTTTTTAACCCTAAAAATTCTAGTAACTTTAATCCTAATCAAAGATTCGATTTTTATGTGTTTCGGTAATACAATTACATGTTAAACGGCTCGTGATGCCACTGTTAAATTTAAATACCATAAAAATTATATAAATAAATATTACATCATCAAAGCACATAGCGGAAGCATAAGATCATATTTAACACGCAAAAGATTAACCGAATATAAAAGACACGTACCTTTAATCCTAGCAAGAACAAGGATCAATACTTCAAATCTTCTTCTTTTAAATAACAAGTGGATTAGCGAGATACCCCTTACCTTTTTGTATCTCAATCCAAGATGGATTAACTATAGTGAGTTAATATCCAAGAGCTTGTACTCACGTACTATAACCGATTAATTAGATTGCTAGATCTAAGAACACAAGAAACCAAAACAATTTTGCTTATTGAAAAAACTTGAATTGATCCAACCTAGGGTTAGGATCCGATCGGATTTGAAGAAAAGAAGAAGAAAACAAAGCCTAGGGTTATAGCAAGAGTGCAAGCAATAAAAACCAATAACCCTAGGTCTTGTATTTATAGGCTTGTAATCTTGGAGGACAAGTTTGATACGAATTGGGTTTGGTAACCCATATGGCCGATCGGCCCTATCCCTTCCCAAGGGATTCTAGAACTTTCTTACTCCTCTAATTACACCTATAGTCCTTCATTTATTCACTAACGGTCATTAGTCAATTCCCGTTAATTACTTAACGTCCGTTAGTCGTTATTTGTGTTCAAATAATTAAATATATAACGGTTTATATATATTAATTATTGTACATTAATCCTTCATACGTAATGTGTGCAATCCCATTATCCCGAGTTCGATTCTAGTCATACACATTTAATATTTGTCCATAAACTTAACATCATCTATAAATTCACGAAACGCAGGTCAACGGCACCATTTTAGATTAACGTAAACCAAGGCTGTCAAACTCGCGATCTTACACGTAAGATCGTACGATCTTACGTGCCCACAAGGTAAAATTGTGTCGTATCGTGATAGGATCGCATCTGAGGTAGGACCGTGAGTAAGAACGTAAACTCGATCAGATCGTAAGATCGAACCACGATACGAGTCTACTGAAGTTGCTAAATTGCAAAATCGAAGACCACAGTCAATCGAAGACCAGAAACACCAAGAGACACCAAGACCAGAAACAGTCCTTCGTCTATACGTGTCGATCGGAAGACCAGAAACAGTCAATCGAAGACAACAGTCAATCGAAGACAGTCAATCGAAGACCCAAGAAACCCCGATAATCGAAGACCCAAGAACCCTTACTGATCTTGATCGATCCTAGTATACCAGAAAAAAACCCGTGAACCTTGCTTTGATACCATGTACAAAGTTATTGAAGATACAACAGAAATGAGAGATTAGATTCTCTTGATAAGAACTGAAAAGTGAAAGCTATCTTGATTCTTGACCTTTGAGGAGAGTGCTTTATAAAACAAAAGAAAGTGTGGTAGTAATAATAAACTAAAAGGTGTGGGAGATATAATAAACAAAAGAAAGATGGGAGATATAATAAAGTGATAAATCTTCAAATACCCCAAGAGTACAAGTGTGTTTACCCTAAATACCCAAAATTTTTTTCCCCAAATACCCCATGGGCGAGGGTCGCCCAAAAATCTTGGGCGGATTTCATAAAATTGTGCCACGTGTCCCCTATCATGTCCCTACCAAGTACTAATATAATACCACTTACAACAGGTACTTTCTTGGGCGACTGGGCCCACATTACTTGGGCGACTTAGCTTTTTTGTCTTTTTATCAAAAAGTTAATAATAATAGAGTTAAGTACATTTTTGGTCCTTGTGGTTTGATTATTGTTTCATTTTTGTTACACACATACTTTCATTTTTATCTTCTTCATAAAAAAAAATCATATCCAAAACCAAACATTTATGATCAAAAGTATGCTTCCATTTTCTTTATGATCAAAAGTATCCAAAACCGAACAGATCCTTTACTAAAAAATCATATCCAAAACCAAACTCATGCTTCCAGATCCAAACATTTATGATCAAAATTATGCTTCCATTTTCTTTTTGTCTTTGATCAAAAGTATGCTTCGAGATCCAAACATTTAACGATACCAAATATTAATCAAGTCTCACACATCAAAATCAAAAGGTAACAACAAACTAAGAAAAGATGAGAAAAAGGAGAAAAACTCATGTGCGGCAACCACCATCGCCTTCTTCTCCGGCCAAAACCCCGCCAACGTCCGGCAACCACCATCGCCGGAAAATTTTCCGACGAGACCTTTTCTTTGCCGATTCGATAGATCGGTGTACCTAGAATCTTTCTGGAGCTCGTGAGCTCTCGACGCGCCGTGTAACCCCGTGACACACCACCACACCATCACGATTCGTCTCGACCAACTATAGGATTTCCACTAGGGACTGCGTTGCTTTTAATAGTTGTGTTCAGTCTTAGTGGTATATAGATCTAAAAAGAAAAGATGAGAAAAAGGAGAAAAACTCATATGCTAGTCCAAAGCAGTAAAAAAGAGAATAAAGATGCAATGGTGAGGCTGAAATTAAAGGAGTGTTTGAAATGAAAGAGTAGGTAAATGATTGGAAATGGTTGGCTCGATAACCTGCAAATGCCTATGTGTTAGTCCAAAGCAGTAAAAAAGAGAATAAAGATGCAATAGCTTGATGACTTCAATATTGATGGATGTTTTAATCTTGACAAAAAGGGTGTTCGGGTTATTCAAAAACAAAAAACAAATTTATCTTTATTCATGTGGATATGATTTTTTGATGAAGATAAAAATGAAAGAATGTGTGTAACAAAAATGAAACAATAATCAAACCACAAGGACCAAAAATGTACTTAACTCTATTATTAACTTTTTGACCAAAAGACAAAAAAGTAAAGTCGCCCAAGAAATGTGGGCCCAGTCACTCAAGAAAGTACCTGTAGAAAATAGTAGTATTGTGTTAGTACTTGGTGGGGACATATATAGGGACACATGTGACAATACAATGAGATCCGCCCAAGATATTTTGGCGACCCTCTCCCAGGGGTATTTGGGGAAAAAATAAAATTTTAGGGCATCTAGGGTAAACACCCTTTTACTTGTGGGGTATTTAGAGAATTTTCCCTATAATAAAAGAAGAAGGGCCAGCTGTAAAGATAACAAACAGATTAATTATTTCAACATGGGGGCATAATAGTTTATCAACAACAAATTTATGTGCACAGATCAAATTCTTCCGTGTACATATCACTACCCTTAGGCTATTAGCATAAACTGAAATATAGCAAAGACAAAATGGTAGGATCGTAGGATCTCGATCCGATCCTACGATCTCGATCTTGCAAAGACAAAAATGATCTCACGTGAGATCGCGATCTTGATAGCCTTGACGTAAACCATTTCCTCTAGAACAACTTAGTAAAAAACATGTATCAACTTGCTTATTTTTAAATGAAGAGTGTATAACATATGCGTGTCAGTGTGTCTAAACTGTCTATATATGTGTGTATTGAAGCGCCAATGCCACTATTTTCACATCTAAAAAAATGAAAGGGTACTCAAAGATAAAACTCATGAACAATAACAACAAAACAAGATCCATGTCCATGGATTTCTCGGATCAAACAATCATAACTCCAAGATTCCAAAAACTCGTCTCACACAAGAAACCAACAACCACAATCACTCAAGAAAAACAACAACCCAAAATTCAACAATCACATGATGATGATGATGATGATTATAGCCACTACTCTAGCAATAACCCTCAAGAACAACATGTTGACAACTTTCCAAATGATCAAATACTGACCAAAAACCAGTCAGTAGCTACAAATAGTACACCAAATGATGCAAATGCTAAGAGTAGTAGATTCAAGATTGAGAAACAAAACAGCACAGGAAGAACATTACACACTTCCGTTTTAAGGGCTTTGTCAATAAGAAGATCTTCATCTGTGTCCGAAAGATATGCAAGAATCCATGATCAGTATTCGAGTAGCTTCGATATTGACGATTGTCATGAAGAACAAGAAGAAGAAATCCAGGAAACAAGATCTAAGGTTAATACGAAGAAACAAAACAAGAGAAGTATACTAAAAGTTTGTAAGCGCATTTTTGGACTTTAGATTCGTGTCGAAAGTAATACAGTATAATTTTGGTTACAAGCAAAGAATCGTTTTTTGAAAAACGACAGAACAACAACGTTATACTTTGTGTCGATATGTGCGATTGGGCGGTTTATCCTCACACCCTACAGGGGTGTATGCAATCATTGCATGCATATGTTATAATGTCTGCTTCGCAGGCTTGTACGGTTGATCATAAGGGTGTTAGGATAACACAACCCATGTGGTATTGATATAATATCGAAATCATTTACATACATAAGTTAGTGCTTTATGGTACTCTAAAACAGTCGTTGCGAAGAACATTATGTTTTTTTAATGCATGCTAATTATATACTTTGCGGAATAAGTGTCTTTACTTTTTGTACAATTATTAGTTTATTTTGTTGTAACATACTGTAAGATTGAATATATCAATGAGTATGAGTATTGGGGTAGTGTAGTACAGTAATAGGTACGAAAACAAAATAATCGTAGTTTTGGAGCGCCTCCAATGCAAATAAGTGATTAAAATTTTCAAGTCATTATCAACTCATACTTCCGATGCTAAAAAGTCTTCTAACTAAGGGGCCGTTTACTTTCAACTTAATGTCCTGTTTGGTAACAAAACTGGCTGGAAACAGGAAACTTTGGTGTTTCTTTTTAACTTATTGCAAAAGAGAATCCTTAATGTGGAAGGGGGCAAAATTTGATACTGTTTCTATTCAGGACGTCTTAATACGATTTTTTTCCCGAACTAGTGTAGGTGGAAAAAATAAATTCGAAAAATTTAGAAAACTTCGAAAAAATTTATAAAAATTCAAAAAAAATTTAAAAATTCGAAAAATTTATAAAAATTCGAAAAATTTATGAAAATTCGAAAAAATTTATAAAAATTTTAAAAAAATTCAAAAAATTTATAAAAATTGAAAAAATTTATAAAAATTCAAAAAAATTTATAAAAATTCGAAAAATTGATAAAAAATCAAAAAATTCGAAAATTTTATAAAAAATTTATAAAAATTCAAAAAATTTATAAAAATTGAAAAAATTGATAAAAATTCAAAAAATATATAAAAATTCAAAAAAATTTATAAAAATTCGAAAAATTGATAAAAAATCAAAAAATTTGAAAATTTTATAAAAAATTTATAAAAATTCAAAAAATTTATAAAAATTCAAAAAATTCGAAAATTTTATAAAAATTTATAAAAATTCAAAAAAACTTATAAAAAATTTGAATTTATTAAATTTTTTTTCGAATTTTTATAATTTTTTTTGAATTTTTAAAAAATTATAAATTTTTATAAATTTTTTGAATTTTTTTAAATTTTTTATAAAATTTTCGAATTTTTTGAATTTTTATAATTTTTTTGAATTTTTAAAAAATTATAAATTTTTACAAATTTTTTGAATTTTAAAAAAATTATAAATTTTTATAAATTTTTTGAATTTTTTAAAAATTTTAATAAGTTTTTTCGAATTTTTATAATTTTTTATAAAATTTTCGAATTTTTTGAATTTTTATAAATTTTTTGAATTTTTAAAAATTTTCGAATTTTTTTAAAATTTTTATAAATTTTTTCGAATTTTCATAAATTTTTTGAATTTTTATAAATTTTTTCCACCTACACTAGTTCGGGAAAAAACTCGTATTAAGATGGTCAATTAAGCATAAAAAAGAAACAACATATATCCACACAGGACCTAACTAGAAACAGTACACATATATCCACACAGGACCTAACTAGAAACAGGAAAAAAAAAAAAAAACAGCCCCTAAATCTCAACCTATTCACGCCCCTCACATACCAATTTATAAATAGTTGAGTTAACTACATTTTTTGTCCTCGTGGTTTATTGGGTGTAACGATTTTGGTCCAATAGTTTCAAAAGTTCCGAATCTTGTGATATTTTCGCTGACCCGTAACCCCTCACATACCACTTTATAAATAGTTGAGTTAACTACATTTTTGGTCCTCGTGGTTTATCGGTTGTAACGATTTTGGTCCAATAGTTTCAAAAGTTCCGGATCTTGTCCTATTTTCGCTGACCCGTAACGGGTTTAGTCCATTTTTCATTGACTGTTAGTTTGACTAGTTAAAAAACGTGAAATGACTAAAATACCCCTCTGATGATGATATACATTGACTAAAATGCCCCTTTCTTCATTATGTAAACAAACAAGCTCTTCTAGAAAAATAAATAAACACCCCATTCTGCAAATTCTCTAGAACACTTTAAACTCTTTAACTAGATCACAAGTTCACAACACATGAAACCATGTGCTGATTTCCCGTGCATTAACGCAGCAATCTAGTTCATCCTCATCTTCTTTAGTCTCCTTTTTCCTATCTTTCATCAACTGTGATTGCTTCTCAAATACCTTTGTTGTCATATGTGCACTTCTCCTTGCCACAACTTCCATTTCTTCATTGCTATTTACCGCTTTCTTGAACTCTTCTTCCCAACATCAACATCCTCGTCATCATCATCTTCTTCAACCTCACTAATCAACAACTCAATCAACCAAAATCATACACCCCGTACCATCACCCAAAAACCATCAAAACGAAAACAAAAACAAAAACGAACATTAAAACCAAATTAAACTAAACCTTAATCATCACAAGCCATCTTTTCTATCAAAACCCACAACTACTCATCTTCTCAATTTCCAAATAAAACCCCCTAAAGAACCATTCTTCATGTAAAAAAAAAAAAAAAAAAAAAAAAAAAAAAAAAAAAACACAACAAAATCAAACCACAACCAACACACTGCTAAGATCCAGTCAGATCCATCCAGTTGCAAGTTGTAAACGAAAAACACAAAAAATATACCCAACTCATTCAACCAAAAAAAACCCAACTCATTTTTCTTCGACTCATTCGCACGTACAAAAAAATCAATAATTAAAACACAAAGTTGCACTCGAAGCCCCCACCAGATCTGGTGATGGCGGTGCACGACAGTTAGGCGGCGGAGATGGTAGTGACCAGCCGTGGTTGCTGGACGCGGTTGCCGGAGCTGGTGGCCGGATGTGTTTGTTAGTTGCAAGGAGTTTAAATGTTTTTAAAGAATTGAAAGATGAGAAATGAGGTTGGATGGGGTGGGGATATATTTGTGTGCAAGAGTTTAACTGTGGTGATTGTGGTGGCTGTAGTGCGTCATGTGGCTGACAGTGGTGGTGGGTGGGTTTGATAGAGAGATAGAGAGTGACGGTGATGGATGTGCTTGTGTTTAAATGAAGAAGAGAAAGAAAGTTTGATGCCATAAATGTTTGGGGTTTTTGTGTGTGTGTTTCTGGAAATGATTATTGCTAGACCAGAAATGTAGTTAACCAAGAAAATAATACAAATGGGAGTGAGTGGTTGAGTGAAATGACCAAAATACCCTTTATTTTAACGGTCAAACTAACTTTGACTAACGGTGATATGAAAAATGGACTAAACCCGTTACGGGTCAGCGAAAATAGGACAAGATCCGGAACTTTTGAAACTATTGGACCAAAATCGTTACACCCGGTAAACCACGAGGACAAAAAATGTAGTTAACTCTAAATAGTTTAATGAATAGGTCGCACTACAACAATAAGTAGGATGGGCGAGGACACTTTCGGCGGGACGTCCCTGTCCTCGTCGAAAGTCGCTAAACGAAAAAACGACGCTGAGCTACCACACAATCTCACTGACCGTTTACTAAATTTTCAACGCAATCTTTTTGACCAAACTAGTAACTCTTAAAATTTAGATACATAGTGCCAAACTTTTGGCGGGGACATGTCCCCGCTAAAAGGGTTTTCCAGTTTTCCCTCCTAACAATTACTTTATCCAGCTAATATTTTCTGCTACTGATATTAGCTTTTGGAGGGGACATGTCCCCGCCAAAAGTGTTGGCGCCAATTTATCCTGCCAAATTGCAACTTCATCCCGCCAAAGTTTTACTTATATATAACCTAACCGATCCAATCATCCTCAATTCGGCAAAACACAAATAACCTAATCGTCAATTTCCACAAAACACACATAACAATGGCTGGATACATGCCGGAAGAGGAGTGGTCAAAGGTTTTATCGTCACTGTATCTCTTTAATGAAGTTTTTAATACATATGGCTGGGAAATTTATGATGAATATGGTTCTTATAAGAACATTTCCCAGATTCTGGAATGGTTGAGGAAAAAGCCATACTATAAAGAGATGTTGGACGGTGACGATGAAGCTGAAAGCACGTTGGAGGCCAAAGTTGATGATCTGGGAAATAGGATAACAAAACTTGAAGCTTTATTTGAACATTTCATCAAGCAACAGAATGCAAGGAAGGGAAAAGGTGGTGCAGGTTCTATCAAAGTGGGAAGTAGGAGCAAAAAAAAAAAGAAAAAAGAATGAGCGATGTTTGTTAAGGTCTTTGTCGTGTGTTTAGTTGTGTCGTTCGAGTTGTTTCGTTTGAGTTGTTTCGTTTGCTTGTCGAGTTGTTTCGTTTGAGCAGTTTCGTTTACTTGTTAAGTTGTTTCGTTTGAGTTTGTATGAAATGTATGTGGTTGAGAACTCTCACGTGTTTTAAATAAAAGGTTTGCCTTCGTGTTTGTTAATTGTGATATTGTTCTTTCAGTTCCATTCTTTATGCATATATAATTTAGTGTTGGAAAATTGTATATTTTAAATACCCTATTGTTTAAAGGGGTGTTTGGACACCATAATCTGGTTAACTCAGAACCTGGTGCTTTGAGGTTTCGAAATTCGTTTGATGGGAAGCATTGAGGTTTCGAGATGGTTTGCCTTCGTGTACGACGGCTGTTAAAGAAGCCTCGTGAAATACTTAAGTTTTCACAACAACAACAACATTTTATTAAACAACAACAATAACACAACAACAACAACAATAACACAACAACAACAACAACAACAACAACAACAACAACAACAACACTACATACGAAGATTTTCCATGTCACCTAACAGCTCACGGAGTATTGCACCCGACTGACATGCGTGGTCGTGGTCGTCGGGATTCATTGTCATTTCAAGTCTTGCCTCCAGCATACTTACTCTTGTCTCTAGCACCTGTTTTTGTGATTCCAGCATGTTTATCCTAAAATCTTTGGCATTACAATTTGAGCACTCTGTTGGTGCAGATCCAGAACCTTGAGATGTTGAAGCAGAAGAGATTACTCTTAACTGGTCATCAAATTGACTCTTCCACATAAAATATCCACATCCATGATCTTTTTGTCTTGGCTATTACATAATAAGGAAATTATAAGAGATTACAAACCAATTATTTGTATATTTACATAAATAAGAAATGTATGCTTGTTCACCTTCGAACGAGGACATGCATAATATTCCCATCCAAATGTATCTTTTTGATGTGATGTTCTTAGTTTTATATTTCCTGTTCCACAAGAACACATAAAAGGATTATATCGCTGCATCTCAGGTTTTGAAATGGTGTGAAGATAAGAGGTTGTGAGGTTGAGTTGTTTTGAGGATAAGAGTGTATATAATGTGTTTGCGAGGATAGAGAAGATCTGCTAGCTTTTGGTGGGAAGTTTTGGCGCCAATATTTTGGTGGGAAATTTTGGTGGGAAGTGTTTTGGCGGGAAGTGTTTGGTGGGAAGTTTTGGCACGAAGTGTTTGATGGGAAGCATTGGGAATGTTTTGAGAGTGGTAAGATGGCTTTAGTATACAACTGCAAGGATTTGGGCTCATTCGTTTAACATCTCATGTATAACCATATCATCTCGACTCATTCGTTTAACATCTCATGTATAACCATATCATCTCGGCTCATTCGTTTAATTAACATCTCATGTATAACCATATCATCTTGGTTCATTCGTTTAATATCTCGTGTATAACCATATCATCTCGGCTCATTCGTTTAATTAACATCTCATGTATAACCATATCATCTCGGCTCATTCGTTTAACATCTCATTTATAACCATATCATCTCGGCTCATTCGTTTAACATCTCATGTATAACCATATCATCTCGGTTCATTCGTTTAACATCTCATGTATAACCATATCATCTCGACTCATTCGTTTAACATCTCATGTATAACCATATCATCTCGACTCATTCGTTTAATTAAAATCTCATGTATAACCATATCATCTGGGTTCATTCGTTTAATATCTCGTGTATAACCATATCATCTCGACTCATTCGCTTAATTAACATCTCATAAATAAACATATCATCTCGGCTCATTCGTTTAACATCTCATGTATAACCATATAATCTCGGCTCATTCGTTTAACATCTCATGTATAACCATATCATATCGGCTCATTCGTTTAACATCTCATGTATAACCATATCATCTCGGTTCATTCGTTTAACATATCATGTATAACCATATCATCTCGACTCATTCGTTTAACATCTCATTTATAACCATATCATCTCGGCTCATTTGTTAAATTAACATCTCATGTATAACCATATCATCTCCGTTCATTCGTTTAATATCTCGTGTATAACCATATCATCTCGGCTCATTCGTTTAATTAACATCTCATGTATAACTATATCATCTCGGCTCATTTGTTTAATATCTCGTGTATAACCATATCATCTCGGCTCATTCGTTTAATTAACATCTCATGTATAACCATATCATCTCGGTTCATTCGTTTAACATCTCATGTATAATCATATCATCTCGACTCATTCGTTTAACATCTCATGTATAACTATATCATCTCGACTCGTAGTTAAAAATGATGTAAATTAAGTATAAATTATTTAACTTAGTTAAAAATGATGTAAATAATTTTAAAAAGTTTTAAATTAATTAAAGATGACTTAGAAAATAAAATTTAAAAATTTAATATTGATTTAAGTTAATTAAAATGTTTTAAAAATAATTTTAAATTATTTAAATTAAGTATAAATGATTTAACTTTATTAGGTAAAAGTGATGTAAATAATTCTTAAAAGTTTTAAATTAATTAAAGATGATTTAGAAAATTTTTAATTAAATTTAAAAGATTTAATATTGATTTAAGCTAATTAAAATGATATAAAAGAGTTTTTTTTTTTTTTTTTTTTTTTTTTTTTTTTTTTTTTTTTATTAACTAAAACAGCTTTCGGCGGGGACATGTCCCCGCTAAAACAGCTTTCGGAAGATTTCACAAAAAATTTTGTTTTTCCCTCTTCGCATTTACTTTATCCCGCCAAAGTTTTTGGCGAATAATAAAAACTTTTAGAAGTCTGGCTAAAAGACAAATTTTCTTTCAGCGGGGACATCGCTAAAGGCAACCCTCAATTATTAACCCAGATATAAACACTTGTAAAAAAAACAAAAAACCCACACTCGCTTTCCTCTTCCTCTCGATTATTAACAGATCCAACACCATCTCCCCCACTACTTCACCACCACAGCGCCACCATCTTCCCCACTACTTCACCGCACCACCATCTCCACCACAACACCCCCACACTCGCACCACTGTGCACATCTCTTTCTCAGCCCATCTCTCATTTAATTCTTTCCTCAACCCATCTCGAGTTTAATTCTTTCTTCCACTCTTTCTCTCTCGTTTAATTCTCTTCTTCTCTTTCTCTTACCACAACAGAGACCACATCAGCCGAGGTTAATTTTTATTTTTTTAGTTATTATTTTTTAATTTTTGTTAGTTTTTGTTAATTTTGTGTTTGTTAATTTTGTTATTAGTTTTGTGTTAATTGTTTTCATTTGTTGATTTTTACTTTTTTTTTGATTTTTTTCCTGTCGAGACCACAACCGAGACTACATTCGTCTTTTCCTGTCAAGACCAAGCCGAGACACAACCGAGACACAGCCGATACACAGCCGAGGTTGGTATTTTAGATTTTTTTTTCTTTATGTGTTTAGCGAGGACATGTCGTCTGATGAAGCGAAAAGTGTACCGCTTTTAGGGGGTCATTTAAGCCCTAAATCGTATTTATTTGATCAAATATTGCCCTAAATCGTTCCTTTTGTCATTTTAGGTACTTTGGAGAAGAAATCTGGAAAAGGAAGCATTTTGGACGTTTTTGGAGCATAAAAGTAAAGAAAACGACAAAGTCTCCAAAGCTGCTGGAAAAGTACACTTGACGGCGTCAAGGATTGCTCCTGACGGCGTCATGGCTTGGCAAAAGAGGTGGATATGACAAAATACACATGACGCGCCAGAGAGTTTTACAATGGAAAGTCTGACGGCGTCACCCTTTAAGGTGATCAAGGCCATCACGGTTTAAGTTAAAGAGAGATGGCGTCAAGCACTATTCTGACGGCGTCAACCCTTGATAGGCCAGAGCGGATTTTGGAGGATTAAAAAGGGACGGCGTCAGGAAGACCATCCGGGAACCCTAGCTACGGCGAGGTAACGGCGTCACCTCCTACAACGTGACGCCGTCAGCCCCTAAACTCTATATATAGTTTTGCAATTTTTAGTCATTAGTGTGCAACTTTGTGAGGAGAAACCCTAAGACGAATTTTCTGCCATTTTTAAGGGTTTTATACCCTTGGATCTCCCATGTTTAATTGAAGATAAGTAATCACTTAATCAATCAATATGTCTATGTGTTGTTTGATTATATCTTGTTCTTGTCTTTTAATTAACATGCTAGGCTAGATTTATCTTGTGTTTGCTTAGATCTAATGAAACCTAACTATTGATTATTGGTTATTAGTGTGTTATTAATTGTATTGGATGATTGTTTATCGATGTTAGGCTTAAGAAAACTGGCTAACCTCCTATACGGTAACTTGCTTGAACGTCTTAAGAAACATGAACCAATGCGTACTAAGGTTTTTATGGTTGTATTTAATGCATGAGCGAATTCTAGTGATCCCATGTTAGGAGCTTCTTAGCCGGCTCGACATAGGAGTGAAGTAGGAGCTTGTAGAGTTGGGAAAGTACGTACGCCACCCCACGATTGGTATTAAGGAATACACCCGTCATCCACGCAATTAATACACACTAATCAACCGGTAAAAGATAGTTAGGGAGTAAGGAAATCTAAGTAAACACATTTCTCTCCATATAAGTTCCACAACCTTTTCATTTTCAGTTATTTTATCCTATTTGCATTTGTAGTTATTTGGGTTAGTTGACTAGCAACTAATTCCGCCCACTCCTTCAAACCCGAGATTTTACTTGCTTTCATAAAAATATAAAAATACAAAAAGAATCTTCCCTCACCCTTAGACCTATTAGAGTAGTTTTTCAATCCTAACGACACTATTCCCCTAGAGAACGATCAATCCCCCGGTACTTGCCACTTCACTATACTACATCGGTCAGGTACACTGCCTGGTGGGGATTGCAAGCCTCTTGAGATCCCTCGAGAGGTTAAACCTGTTGTAAGGTCGCAAAACCACGCATCAAGTTTTTGGCGCCGCTGCCGGGGAATAGTTATTGTTTAGGTTGAATTTTTATTTTATTAGGTCTACTCACTAGATTCCTTTCTAGTGAGATTTTTTATTTTATTTTTCTAGGATTTCTTGTAGTCTATCTTTTTCTTTGTGCCCTTTGTTTGTAAAACCATTTTCATTTGTCACTATGATGGATGAAATTCCATTTAGATCATTGACAATAGAGGAACAATTATATTTCACCAATAGATTTGTTTCCTATCATTCCTATGAATTTTTGTGTGATCTTTGTGATTTCCAAAAGGAGTTAGGGGTAAGGTTAGATGGGTTTAATGAATTCTATGCATGTGAGATTTCTATTAGACGAGCATTATCTGGATCAATTCCTTTTAGTCAGGCCCTTTGGATGAATTTTGAGGAAAGCTTCCTAACCATGACCCATAAGTGGAACGAATTGGTGGATTCGTATGAGCAAAGAGACCTAGTTTCTAAGAACATGGACTTAGAATCAAACCAAGATTCTGAGATTGTAACACCCCGACCCGACAAGGGTAAAGATATCACAAATATATGGTTTCATATCAGATAAACATAGTATCCATGAATAAAATAGCGGAAGTCAAATACATAATCCCGCAATAAGTCAACATGACTTGAATCCAAAATGAAAGGAAATAAAAGAAGTACATAAGTTCAATGCCTAGACAATGGCAACATAATGTCTAATGAAATCAAATGGTAGATAAGCTATCAAGAATAAGCTCCACTCAAGTGCACTCAACCCCAAAGCCATGCCCAGCTCCTAGCTTAATTACCTGCCGTGTGAAAAGAAACACGGCTGAGCTACACGAGCTCAGTGAACAGATATAACGATAACAAGCAGTAGAATAAGGAATAACAGTATGAATGAGTCAGAGTTAAGCATCAATATGAAGTAGCAGTAATGAAAGATAAAGAGTAAAGGTGTAGGAAAACAGTAATCCTCTACGAGCCCAGTATCAGTAATCAGTAACAGTAATCAGTGTAATCATGTAACCATATAATCATATAGAGGGGAGACCTCTCAGTAAGCCAGTAATTATGAGGGGAGTCCTCAATCAGTAAATGGAGTGATCAGCTCCCAGTATGTGAAAGACGTGTATCGCACACACCATCAGTCACCAGTAATACAGTAATCAGTAACAGTAACAGTAACAGTTCTAGGATGCATCCATACGCCCCTGGTGGCCATAAACCTCCCAACACACCAAATAAATACATCAAAGGGACGGAACAGGTCATCACTCTCCTGCCCTAGAGTCATGCCATCGGTGCATCAATGACATGGTCATGAAACCCTCATGACTAGTTATGGCTCGTAGTATCAAACTGTGGGTCAGTGGTCAAGTATCAGTATTCAGTATTCAGTTTAGTTTCATAAGTCAATATCCAGTTCAGTATAACAGACAGTTCATATCAGATGGTTCAGTAACAGAGGGTCAATATCAGTAGATTCAATATATGAAAGGTTCAGTATCAGTAGGTCAATGTCAAAGGTTCACAGAAACAAGGAACATGGCAGTGCATCAGAAATCAGAAATGAGACGAAGGCACCTTACTAAAGAAGGGCAGAATATCTGTACCTTATTGCTGACAAAGGAAACACACTGAAATAAGATGATCAAGATCACCAGACTACTCCCTCTTCACACCTAGAGGAGTAAAGACATGATTACTAAAGATCCCATTTCCATATTAAGTAACTTTCTATTTTTAGCAGGTTTCCATTTTTAGAAAGTTTCCTTATTTAGCAAGTTTCCAAAATTAGCAGATTTCTCTAATGAGTAAGATTTAAGTATTATGATTTAGTTAAGTCATTAATTTAGTCTCATTATGGGATTAGGGTTGGTTTTAGCAAGTTATAAAAGTTTAGGGTAAAATATGACAAGTTTAGATAGTTTAGGGTTTTAATTGTAAATATATCAAATTAAAGGTCTAAAATGAAAATATCATGATCTACTTATTTAAATACCCCATTTATTCAGAATTACAACTTTAGCCCATTAAGTTCCATATTTTACACTTTAAACCCTTTATTTATAAAAGTTACAAAATAAACCTTAAGGTTACATAATTTACCATTTAATTCATATATTATTTCTAATTACACCACTAGTCTTTATATTAATTTAATTTCAGTATATACCCTTAAATTTCATGCATAGTACGATTTAATCCTTTAGTTTCCCATAATTACACATTTAGTCCCTATAATTATAAAACATATATCTTAATTTGTAAATTCCAAATAATTACATATTAGCCCCCATAATTATTCAAATTTACCCAAAACACTTTAAATATCATTATTTACTCAGTACAACCTCGACTTTCCAGAATTTACCTTTTTAGTCCCTCTAGTTTAATTAATTGCAAATCATACCCTTTAATTACCATTAATTCATTATCTTGAAATATTTACACTTAGGACCCTCAAGTTATATTTTTCCCACATTGTAACAGACCTAAATAACATTTTAAAAATAGTCCACGAGTTTCAAAAGTTACAAAACACCCCCTTGACCTTTATATTTAAAATCGGTAATACATTTATAATACCAAATCAAACCCTAATTATTTTCAATCATCATGTAATCATTACCATATCATTTTAATACTATAAAAGTACAGATTTAATTATATAAACCTTAATTCAATTGGTTTAGGGTTTTGTTCATGCTTTCCCTTTTATTTTTAATTTAGCCGATCTATACACAAATTCACCAATAATAGTTTTAGGCTTCTAAAATTCGAATGGCCATTTTTGTGATGATATATGATGTATAAGGAAGCCACGAAAATTATAAAACTTGCCCAGAAAATTCGCATGAGTGATTTAGAGAATTAATACAATTCTAGGGTTTCGAATTCAATAATTAGCATACGATCAAATTACAATGCATGGATGTGTTTTAGCATTTTTCTCACGTTATATAGGATTAGTATAAGCTCAGAAAAATACCAGATAATTTATAGGACGAGTGGATAGGGCGTTTTAAATTTGGACCTATCGGATCTAGTGCTCGACACCAAAGAAATCACCACGATCACCACAGCCACTCCACGACCTTGTAATCATTTTTCACAGACCATACATGATGTGAGGGACGTGAGAAAAATAGAGAATGAATTTTACATTGATCGAATTAATAAAAATGGAATTATTACCTATCGAATGGAATAGAAGAAGAAATTTCGATAACTTGCAATCCCGACCTCTAAAATTCGTGAAGCTATTTTTCTAGGCTTCTTGAGAACCTTAAGAACACAGGAAAAATAGTACCTCACTTCCAGAATTTCGAATGGATGAATAGAGAATTATTTAGTGGATTAGGGTTTAATCGGTTTGGAGAATTTTGGGAGAAAATATGTGTGTTATAAAAAATATGGGTGTAGCCGATTCTTAGGGGGGATAATGGACCTAAATTTCGGGATTTAGTCAAGGATGGTTATTAGCATTCAATATTAATTTTAATGCTCTTAAATTTCCCTTAATTTCCTATTATAAATTCATAACTTTTGAATTTAAATTATATTAGGCGCCCAAGGGTACTTTGGTAATTTTCATGGCTTGTATAAAAGTTAAATGAAGTTGTTAAAATTATTTGGGATCATAACTTGCTCATTACTAGAAGTTTGGAATTTATTTTGTGCTTTACATATGTTTTATTTAGGTTTTAAATTCCCAGGGGTAATTTGGTCATTTTACATGTTATAGAATTTCAGGTATTACAACTTCTTCCCCACTAACAGAAAAATTTCGTCCTCGAAATTTGCAAGGACATACAAAAGGAAACATGACAGAAACGAAACCGAACATACCAGATCAAAACATGAAATGAGGATAACTCGATCGTATTGACTCTTCGGTCTCCCAGGTTGCCTCACGCGCTGGGTGATTCCGCCAAAGAATTTTTACAAAAGGAATGACTTTATTTCTCATAACGCGTTCCTGACGCTCTAGAACCGCTTCCGGTTCTTCAGATAAGGTCATGTCGGGACGGATTTGATCAAACGGATAAGAAGCCACATGCAGAGGGTGATAGTTGTATCCCCTCAAAAGAGATACATGAAATACATTATGAACATGAGCCAACTGAGGTGGTAAAGCTAGACGATACGATACTTCTCCGATACGCTCCAGAATTTCAAAAGGTCCAATAAACCGAGGGCTGAGCTTGCCCTTAATACCAAAACGTTTGACGCCTCGGAACGGAGATACTTTAAGAAATACCCGGTCGCCGACATTAAACTCTAGATCCCGACGGTGCTTATCCGCATAACTCTTTTGACGCGCCCGTGCCTCTTTCAATTTCTCTTTAGCCGTAGCAACCTTTTCATTTGTGACCTCAATCATCTCAGGTCCTTCAAGGAGACGTTCCCCTACTTCGTTCCAACATACCGGTGCTCTGCACTTTCGCCCATATAACATCTCAAAAGGTGCCATATCAATGCTAGCGTGCCAACTGTTATTATAAGCGAACTCTACCAAACACAGATAATCGTCCCAACTACCCGTCCATTCCAACGCACACGCCCGTAACATATCCTCTAATGTCTGGATGGTCCTTTCCGACTGACCATCAGTTTGGGGATGAAAAGCGGTACTGAACTTAAGACGAACACCCCAAACTTTATGCAATCCCTTCCAGAAGCGCGAAGTAAAACGAGGATCACGATCAGAAACGATAGAAGAAGGAGTGCCATGCAATCTAACAATCTCCTGCGTGAAAATCTCTGACAACTTACTCACACTGTAGCTCATACGGATGGGTAAGAAATGAGCGGATTTAGTTAGCCGATCGACGACCACCCAAATCGCATCATGTTTCCTACGAGTCAACGGTAAACCACAAACAAAGTCCATGGATATTTCATCCCACTTCCAAACTGGAATCTCCAAAGGCTGCAATAACCCACTAGCTCTCTGGTGTTCAATCTTGACCTGCTGACAGGTCATACATCTAGCTACAAACGATGCCACATCCTGCTTCATGCCGTTCCACCAGAAGTGTTGCTTCAGATCCCGATACATCTTGGTAGAACCAGGATGGATAGAAAAAGGAGAACTATGAGCCTCAGTCAACAAAGCCTCACGTAGATCAGTATCATTAGGAACACATAACCGATCTCCATACCATACAATACCACTATCATCGACCCGAAACTCAGACTGCTTACCCTCCTCGACATTCTGCACAATAGCCCAGAGTTCACCATCGTCCTTCTGGGCTTCCTTAATCCGCAGCATCAAGTTTGATTCCACCTTCAGACTTGCCCAAAAACCACTAACGCCTTTTACACATAGTTCAACCTCTAACTGCTCTAAATCCTGAAGAATACGAGGCTCGATATTCATACTAGCAATCATACCCGATTTCCTGCTGAGTGCATCGGCAACAACATTCGCCTTGCCGGGATGATACTGGATATTAGTGTCGTAATCTTTCAGAAGCTCTAACCATCTCCTCTGCCTCATGTTGAGCTCCTTCTGGGTAAATATGTATTTGAGGCTCTTATGATCCGTGAAGATATCACATGATTCACCGTATAAGTAATGTCTCCATATTTTCAACGCAAATACCACAGCTGCCAACTCTAGATCATGGGTCGGATAATTTTCCTCATAGGGTTTTAACTGCCTTGAAGCATAGGCAATTACTTTCCCGTTTTGCATGAGAACACAACCTAAACCCTTCTTGGAAGCGTCACTATAAATCTGAAATCCTCCCGAACCCGACGGTAAGGTCAAAATAGGTGCAGACACTAGTCGTCGTTTCAACTCCTCAAAGCTCTGCTCACGTTCATCCGTCCACACAAACTTTTCACCTTTTCTCATCAATTGAGTCATCGGTAAAGCCAACTTAGAAAAACCCTCGACAAAACGTCGATAGTAGCCAGCTAACCCCAGAAAACTCCTGACTTCGGTTACCGTGGTAGGTCTTGGCCATTTTGTGATAGCCTCGACCTTAGCTGGATCCATGGTAATCCCATCTGCAGACACGACGTGACCAAGGAAAGCAACTCGGTCCAACCAGAACTCACACTTGGAAAATTTAGCGTATAATTTCTGCTGCCTCAGAATACCCAAAACAGTACGCAAATGCTGTTCGTGCTCTTCCGCCGACTTAGAATATACCAGAATATCATCAATGAAAACGATGACGAATTTATCAAGGAATTCATGGAAAACCCGGTTCATTAAGTCCATAAATACTGCAGGAGCATTTGTTAACCCAAAAGGCATAACTAAAAACTCATAATGTCCATACCGAGTACGGAAAGCAGTCTTAGAAATGTCCTGCTCTTTAACCCGCAACTGGTGATAACCAGATCGCAAGTCAATCTTGGAGAATACTTTAGCTCCCTGCAACTGATCGAACAAATCATCGATGCGGGGTAGCGGATAACGGTTTCGAATGGTGATACGGTTTAGCTCCCGGTAATCGATACACAACCGCATAGACCCATCTTTCTTCTTTACGAAAAGTACAGGAGCACCCCATGGTGACACACTCGGGCGAATAAATCCACAGTCCAATAACTCTTCCAGTTGCTCCTTTAACTCCTTAAGTTCCACAGGTGCCATCCGGTACGGAGCCTTAGAGATAGGCTCAGCGCCGGGAATCAGATCGATACTAAATTCAACCTCTCTGGCCGGAGCAAGACCAGGAAGTTTTTCAGGGAAAACATCAGAAAATTCCCGAACAATATGAACAGTATTAATATCAGGACCCTCGACAGATGAATCCTTAACAGAGGCCAAATAACCTTGGCAACCATGAGATATTAGAGTCCTTGCTTTCATAGCAGAGATAATTTTCACAGATTTCAGAGAGCGTGTTTCATGAAAGACAAATTCAGGCTGAGTTAGATTACCAAAGATTACTTTTCGAGCATGACAGTCAATGGTGGCTCTATGAAAAGATAACCAATCCATGCCCAGGATAACGTCAAAATCAGTCATGTCCAGAGGAAGTAAGTTTGCCGAACGGATTCGGTCATCGAATCGTATAGGACAGTTTACATATTCATGATCAATAAGAGTACTGAGTTTCATGGGAGTGGAGAGGGATACTTGATTACTTAGTGGTGTTGGTAATATTTTAAGTTTCTTAACCAGATTCAAAGATATAATCGAGTGTGTAGCTCCAGTATCAAAAAGCGTGAAAATAGCATGATCACCAATATATAAAACGCCCGTAATCGTACCTGAAGACTGTGCCGCCTGATCCCGCGTCATAGAATATACACGGCCAGTGTTAGGTGGTGGAGGGGGTGGTTTCAAATAGTTCCCGGCTGTCTCCGGGTGTTTAGGGCAGTCTTTCACTCTATGCTCCGTAGACCCGCATCTAAAACATGCCCCAGTAGCCACACGACAAGCCCCAGCATGACGTTTCCCACAAGTAGTGCAAATAGGAAAAGAATAAGAACCCCCAGACGCACCTCCTTGAGAACTAGAACCCGAAGCCCTGCTCTGCTGATTACCCCTAACAGTCTGGTCTCTCCACTGTTTCTGACCGTTGTTGCGTCCTGAGCGATCATCTCCCTGCCTAGTAGTGGCCCCGGAATTCTGGCCCCTCGCATCCGGCCTCCTCTGATCATGATTCCTGCCAGCCTGACCCTGATGGTCGTATCGTCGATCCCCCTGTCCACGAGAATCATAACTCCTGTCATTTCGGCCCCTAAAATCCCTGCTCTGACCCTGAGTCTGAATCCTATCCCCATCTCTGTTCCTCTTATACCCAGATCCCTGATGAAATATCTCAATATTGCGAGCTGCGTCGCAACATTCTGCCGGGTCTCGAAACTCATCATTAAGTATGCGGTCTAGTACCCACCTAATACAATAGCAAAAGGAAAATGTATTAATGTCTATTGGTACCAACCATCAACTTAAATAGGTTACTAACCTCTTGAGTCCCCATTTGAATTGTCTAGCCTGCTGCTTAGAATCCCCAGCAAGCGGACCCACAAAACTGACTAATCTCTGAAACCGCTCCAGATATTGCCCAGCATTCTCAGACTCAAGCTGAGAGATAGTGTTGTACTCCCTAATGAATCTCTGCTGCTCGGAAATAGGGAAGTACCGATTATAGAATGTGGTACGAAAATCAGCCCATGAACAACTAAGAACATATGCATCACCACCCTTTGCTTCTTTGTGCGCTTTCCACCAATTGAGCGCGTCACCCTCTAACTTGAACACAGCCAGACGAGTCTTGAACTCGTCCTCACAACCTAACACCTCGAACAGTTTCTCCATGTGGGTGATCCAGTCTTCTGCTGCATGAGGAGTAGCAGCAGAAGTGAAGGACAACGGCTTGAGCTTATTAAAACTTTCCAGCCACCCATTAATGGTAGTGGGTCGGCCCCCACCACCAGAAGAACTGCCAGCACCCCCAGATGAACCAGCCCCACCATTAATAAGCCGGTTGATCACCGCATCAGTGTTAAGGCCCGGTAACAGATTGGCTATAGCATTAGCCACCATAGCCTCCAGATTGGGGATTTCAGCATCTCCTCCACTGTTATACTCCTGGTGACGAGTGTTAACCATCTATAGAATTATGAAGACGATTAGTAAGGTGAAGCAAAGTATGACAGAGCAGAATAAGGAAAAGAGTACGCGAAAGGAAAACCTAATGTCTACCCAATCCTCACAGGTCAAAGGCCTAAGCCAACGGGTTTCGGAAACCTGTTTCTCTGATACCATAAATTGTAACACCCCGACCCGACAAGGGTAAAGATATCACAAATATATGGTTTCATATCAGATAAACATAGTATCCATGAATAAAATAGCGGAAGTCAAATACATAATCCCACAATAAGTCAACATGACTTGAATCCAAAATGAAAGGAAATAAAAGAAGTACATAAGTTCAATGCCTAAACAATGGCAACATAATGTCTAATGAAATCAAATGGTAGATAAGCTATCAAGAATAAGCTCCACTCAAGTGCACTCAACCCCAAAGCCATGCCCAGCTCCTAGCTTAATTACCTGCCGTGTGAAAAGAAACACGGCTGAGCTACACGAGCTCAGTGAACAGATATAACGATAACAAGCAGTAGAATAAGGAATAACAGTATGAATGAGTCAGAGTTAAGCATCAATATGAAGTAGCAGTAATGAAAGATAAAGAGTAAAGGTGTAGGAAAACAGTAATCCTCTACGAGCCCAGTATCAGTAATCAGTAACAGTAATCAGTGTAATCATGTAACCATATAATCATATAGAGGGGAGACCTCTCAGTAAGCCAGTAATTATGAGGGGAGTCCTCAATCAGTAAATGGAGTGATCAGCTCCCAGTATGTGAAAGACGTGTATCGCACACACCATCAGTCACCAGTAATACAGTAATCAGTAATCAGTAACAGTAACAGTAACAGTAACAGTTCTAGGATGCATCCATACGCCCCTGGTGGCCATAAACCTCCCAACACACCAAATAAATACATCAAAGGGACGGAACAGGTCATCACTCTCCTGCCCTAGAGTCATGCCATCGGTGCATCAATGACATGGTCATGAAACCCTCATGACTAGTTATGGCTCGTAGTATCAAACTGTGGGTCAGTGGTCAAGTATCAGTATTCAGTATTCAGTTTAGTTTCATAAGTCAATATCCAGTTCAGTATAACAGACAGTTCATATCAGATGGTTCAGTAACAGAGGGTCAATATCAGTAGATTCAATATATGAAAGGTTCAGTATCAGTAGGTCAATGTCAAAGGTTCACAGAAACAAGGAACATGGCAGTGCATCAGAAATCAGAAATGAGACGAAGGCACCTTACTAAAGAAGGGCAGAATATCTGTACCTTATTGCTGACAAAGGAAACACACTGAAATAAGATGATCAAGATCACCAGACTACTCCCTCTTCACACCTAGAGGAGTAAAGACATGATTACTAAAGATCCCATTTCCATATTAAGTAACTTTCTATTTTTAGCAGGTTTCCATTTTTAGAAAGTTTCCTTATTTAGCAAGTTTCCAAAATTAGCAGATTTCTATAATGAGTAAGATTTAAGTATTATGATTTAGTTAAGTCATTAATTTAGTCTCATTATGGGATTAGGGTTGGTTTTAGCAAGTTATAAAAGTTTAGGGTAAAATATGACAAGTTTAGATAGTTTAGGGTTTTAATTGTAAATATATCAAATTAAAGGTCTAAAATGAAAATATCATGATCTACTTATTTAAATACCCCATTTATTCAGAATTACAACTTTAGCCCATTAAGTTCCATATTTTACACTTTAAACCCTTTATTTATAAAAGTTACAAAATAAACCTCAAGGTTACATAATTTACCATTTAATTCATATATTATTTCTAATTACACCACTAGTCTTTATATTAATTTAATTTCAGTATATACCCTTAAATTTCATGCATAGTACGATTTAATCCTTTAGTTTCCCATAATTACACATTTAGTCCCTATAATTATAAAACATATATCTTAATTTGTAAATTCCAAATAATTACATATTAGCCCCCATAATTATTCAAATTTACCCAAAACACTTTAAATATCATTATTTACTCAGTACAACCTCGACTTTCCAGAATTTACCTTTTTAGTCCCTCTAGTTTAATTAATTGCAAATCATACCCTTTAATTACCATTAATTCATTATCTTGAAATATTTACACTTAGGACCCTCAAGTTATATTTTTCCCACATTGTAACAGACCTAAATAACATTTTAAAAATAGTCCACGAGTTTCAAAAGTTACAAAACACCCCCTTGACCTTTATATTTAAAATCGGTAATACATTTATAATACCAAATCAAACCCTAATTATTTTCAATCATCATGTAATCATTACCATATCATTTTAATACTATAAAAGTACAGATTTAATTATATAAACCTTAATTCAATTGGTTTAGGGTTTTGTTCATGCTTTCCCTTTTATTTTTAATTTAGCCGATCTATACACAAATTCACCAATAATAGTTTTAGGCTTCTAAAATTCGAATGGCCATTTTTGTGATGATATATGATGTATAAGGAAGCCACGAAAATTATAAAACTTGCCCAGAAAATTTGCATGAGTGATTTAGAGAATTAATACAATTCTAGGGTTTCGAATTCAATAATTAGCATACGATCAAATTACAATGCATGGATGTGTTTTAGCATTTTTCTCACGTTATATAGGATTAGTATAAGCTCAGAAAAATACCAGATAATTTATAGGACGAGTGGATAGGGCGTTTTAAATTTGGACCTATCGGATCTAGTGCTCGACACCAAAGAAATCACCACGATCACCACAGCCACTCCACGACCTTGTAATCATTTTTCACAGACCATACATGATGTAAGGGACGTGAGAAAAATAGAGAATGAATTTTACATTGATCGAATTAATAAAAATGGAATTATTACCTATCGAATGGAATAGAAGAAGAAATTTCGATAACTTGCAATCCCGACCTCTAAAATTCGTGAAGCTATTTTTCTAGGCTTCTTGAGAACCTTAAGAACATAGGAAAAATAGTGCCTCACTTCCAGAATTTCGAATGGATGAATAGAGAATTATTTAGTGGATTAGGGTTTAATCGGTTTGGAGAATTTTGGGAGAAAATATGTGTGTTATAAAAAATATGGGTGTAGCCGATTCTTAGGGGGGATAATGGACCTAAATTTCGGGATTTAGTCAAGGATGGTTATTAGCATTCAATATTAATTTTAATGCTCTTAAATTTCCCTTAATTTCCTATTATAAATTCATAACTTTTGAATTTAAATTATATTAGGCGCCCAAGGGTACTTTGGTAATTTTCATGGCTTGTATAAAAGTTAAATGAAGTTGTTAAAATTATTTGGGATCATAACTTGCTCATTACTAGAAGTTTGGAATTTATTTTGTGCTTTACATATGTTTTATTTAGGTTTTAAATTCCCAGGGGTAATTTGGTCATTTTACATGTTATAGAATTTCAGGTATTACAAAGATTCTGAGATGGTTAGTTGCATGAGTGGGATAGATTTCACCAAAACATACGACACACATGAGGGTAGAGTTGAGCCACCTAGCTGCATGTCATGGTTAGGCCCTACCATAATACAAGATGAACACATTGGTGATCTTAATGTAATGGAGGATATAGTAGAGAACCCAAGCCCACCAAGTACCCCACAAGTCCCACCATTGTCTGAGGCATACACACCGCCCTTGACTTACCCGGAAGATGTAGAAGAGACTATAGGAACCCCAATAGAGGTAGAACCCTTGGACCAAACACAACTAGAGGATGTAGGTTTGAATACTTGTAGTCATAACCTTTCTTTTAGTTCTATGGAAGTTCCTAGTTTTGATGAACCGGAGCCTAAACCAAAACCGTTACCTAATCTTCCATCCTTAGATGTGAACTTAGGAATTAAAAAAGGTCCCGATCCACCCATCAAACCATGTAGTCCGGGTAATGTTAAGATTAAGGTAGTAGACTCTAGGCCATGTGGAGTGGAAGCTAATATAGGAGTGAACCATGACCTTACATACTTACATCACCCATTCATGATTGATCACAAGAAACATTATGGGTTTAAACCGGGTTTATTAGGTCAAGATGGATTCCCAATTAGGAGTCTCTCGAAGTTGTTAGAAAATAATCCCTTTTTAGGAGAACACTTTAACTCAACCATTGACCAAAGTGAACTAGGTAAGGTTATGATGAAAGGAGCACACCCCTTTGAGTATATAATTCATCCACCACTCTTTCCTCACGCGGCATACTTCCACCGAGATGGTGTGTATCGCTACTATCACCCGCACTTAACCCTAAGTGTAGGGAAAACCTCCCCTATTTCCGTTAAATAAGGGTAGAGTCAGGCTCGTGACTCGAACAAAAACAAGCGCTTCTTGGGAGACAACCCAAGCTTTATTTGCTTTGTGTGTTTATTTATTTGTTTGTTTGATTTTATTTGCTTCCGTATGTATGTTTAATTTTTATTATTATTGATTCATGTTCGGAACTAAATTGTGAAAATGCTTTATCATGTTTTTAACTTCGTCTTAACTACATATAAAGGTATTTTGCAAAAGATAAGTGTAAGGGAAATCCAAATCGGTTTATTAGCACAAATGAACATGAATCATAACAATATTAAATTAACATACATATTAGTAATTGTTTGAGTCAAATGCTTGTATCGAGTCATAATGATGTTTTGCAGGAATTCCAGGAAGTAAGGTATAGGTTTTTCCAGAAATTTTCCGGAAACTTAACATGAGAATTCTGTCAGATCATTTCTGACGGCGTCAGGTTTTAATTTTCTGAAATTTTTGAAAGTTTTGTTTTTCTACCGGAATCATAAAAAGTTTTTATTAAATCTCTAACTTATAAACTCCAGGAATCTGCAAAATAATCATTCCACAAGCATTATATCCTTATATAGATTTATCCCGCCGATGTTATGCAGGTTTTCGTGTTTGTTTTCTCAGGTTTAACAGGTTATTTTGGACAAGGAGATGTATGTGGAATCAAGCTTTTGGCGATGCTTTAGTCTTGGAGCTTCTACATTTTATTGGAAGAAGATCTAACCATGTTACCTTTTATCCACCGAACGAATCAGGGGAGTATTTGATTTCATTCTTTTACCTTATTTACTTTTACATCTTGTTATTTGAACATTGGGGACAATGTTCATCTTATGTAACACCCCAACCCGGCAAGGGTAGGAGCATCACATTATGGTGACAAATCAAAGCATACATACATATTCACAGCGGAAGCCAATAAACATAATCATGAAATAAACCAAGTCAACACGACTGGAATTCAATACATAAGTCTCAAATGAAAGGAAGAAATAATCCCAAGGAAATACATAACGAAAAAGATCCAATATCCAAAAGCTGAAATAAAAAAATGGAAGACTAGGGTAGGACATCATCTAAGGTAAAGCTCCTCTAACTCTCATCCCAAGCATAAATCCATCTCCCAGCTAGATACCTGCCGCACACGGAAAAGAAAACGTGCGGCTGAGCTTACAAAGCTCAGTGAACAGATACATAATACAACAAAGATAATGAAACAGAAACATAATGGAGCACTGGGAAATATCATAAGGTATAAATCAGAATCAAATGGATAAAAGAGAAGAAATAGGATAGTCATCTACCACGAGCCCAGAAACATAACATATCATACTCATAATCATACACATGCAGAGGGGATACCTCTTAGGCAACAGATAATATGAGGGGTGACCTCATGTATCAAATGGAGTGATCAGCTCCCAGATAGTTGTGAAAGGCGTGTATTGCACACAGCACCAGTCACCAGACAAATCATATCATAGCATAAACAGTTAAATCCACTAAACAGATCAGATCTAGGATTGCAATCCATACGCCCCCCAGAAACATATATATAATCATAATTAAAGTAATGCGCATATCATAATCAGAATGGGGACGGTGTGAGGAATCACTCACCCACACATGAGTCATGCCAGTGGTGCATCACAGACACGGCCAGGTTACCTTCCTGGCTAGGTAACAGAAAAGTGGCTCGGGTATCAAACTAAGAGTCATATCATATCATATCAGATGTGTCAGATCATAAGGTTCATCATAATAGGTTCATAACAGAGGGTTCATATCAAAGGTTCAGAACTAGTGTCAAAGGTCCAAATCAAAGGTTCAACAGATCAAGGTTCATAAGCAAAGGATCATAAACAAATGGGGTTCATAGCAATGGTTCGGGGAAAACTTAACAGAATCATAAGTCAACATCACTGTATAGAACCCTTACAGAACAAGGGCAGAGTATCCGTACCTTATGACGAAAGCAAATAGAAACAAGCACAGAAATGAGGGAAAGCTCAAAGTCTCTCCTTCTTCACACCTAAAGGAGTAGAAGGGAATTACAAATCATTCTTAATTAATCATCTTTCCATTTTAAGTAACTTTCCCTTTTTAGTAAGTTTCCACTTTTAGTAAGTTTCCATAATTAGAAAGTTTCCACTTTTAGCAATATTTAGTACATAGCTTAATTTGGTCAATATTTGCTGGAAATAAAGTATCTTTATCATATTTACACCTTTGGTCCTTAAGGTTTTCACCATTTACACTTTACACCCCTTAGTTACAAAAGTTACACTTTAACCCTTCAATTATTCATAGTTACACATTAGCCCCTTATTTTATCAAAATTACTCCATGAACACTTATTTTATCATGTTGTACGAAAGTATCCACAATTATTCATGATTCACACATTTAGTCCCTCTAGTTATCAAAATTACATATTCAGTCCTTAAACTTACAATTTCAACCTTTAATTACCAATAGTTACATGTCAAGCCATTAAATTATCAAAATGACACATAATTCCCTGAATATATTTATTTATTCAAAACAGCCCCAAGTTTCTAGAAATTACAAGTTTGGTCCCTCTATTTTAATAAAGTTACATATTAAGTCCTTAGAATTTACATTTAAATCATTAATTAATAATAATTACATATTAGTCCAATAAATATCCAAATTTTCACCTTAGTCCCTGAATATCATTTATAACACAATTCGACCTCAACTTTTCAGAAATTACATGTTTAGCCCTTGTTTTTATTAAATTTCCAATTCGACATAACAATTACAACTTAATTCATTTTCTCACAAAATTTACATATAGGCCCTTCATTTTATAATTTTTACAAGTCACACATGATTTATAGGACACGACAAAAATGGTCCATGAGTTTTATTATTGACAAAACACCCCTTTTCATAATTATTTTCAAATCGGTATATACAATTTTTAACCAATTAAAACCCTAATCGAATCCCATCATTATGCAATCATTTCAACATCATTTTTATTCATTATTAATCAGATCTAATCCTTTTTTGAACCCTAGTTTCCTCGTTAGGTCTTTGTTCTTATTTCCCCTTTCTAGCCGATTAATACATAATTCACCAATAATAGTTTTAAGCCTCAATAAATCAAATAAGCATTTTTATGGTGTTATATTATGATCATATAGCCCACGAAAATTATTTACTAGCCCTGGAAAAATCGCATGCATGATTTCTTGAATTATTTCGATTCTAGGGTTTAATAATACATGAATTACCATACGATTTATATACAATGCATGGATCATTTTTATTATTTTTCTCATGATATATACGATCAATGGAAGCTAGGAAAAATACCAGAAGATTTTTAGGACGAGTGAATAAGACCACACGAATTATTTCTTCTCGGATGGATAATCGACAAAGGAAGAATTCTCCACGACTCCAAATGGGATCAAATCACCTTGTACACATTTTTCGCATATCACATATGATATAAGGACTCCAGGAAAAATAAGAATCGAATTTTACAAAACTTGATTTAATTGATACGAATTATACCTTTATATTGAGCTAGCGATAGAAATAAATCCACCACAAATGAATCGGGCAACAAATGGACTCCACACGATTTTTCTAGGACTCCTTGAATTGTGTTTGAACTCAGAAAAATGCCTTGATAATTTTTGTGGATCGAATGGAGGCTATAGAATTTTCTTTGGGTTTTTCTCTCTACTCGGCAACTAGGGTTTGATGATAACAAATGAGGATTGATGTTTAAAGGGGGTATGCCGAGTCATAGGAGGGGAGGTTGACCAGAATTTTCGGAAATTTTGGTTAGCCAAATCACTTGATTGATTATTTCCTCATTTACTTAATTAAATGCATTTTAAAAATCATAATATAACTTAATATTAACCATTCGGCACTAATAGGGGTATTTTAGTCATTTTACCACTTGTATAAATGTTAAATGATATTGTCAAAATTATTTGGGATCATAACATGTGCATTGCCAGAAGTTTGGAATTTATTTGATACATTATAAGCTTTTAATTAAATTTTAAACTAGCAGGGGCATTTTGGTCTTTTTGCTCATTTTAGATTTTAGGGTTTTACAACTTCTTCCCCTCTAAAAGAAAAATTTCGTCCCCGAAATTTGCAAAGAATCAGAATGAAAACAAATCGGAAACAAGATCGAGACATACCAGAATTCAGAAAACAAAGTGAGGATAGCTAGTTCGAATGGACTCCTCGGTTTCCCAGGTAGCTTCCCGCTCTGGGTGATTCCGCCAAAGAATCTTAACAAAGGGAATGACTTTACGTCTCATAACTCGCTCTTGGCGATCAAGGACAGCTTCCGGCTCCTCCGGAAGAGACATATCTGGCTGGATCTGATCAAAAGGGTAAGACACCACATGCAGAGGATGATAATTGTATCCCCTCAGGAGAGATATATGAAAGACGTCGTGAACATGTGATAACTGCGGAGGAAGAGCCAAACGATACGAAACTTCTCCAATACGATCCAAAATCTCAAACGGCCCAATGAATCGAGGACTGAGCTTGCCCTTAATCCCAAAACGTTTAACTCCTCGAAACGGCGAAACCTTAAGAAACACCCGATCACCAACGCTAAACTCCAAGTCACGCCTATGCTTGTCAGCGTAACTCTTTTGACGAGCCCTAGCTTCCTTTAACTTCTCCCTAGCAACGTCCACTTTCTCAGTAGCGATCTGAACTAACTCCGGTCCCTCAATAACGCGTTCACCTACCTCGTTCCAACAAACTGGAGCTCTACATTTCCGACCATATAACATCTCGAATGGAGCCATATGAATACTCGCGTGCCAACTGTTATTATAAGCAAACTCTACCAAACACAAATAATCGTCCCAGCTGCCAGTCCACTCTAAGGCACATGCCCTCAACATGTCCTCTAAAGTCTGAATGGTCCTCTCCGACTGACCATCCGTCTGAGGGTGAAAAGCTGTGCTGAACTTAAGGCGCGTATCCCATGCCTTATGCAATCCCTTCCAGAAGCGTGACGTAAACCGAGGATCCCTATCTGATATAATAGCCGTAGGCATACCATGAAGCCTAACGATTTCCTGCTGAAATATGTCCGCCAATTTACTAACACTGTAATCCACACGAATAGGGAGGAAGTGAGCAGACTTGGTTAGCCGATCGACGACCACCAAATCGCATCATGCTTCCTACGAGTAAGAGGTAAACCAGTCACAAAATCCATGGAAATCTCCTCCCATTTCCACTTCGGAATCTCCAACGGCTGAAGCAACCCACTAGCTCTCTGGTGTTCAATCTTGACCTGCTGGCAAGTCAAACACTTGGATACAAACGAAGCCACATCCTGTTTCATGCCACTCCACCAGAAATGTTGCTTAAGGTCCCGGTACATCTTGGTAGAACCAGGATGTATAGTGAAAGGGGAACTATGAGCCTCTGATAGAACAGCCTCCTTAAGCTCAGGATCGTTGGGAACACAGAGACGATCCTCAAACCATACTACACCGGTATCATCCACTCTAAACTCTGATTGCTTGCCGTCCTCAACATTTTGAACTATAGCCCACAGCTCACCATCCTCTTTCTGAGCTTCCTTAATTCGCAAAATAAGATTGGACTCCACCGTAAGGCTAGCCCAATAACCGCCATGACCACTAACACAGAACTCCACATCAAGAAGCTCTAAATCATGCAAAATACGAGGTTCAAACTCCAAACTCGCGATCATACCGGATTTCCTACTCAGAGCATCAGCGACCACATTCGCCTTACCGGGATGGTACTGAATATTGGCATCATAATCTTTCAGAAGCTCCAACCAACGCCTCTGTCTCATATTCAATTCTTTCTGGGTGAAAATGTATTTAAGACTCTTATGATCAGTGAAAATGTCACAAGTCTCCCCATACAAATAATGACGCCAAATCTTTAGCGCGAAAACCACAGCTGCTAACTCAAGATCATGCGTCGGATAGTTCACCTCATAAGGCTTTAGCTGCCTCGAAGCATAAGCGATAACCTTACCATGCTGCATCAAAACACACCCCAAACCTTTCTTCGATGCATCGCTATAAATCTGAAATCCGCCGGAACCCGATGGAAGAGTTAAGATAGGTGCCGACACTAAACGCTTTTTCAACTCCTCAAAGCTACTCTCTCGCTCATCAGTCCAAATAAACTTCTCCCCTTTCCTCATCAACTGTGTTAAAGGCAATGCAAGACGCGAAAAGCCCTCAACAAATCTCCTATAATACCCAGCGAGACCCAAGAAACTCCTCACTTCCGTCACATTTGTAGGTCTTGGCCATTTTGTGATAGCCTCAACCTTTGCCGGATCCATCGTGATGCCGTCTGCAGACACTATGTGACCCAAGAAAGCCACTCGATCCAACCAAAACTCGCACTTCGAAAACTTTGCATACAATTTCTGCTGTCGAAGAATCTCCAGAACTATACTAAGATGTTGCTCGTGCTCCGCCTCGGTTTTAGAGTACACAAGGATATCATCTATGAAGACAATGACGAACTTATCAAGAAATTCATGGAATACCCGGTTCATGAGGTCCATAAATACAGCAGGAGCATTGGTCAGACCAAAAGGCATAACCAAGAATTCATAGTGACCGTACCGAGTCCGAAAGGCCGTTTTGGGAACATCTTGCTCCCTCACCCTAAGCTGGTGATATCCAGACCTCAGATCAATTTTAGAGAAATGCCTCGCTCCTTGCAACTGGTCGAACAGATCATCAATGCGAGGAAGAGGATAGCGGTTACGAATCGTAATGCGATTAAGCTCCCGATAATCGATACAAAGACGCATGCTCCCGTCTTTCTTCTTAACAAACAACACGGGAGCACCCCAAGGAGATACGCTCGGACGAATAAAACCGTTTTCCAACAGTTCTTGCAATTGCTCCTTTAATTCCTTTAACTCAATCGGTGCCATGCGGTAAGGAGCTTTAGATATGGGTTCAGCACCCGGAATCAGATCAATGCTAAACTCGACTTCCCTGACAGGAGGAATGCCAGGAAGTTCATCCGGAAATACATCGGCGAAATCGCGCACAGTACGAATACTATCAATGCTAGGAACATCAACAGAGGTATCTTTAATAGAAGCAAGAAAACCAAGACAGCCATGCGAAATCAAAGTCCGGGCTTTCATAGCCGAAATAATCTTTACAGATTTCAGAGGTTGGGAACCAGAATAAACATAATCAGGATGGTGAAGATCACCAAAGATCACCTTACGAGCATAGCAATCAATGGTCGCCTTATGGGCAGCTAACCAGTCCATGCCCAGAATAATGTCAAAATCAACCATATCAATGGGAAGAAGGTTCGCAGGACGAATACGATCATCGAAACGGAGAGGGCAATTAACATACTCAACATCAATAATCACATGAGTTTTCATCGGGGTAGCAATAGATATTCGGTTCATTAATTGAGTTGGGTTTACGTTTATTTTATTTGCAAGTGATGTGGATATTATGGAATGCGTAGCACCGGTGTCAAATAAAACGAAAACAATACGATCACCAATATACAGAAAACCCGTAATAGTACCTGAGGTGCTAGCTGCCTGGTCACGTGTCATAGAATAGACCCGGCCTGAATTAGGAGCGGTCCTAGTATCAACTTTAGGTTCACCAACATTCTTCTTAGGACAGTCCTTGACTTTGTGAGAAGTAGATCCACAAGAGAAGCAACCACCAGAAGCTTTGTAACAAGGACCCGGATGTGGTTTCCCACATGTAGTACACAAAGGAGGAGGAGGTAGAGCCTCCACAGCCTTCTTCTGACCTGACGATCCCGACTGCTGATACTGCTGAGAATCCCTACGCCGGTTATTACCACCCTGACCCTGTCGGTCACCACCATACCGACCATAATCCTGTCGGCCCTGGTTCCTAGAATCCTGTCGCCTATAATCACCACCTCTGTCCTGGCGACCCTGCTGATCATGCCCATGGTCCTGACGACCCCGAAAATCCTGCCTCTGGTCCTGACGACCATGACCCCGAGAATCCTGCCTTTGGTCCTGCCGACCCCGAAAATCTACCCGGTTACCATCCCTATCACGCTTATTAGACACCCTGTCCGCATGTAACAACTCGATGTTACGCGCGGCATCCTGAACACTAGCCACATCATCAAATGGAGTGTTAACGATCCGGTCCAACACCCATTTCTTAAGAGCCCACTTGAAGTGACGAGCCTGACGAACTGAATCCCCAGTAACCTCTGGCCCCACGAAACTAGCCAGACGTAAGAAACGCTGCATGAAATCTCCAGAAGACTCATGATCACCCTGACGAATAGACCCGTATTCTCTCTCATACCTCAACTGCTCTGCCATAGGAATGTACTGCTTATAAAACGCCTCAATAAAATCCGCCCACGAACAAGTCTCAGCAAAATCATCCCCTTTGGCTTGAACAAGAGCCGTCCACCAATTCTGAGCATCACCCTCTAGCTTGAAAGTGGCCAAACGAGTTTTAAACTCGTCAGCACATCCTAGAACACGAAACAACTTCTCGACATGCGTAATCCAGTCCTCCGCTTCATGAGGAGAAGCAGCGGACCTGAAAGAGAGAGGCTTAAGTTTGTTGAACTTCTCGATCCACACATGGATACCAGCTGGAGGAGCAGCGGGTGGAGCAGTGGGTGGAGCACCACCACCACCACCTCCAGAAGGACCAGCCCCATTCCTGATATTATTGGTGACCTCAGTCACCACTCGCGGAAGAGCAGCAGCCACAGCAGCGGCTATCATCTCTTCAAAATTGGGGCCATCATCCCCATTAGTGTACTGAGTAAAGCGAGTGTTCACCATCTGAATGATCATGAAAAGAGTTAGCAAACATAAGGGAAAAATAAGCACGAAATGGAAGACGAAACAGAAACCTATGCCTACCCAAAGCCTCACCAGTCAAAACTCAAAACTTAAGGGTCAAATCCTATGGTCCACATGTTTCACAGGCCACAGCTTATGTACGACAGGTCGCAGCCTGGGCTTTGATACCATAATTGTAACACCCCAACCCGGCAAGGGTAGAAGCATCACATTATGGTGACAAATCAAAGCATACATACATATTCACAGCGGAAGCCAATAAACATAATCATGAAATAAACCAAGTCAACACGACTGGAATTCAATACATAAGTCTCAAATGAAAGGAAGAAATAATCCCAAGGAAATACATAACGAAAAAGATCCAATATCCAAAAGCTGAAATAAAAAAATGGAAGACTAGGGTAGGACATCATCTAAGGCAAAGCTCCTCTAACTCTCATCCCAAGCATAAATCCATCTCCCAGCTAGATACCTGCCGCACACGGAAAAGAAAACGTGCGGCTGAGCTTACAAAGCTCAGTGAACAGATACATAATACAACAAAGATAATGAAACAGAAACATAATGAAGCACTGGGAAATATCATAAGGTATAAATCAGAATCAAATGGATAAAAGAGAAGAAATAGGATAGTCATCTACCACGAGCCCAGAAACATAACATATCATACTCATAATCATACACATGCAGAGGGGATACCTCTTAGGCAACAGATAATATGAGGGGTGACCTCATGTATCAAATGGAGTGATCAGCTCCCAGATAGTTGTGAAAGGCGTGTATTGCACACAGCACCAGTCACCAGACAAATCATATCATAGCATAAACAGTTAAATCCACTAAACAGATCAGATCTAGGATTGCAATCCATACGCCCCCCAGAAACATATATATAATCATAATTAAAGTAATGCGCATATCATAATCAGAATGGGGACGGTGTGAGGAATCACTCACCCACACATGAGTCATGCCAGTGGTGCATCACAGACACGGCCAGGTTACCTTCCTGGCTAGGTAACAGAAAAGTGGCTCGGGTATCAAACTAAGAGTCATATCATATCATATCAGATGTGTCAGATCATAAGGTTCATCATAATAGGTTCATAACAGAGGGTTCATATCAAAGGTTCAGAACTAGTGTCAAAGGTCCAAATCAAAGGTTCAACAGATCAAGGTTCATAAGCAAAGGATCATAAACAAATGGGGTTCATAGCAATGGTTCGGGGAAAACTTAACAGAATCATAAGTCAACATCACTGTATAGAACCCTTACAGAACAAGGGCAGAGTATCCGTACCTTATGACGAAAGCAAATAGAAACAAGCACAGAAATGAGGGAAAGCTCAAAGTCTCTCCTTCTTCACACCTAAAGGAGTAGAAGGGAATTACAAATCATTCTTAATTAATCATCTTTCCATTTTAAGTAACTTTCCCTTTTTAGTAAGTTTCCACTTTTAGAAAGTTTCCATAATTAGAAGGTTTCCACTTTTAGCAATATTTAGTACATAGCTTAATTAGGTCAATATTTGCTGGAAATAAAGTATCTTTATCATATTTACACCTTTGGTCCTTAAGGTTTTCACCATTTACACTTTACACCCCTTAGTTACAAAAGTTACACTTTAACCCTTCAATTATTCATAGTTACACATTAGCCCCTTATTTTATCAAAATTACTCCATGAACACTTATTTTATCATGTTGTACGAAAGTATCCACAATTATTCATGATTCACACATTTAGTCCCTCTAGTTATCAAAATTACATATTCAGTCCTTAAACTTACAATTTCAACCTTTAATTACCAATAGTTACATGTCAAGCCATTAAATTATCAAAATGACACATAATTCCCTGAATATATTTATTTATTCAAAACAGCCCCAAGTTTCTAGAAATTACAAGTTTGGTCCCTCTATTTTAATAAAGTTACATATTAAGTCCTTAGAATTTACATTTAAATCATTAATTAATAATAATTACATATTAGTCCAATAAATATCCAAATTTTCACCTTAGTCCCTGAATATCATTTATAACACAATTCGACCTCAACTTTTCAGAAATTACATGTTTAGCCCTTGTTTTTATTAAATTTCCAATTCGACATAACAATTACAACTTAATTCATTTTCTCACAAAATTTACATATAGGCCCTTCATTTTATAATTTTTACAAGTCACACATGATTTATAGGACACGACAAAAATGGTCCATGAGTTTTATTATTGACAAAACACCCCTTTTCATAATTATTTTCAAATCGGTATATACAATTTTTAACCAATTAAAACCCTAATCGAATCCCATCATTATGCAATCATTTCAACATCATTTTTATTCATTATTAATCAGATCTAATCCTTTTTTGAACCCTAGTTTCCTCGTTAGGTCTTTGTTCTTATTTCCCCTTTCTAGCCGATTAATACATAATTCACCAATAATAGTTTTAAGCCTCAATAAATCAAATAAGCATTTTTATGGTGTTATATTATGATCATATAGCCCACGAAAATTATTTACTAGCCCTGGAAAAATCGCATGCATGATTTCTTGAATTATTTCGATTCTAGGGTTTAATAATACATGAATTACCATACGATTTATATACAATGCATGGATCATTTTTATTATTTTTCTCATGATATATACGATCAATGGAAGCTAGGAAAAATACCAGAAGATTTTTAGGACGAGTGAATAAGACCACACGAATTATTTCTTCTCGGATGGATAATCGACAAAGGAAGAATTCTCCACGACTCCAAATGGGATCAAATCACCTTGTACACATTTTTCGCATATCACATATGATATAAGGACTCCAGGAAAAATAAGAATCGAATTTTACAAAACTTGATTTAATTGATACGAATTATACCTTTATATTGAGCTAGCGATAGAAATAAATCCACCACAAATGAATCGGGCAACAAATGGACTCCACACGATTTTTCTAGGACTCCTTGAATTGTGTTTGAACTCAGAAAAATGCCTTGATAATTTTTGTGGATCGAATGGAGGCTATAGAATTTTCTTTGGGTTTTTCTCTCTACTCGGCAACTAGGGTTTGATGATAACAAATGAGGATTGATGTTTAAAGGGGGTATGCCGAGTCATAGGAGGGGAGGTTGACCAGAATTTTCGGAAATTTTGGTTAGCCAAATCACTTGATTGATTATTTCCTCATTTACTTAATTAAATGCATTTTAAAAATCATAATATAACTTAATATTAACCATTCGGCACTAATAGGGGTATTTTAGTCATTTTACCACTTGTATAAATGTTAAATGATATTGTCAAAATTATTTGGGATCATAACATGTGCATTGCCAGAAGTTTGGAATTTATTTGATACATTATAAGCTTTTAATTAAATTTTAAACTAGCAGGGGCATTTTGGTCTTTTTGCTCATTTTAGATTTTAGGGTTTTACATCTTAAGTGTAAGGGGGGGGGGGTAAAATACGATACCTTAGAGAATGCAATTGCACTTGATTTTTCGTTTGTTTAATGGTAGATGTGTAATAAAACTGAGAGAAATACCTGTTAAGGCAATTTTAGTGCGAAATTTAAATTTTTTTACAACATATAGGAGTGAAACTTTGATCTTAATGAGCGTCCCACGGATAGGAGTAAAATACGATACCTTAGAGAATGCAATTGCACTTGATTTTTCGTTTGTTTAATGGTAGATGTGTAATAAAACTGAGAGAAATACCTGTTAAGGCAATTTTAGTGCCAAATTTAAATTTTTTTACAACATATAGGAGTGAAACTTTGATCTTAATGAGCGTCCCACGGATAGGAGTTATATGACTAGCACAAAACCGTACCACTAAAAAATTTTCCACCCCAAATATGTGAGGTTCGCCCCTAGAATTGGTAGGAAAAGTATTTATGCTATGATGTGTGTACCGGTAACACTTAGATTCTAGAACTTGCATTAGGACCATTCCGAGGCCACAAGTGAGACTACATTCGTGTAGATAGATTTACTACATGATAAGAGGCATTAGGATTAACCCATTGTTTTACACCTGTGTTTTTGTTATAATTACGTTGGCTACATTGGTCAAGTAATTCTCCCACACCCTTTGCGTTGTACTCATTTTTAGTACACGATACCCCTAGTACACCCCTCAGAGCCTATCTTTTCGTTTCTAACTTTAAGCATTTTACTTAAAGTAAGAATTTGTTTACACCCCACTTAAATGTACACCCAAATCGCCTTAGCCTACCTTGTATGCACTCATCTTTAGTGCATTATGGTGACAACATTTGTTTAAACCCCAAGTTAATTATCTAATTGATTACATGGTTGCTAAGTCGAGTCATATCCTTGTACATACTGTTTTGGGACGATTGGGACTTATGGGTAAAGTACTAGAGTAATGGAGTAATGGGGGAAGAACAACATTATTACCCCCATATGTGCTAAATATTTTAAAAAGTACTCCAAGTGTTTCGATTATCTTAATTCGAGTCATTAGAATAGTTATTTGTAAAGTTATGTAAAAGTTCAAGTGTAAGGGGGATGCAACGCCCCTATGATGTATTATTTTGGATGGTAGGGCAAGAGTGTATGAAAAAAAAAAAATCGAAAAAATCAAGAAAAATACAAAAAAAATGAGAAAAAGAAAAGTAGAAAAAACATATGGACTACCATCCCGTTTCATTTTATGTTTATTTTATGTTTTTGTTATTTTGTTTTTAGCTTAAGTCGAGTCTAGTCTTGGCTTAGCAACGCCATATTGTACATGTAATTAATCAAGATCTTTAACTCGCCACCAGTAAAATATCCCTTATCCAACAAAACCGTGTTTATCATATCCCTACACCTCACGTTATAACCCATGTAAAAGCCCTCTTTGATAGTTTATCTTAGGTGCTTACGCCTAGTGGAGAAGGTTTTCGATCCTTTCCCAAGCCTATGGTAATCTATTTGCTATGACAGGTAGTGAGAGATATTATCCGTTTTCATTTATGAGATATACTTTTATGACACTTGAGAGATGTGAGTATCTAAACACTACTTGTGAGGTGCTAGTTTGTAATCTCCGTGCTTATTATGATTAAAGTGGAACGACTATTTGTTGTAATTACTTTTATATTAGCATTAAATGACCCCTAACTTGTATTTTGATTAGAATAAAAGCGCATTTGCTTGAGGACAAGCAAATCTCAAGTGTAAGGGTATTTGATGAAGCGAAAAGTGTACCGCTTTTAGGGGGTCATTTAAGCCCTAAATCGTATTTATTTGATCAAATATTGCCCTAAATCGTTCCTTTTGTCATTTTAGGTACTTTGGAGAAGAAATCTGGAAAAGGAAGCATTTTGGACGTTTTTGGAGCATAAAAGTGAAGAAAACGATAAAGTCTCCAAAGCTGCTGGAAAAGTACACTTGACGGCGTCAAGGATTGCTCCTGACGGCGTCATGGCTTGGCAAAAGAGGTGGATATGACAAAATACACGTGACGCGCCAGAGAGTTTTACAATGGAAAGTCTGACGGCGTCACCCTTTAAGGTGATCAAGGCCATCATGGTTTAAGTTAAAGAGAGACGGCGTCAAGCACTATTCTGACGGCGTCAACCCTTGATAGGCCAGAGCGGATTTTGGAGGATTAAAAAGGGACGGCGTCAGGAAGACCATCCGGGAACCCTAGCCACGGCGAGGTGACGGGGTCACCTCCTACAACGTGACGCCGTCAGCCCCTAAACTCTATATATAGTTTTGCAATTTTTAGTCATTAGTGTGCAACTTTGTGAGGAGAAACCCTAAGACGAATTTTCTGCCATTTTTAAGGGTTTTATACCCTTGGATCTCCCATGTTTAATTGAAGATAAGTAATCACTTAATCAATCAATATGTCTATGTGTTGTTTGATTATATCTTGTTCTTGTCTTTTAATTAACATGCTAGGCTAGATTTATCTTGTGTTTGCTTAGATCTAATGAAACCTAACTATTGATTATTGGTTATTAGTGTGTTATTAATTGTATTGGATGATTGTTTATCGATGTTAGGCTTAAGAAAACTGGCTAACCTCCTATACGGTAACTTGCTTGAACGTCTTAAGAAACATGAACCAATGCGTACTAAGGTTTTTATGGTTGTATTTAATGCATGAGCGAATTCTAGTGATCCCATGTTAGGAGCTTCTTAGCCGGCTCGACATATGAGTGAAGTAGGAGCTTGTAGAGTTGGGAAAGTACGTATGCCACCCCACGATTGGTATTAAGGAATACACCCGTCATCCACGCAATTAATACACACTAATCAACCGGTAAAAGATAGTTAGGGAGTAAGGAAATCTAAGTAAACACATTTATGTGTTTACATGTAGATTTTTATGAACAAGTTTAATTCTATATAATTATTTGTTGCATCATTAAAACGTAATTATGCCAATTGATAAGAGTTGGGTCTCATTATCTCGTTCTAGCATCGAATTTTTAAATGGTCTTAAAGCTTTTTGCGAGTATTGCAAGTCCTTTGTGAATATTGATTGGAATGTAAAATGTCCATGTGTTTCTTGTTATAACGTTGGTTGGATAAAGCACGAAGATTTGTTTGATCACATACACACAAATGGTTGGGACCAAAGTTATACGAAATGGTATAATCACGGTGAACCGGATGCCCGGACATTAGTACCCAACACAAATCATCCTGGGATGAGTGACATGGCTGAGTTCCTTCATGATATTTTTCCGAATAACGAACAAAATGAGCCAACTCAAGGAAATATTAGTGAGACAAGTAACGAGCCAACTCAAGCAACGACACTTCCTCAACGTAACGAGTTTGAAGAGTTACTTGCCACTGCCAACGACCCACTATACCCGGGCTGTAATTGGATATCTTGATTGGACTTTATGGCAAAGTTTACAAACATCAAGGTCGAAGATAAAATGAGTGACACCACATTTAACGAAACCCTAAAATTTCTCCAGGAATGTTTCCCGCCCGTTGTAGGATACAAAATCCAATAGTCATACTATGAAATAAAGAAGACATATAAAATGATCGGGTTAGGATACGAATCCACACATGCTTATGTAAATGATTGTTTTTTATATCGGGGGTGGGTAACGAAGATTTGCATAATTGTCCCATCTGCGATGCTAGTAGATGGAAAGACAAGAACACACTGGGAAGAAAGTTCCGAACAAGGTGTTGCGTTACTTTCCTATCATTCCTAGACTACAACGTTTGTACAAGTCTAAACACACTGTAAAACATATGACTTGGCATGCTTCTGGGCAGTCTACAGAGAACGGTAAGATGCAACACCCGGTTGATGGTCAAGCATGGAAGAAATTTGACATTAAGTATAAGAAAGAATTTGCTTATGAAAAAAGAAACGTCTGATTAGGGTTGGCTGCTGATGGTTTCAATCCGTACGGCAACCTTAGTCAGTCTTATAGCATGTGGCCAGTCATATTAACAACATACAATACGCCTCCCTGGATATGTATGAGAGAGACTTCTCTTATGTTGACGTTGTTAATTCCGGGCCCTAAATCACCTAGGAAGGACATATATATTTACTTGAGGCCTTTGATTGAAGACCTAAAGACTTTATGGAAAGATGGAGTCATGACTACGGATGCTGTTATAGGCACTGAATTATGTATGAAAGCAACACTTTTATGGACTATCAATGACTTTCCCGCTCGAAGTAGTTTGTCTGGGTGGAGTGGGCAAGGTTACAAGGCATGTCCGACCTGTAATGTAGACACTCCAGCTATTCGCGTGTTAAGCAAAACCGCTTATGTTGGTCATAGAAGATTCTTAAAAGCGACCAATAAATGGCGGAAGAACAAAAGGGCATTCTATACTCCGGTCGATGATAGACCACCTCCTAGAAAATTTACCAGTGATGTCATCTTGACTCAACTTGGGAGATTGCCTATACGTATCCCGGGGAAACATCCAAGTTTTGGGTTGCGAAGAAAAAACGTGATCCTGATCGCGAATTGAATTGGACCAAAGTATCTATTTTCTACGAGCTAGAGTATTGGTCTTTTCTTACACTAAAACACAATTTAGATGTCATGCATATCGAAAAAAATGTGTGTGAGAGTGTGTTGGGTACTTTGTTAATGAATGACAAATCAAAAGACACCAACAAGGCAAGACAAGACTTACAAAATTTGAAAATTCGTGATGAGTTGTGGCTCGTCAACAAAGGAAACGGGAAGTGCTCTAAGCCTCATCCCACGTACTCTTTCACAACTGAAGAAAGAAAACTTTTTGGTCAATTCATCAAAGGTACGCATTTTATTTCAAAATTTATTTGTTCCAATTCATTTCGACGACTTATTCTAATATCATGATTTTTTTTTGTCAATTCATCAAAGGTGTTAAACTACCTAATGGGTTCGGATCTAACTTCAAGCATAAAGTGACCGACAATGATAGCAACATAACAGGCTTGAAGGCTCATGACTGTCATATAATGATGCAGCGGTTACTTCCTGCTGGACTTCAAAATTACTTGAAGGACCAAACCACCGCAACACCAATAATCGAGCTTTGTTCATTCTTCAAACAAATACGCGCTCGAACTTTGATGGTGGATGACATGTTGAAAGCTAAAGAACAAATCATCAATATTTTGTGCAGTTTCGAGCAAATATATCCTCCTGCTTTTTTTGACATTATGATTCACTTGGTTATTCATCTACCCGAAGAGGCTATTGAAGGCGGGCCTGTTTATATGAGGTGGATGTATCCATTTGAAAGATACATGAAAAAGCTCAAAAATCATGTCAAAAATAAAGCTAAGCCTGAAGGTTCAATAGCAGAGGGTTATATTGCTGATGAAGCATTAACTTTCTGTTCGCATTATTTTCGGGGTGTTGAGACGAAATTTAATTGTCCTGACCGAAATGAGGATGGTCCATGTTACACCCCGTGCTCGCTTATACTAAAAACTTTGACTTTTGACGCGGAAATGTTTGACTTTAACGGACTCATCCAAATTCTTCATTCAAATACCAGAACATATAATATTTAACTCTTTAAAATACTTGCAAGATCATATACTCGACAACTCTTTCTAAACACTTCACACAATTTTAATAACACAACCAAACGACCTTCTGTGACCAATGATACGCCGTATCCCTTTTGAGGGATACGCCGTATCACAACTGAGAGGCCAATGCGCCGTATCAACCAGATATGATACGCCGCATCACCTTAAACCTCTGATACGCCGCATCTGATATATTAGATACGCCGCATCACCTTAAACTTCTGATACGCCGCATCTAATATGCTAGATACGCCGCATCGACCAATTTAGACAGAACATCAGCAGGAAGACCTGCATATACTCAACACACTACACAATCCACTTTGACACCTTTTACAACACTATAACTTGTATCAAAACACTCCCTTTACATTCAAAACCATATCCAACTATAATACACGGCAATTGACCCGTTTGACTCCAAAATGGGTACATTTTACACATTAGCCAAACACCCCCTTAACTTGACCCATAAACACATAAAACATACTTTAACATACCAAATGACTTCCAATTCATTTCAAAACACTTAACATACAATCTAACACTTGTTTACTCATTTCAAAGCATTACTTGACTCACGGGGGTACAAACTTATACACTTGAGCTCGGTATCTACCTAAGCTCTACAATCTTACCAAAGCTACCCATTTTGCATAACCATGCTTTAATCCCCTACATCCTTACATCCAAGCCATAGCATAAACACCTACAAAACGGTTAGACAACTAAACCGTAAGCGATAACGCTTAGTAAGTAAAACAACTATAACATACCATTATACTTCAAACCACATAATGCATCATATACATAACCCACTTACTTCACATCACATCTAGCACATAACATCAACTTATCTCATAGCATCCATTCTTCACATAAGCCATATCTTGAAATCACATAGGCATAACACAAGCTAATCTTTCTTGACATAAACATACATAACACATAATGATGGAATTCCATATAACATATGCTATCATCATTTTACTTACCTCAAATCCAAGCTATATAACACATCAAGAACATCATCATCACAATGATCCATCATCATCATCACCATCCTTCATAAATAATAAAACCTAACAACATAACAAATAATAACATAACAAGGGTTATCAAAACCCATCAAAACATAATCATCTTGCTAACCAAATCATCATATGATCATACCCACATCATATGATGATTTCCCACTTAAATCACTAACTTGAGAGGGATTACTTACTTGCTAATCAAAGCTAAGAAGGGTCATCAACATAGGTTCTTTATCCTCTTCATTAAAAGCCATCCCTAGCTCTACCTTTCCCTCCTTTTCTCCTTGGTTCGACACCCACAGAAACACACTCTCTTTTACAGGAGAGTGTGGAAACTTATAGATAAAAGGGGAAGATTCTAGCTACAAGGGCAATTCTGTCATTTCTGCTTATTTAAGGTCGATGCGTCGCATCTATCTGCATAGATGCGCCGCATCCATGCTACCCCTTATATACGCCGTATCTCATTCTCCAATACGGCGCATGGACTATAACAAGTCGGTTCTACTTTCCCTTTCTACCATACGCCGCATGTACTTCCTAGATGCGCCGCATCTAGGCTATAACAGACTAACACTTAACACTATAATCATTTGCCCTTAGACAACCACATGCTCTTAGTCAACATGCTTAGGCTCGGGTCAACTTCATCTAGGGTGGGGTCCCACTACCCGGGAAACGGGTCTAACAGTCCAAGCCCAACAAGTCGATTTCAGGTGTTTCGATCACTCAGTAAAAAGAATGGTAAACAATCATTAATTCGGATTGAACCTGTAAAAAGAAAGTAGTATGGTATGTACTACATAACAGTCATGAAATCGACCTGTACATGAACGAGTACAAGAGGTACGCGTTTTATTTCAAAATTTGTTTTACATAATTTATTATTCGATGACTTATTCTAATATCATGAACATTTGCAGGGCATTTCCTGGCAATGACATACAAGAAAGATTTCCTCGCTGGTTTGGGAAGAAGGTAGACTTATTGTATGTATTACCCTGTAAAAATAACGACTATTACTCATCTATATCTATTCTTAACTTTTTTCATAGATTCGTGAATTAAAAGTAAAGAAGGACCCAAGTTGTACTTCCGAGTTATTCGCTTTGGCTTGTGGACCATCATGTACTGCAGTCTCAGTCGACTCTTGCGTAGTCAACGGTGTGAAGTTTATCGTACACGACCGTGATTTACGTCGTTCAACTCAAAACAGCGGAATTTCAACTCCTAATCCTAGCGGAGGAATGTATTATGGCCAGCTTGAATAAATTCTCGAGTTTTTGTATATTCCGTTCAAGGTTGTGTTGTTCAAAGTCAAATGGTTTGACATTAATAACGATGGTCGCATAAAATGTTGTACCTATAGAAACAACATTACACAAATTATGACAGATCGTGTATCGTTTCAAAATGAACCATACATTCTTGCAACACAAGCAACACAAGTCTTTTACCTTGATTTCCCGGGTAAACGTGGTAATTGCAAGGCCGTTCAAGATTCTTATCATCGAAAGATTTGGAACCCGGATATCATCGTGGTAGAAGACAATCAGGATGTTGTACATGACAACAGCTCATCCTCACACTCTCTGCTGAGTTGGATAAGTTGAATTATAACACCATAAATATAGATGTTCAGCCAGCGGAAGTTGAGGCACCACCACAACCAATTATCACTGATGTCGACGACGACGATGATATTGATTATGATGACCACGTTCATCATGATTTAGCATCTGATGGTGAAGACCACGTCGATCGTGAAGATGAAGCTGACACTAGTAATGTGGGTTTTTTTTTTTTTTTTTTTTTTTTTTTTTTTTTTTTTTTTTTTTTTTTTTAATCTTAGTGATGAGGGAGATTGATCTCAAATTGTAATTTGTTAAACGACACTTATTTGAATGAAATTGTTATCGAGTGGTTAAATGTGTTTATTTATTAATTTTTTATTTATTTAATTATTTATTATTATTATTATTATTATTATTATTATTATTATTATTATTATTATTATTATTATTATTATTATTATTATTATTGTATATATAGTTATTTATTTGAATGTGTGTGTGTATACATACATACATACATACATACATACATACATACATACATACATACATACATACATATATATATATATATATATATATATATATATATATATATATATATATATATATATATATATATATATATATATATATATGCGTATATGTGTTTCTTCACTAATTTATATGTTCTTGTACTAGTACGTTTACAGATGGCAAATGTTGTTGCTAGGAGCCACGGTGGCGATGGAGGCAATAAGCCACCCCGTGGTCCCTCGAGGAGGCTAGGCACTAATTGTCAGTGTAAGAATTTCTCGATTATTTTAATTAAACTTGATCATTATTTGAAATTGATAACTTGTTATTTTATGTCATCATCACTTGAATTTGATTACTTGTAGGCTCTAAATCCAAAGCTCCCAAGCTCAATGCCAAAATTGGGAAAGGCGGGAAGGTGGTGCGTGGTCCCACAAAGAACACGAAGCTCCGCAATACGGTGTCTAAGACAGGTCGTCCGGTATCGATCAAATTCTGGAAGAACGCCAAAGGGATGTTTGAGCATGTGGGCCCTTGATAACACTCAGAATGAGCATGTTTTTAGTTTCGTTATCATTTGTTTTGTGCATCATATTTGGTTATATTTGTATGTATTTGTTACTTAATCATGAAAAAGTACATATGCAAGTAAATGTAGCCAAGTACAGGAAAAGATGATGAAAAGACGAAGAATTGGAGTGATTATGCGCATTTGGAAGATTCTCGAGATGGAGAGAAGAGAGAAACCACACAAGGACTCAAGGATTTGACAGTGTCAAGATTTCTATGTTCATATATCAAGAAAATATCAAGTTCTATGGAAGAAATCAGTGCCACAACCAAAGATAGAGCATGCAACGAGAAAAGTCAAGGAAAAGCCAAAAATGTGAGTACAGGACAGGTCCAACCGATCGGATGCAACCCGCAACCGATTAGGTTGGAATGTGCAAAAGGGAGCAACCGATCGGATGGAGACCAATACCGATCGGTGGGGAAGAGATGCAGTTACCAATTTCGCATTAATTGATGGTTTTACTCCTCATAATCATTGTGGCCGATCATTTCCTTCATATTTACTGTCATAGGTCGTTTTTACTTAGATAATAAGTTTTCTTACACTTTTATAATGGGATCCAAGGCTAGATATTAAGTGTGACACCCAAAATTAGTAAAAGGCTTACACCAAAGTCCTTACTATCTTATTATTATTGCCCGAAAGTCTAGAAGTGCTGTAAAAACGTCTAGAAAACTTTGAGTTCGAGTCTCAATAGTTTGGTTTGATTTTGGAGTTGTTTACTTGTCATAGTAGGCGATTGGAGGAGTGTGGTTGCTATAGTTCCACAATTCTAGTTCTTGTAATCCTAAGCTAGGTATATCTTGTTTACTTACAGTGAACTACTTTTACTTTGAGTTTAATGAAAGTATCGTTTGTTACTTGTGTTTGATTATGATTGTTATGGAGTAATTTTTGGTATACTTGTGTGTATGATGTAACTATTGTTGGAGTATTCTTATCTTAAAAAGTGATGCATTAAAACATTTCTTGTTTTATGAGTTTGTTGAAATAATATCTAATCTTACTTAATTTGTTGGTAAAAACATTTTAAAGAATAAAAAGGCCGAAAGGATTTTCTTTATGTTTTTATTCCAAAACGTTAGTGCACGAATTAGTATGGGATATGGTGTGTGACAAGCATCATATTTAATCATTAAAATGGATTTGAAACGATTTCATCACGAGAAAAAGCCGAAAGGATTCGTAGGAATTCATGAGATAAGAATTGATTTTCAAACAACTAGTGCTTAATAGAATTGTCATAATAGTTAATAAGGTCGAAAGGAGTTAACTAGGAGATTGAATTCTTAGTAATGATTCTTCATGATATAAACCATTGATTGTTAATCATTCATATAAAATTGTGCATCATTACAAGTTACACCAAACTTTGTAGAATACTCTATGCAATTGGTTAAGGAATTACACACAAGTATATGTTTTGTTTGATTGGATTCTATTTACCTTTTTGAATTTTCACCAAATTGGATTGACAACCTTTTTTGCAAAAGCTTGTTATACTATATACAATAACCACCAAATCCCTTGGGACGATCTCGACTTACCCACCTTTACAATCACGGACGAGTACACTTGCTCGTATGTGTTAAATAGAGAACCGGATAAATCGTGTTTATAAATTTTAAAACTTGTACACGGTAGAGCACATCAAGTTTTTGGCGCCGTTGCCGGGGATTTGATTGAATTTGATTAGATTTGTTTCTATTTGGTAGTTTAATGAACTTTTGATTTAGAAAATTCATGTTAGAAAGTAAAAGTAAAAAAAAAAAAAAAGTTGGTTTAGGACCAACCGAGTCGGATGGTGATGCGCGTGATGTGTCGTTGCGGTTTAGCAGTTTTAATGCCTACTCAAGTTTTAAATTTATATTTAGCCGACTTATCAATAACACACACACTTAACGAGCAGTGTACCCGGTCAGTATGAAGATAATGGTAAGTAGAGTGTCGATCACTAAGAGTGGAACGTATAATCTCGTTAATCTAATCAGTATTTTAATATCCTAACGCAAAGGGGGTTTCAGCCTGAGAGACTGGCACAGTTTGTTTGCAAGTAAATAGTAAAATAAACAATAGGCACGAATCAGCAAGTAGCACACACGTACACAGATAGATACTTGAGACAATAAGAGGGCTGTCCTTATGATTAAGTAGATTGTCACTTGTTTTATTGATAGCTTTATATGAAGTGTATGTAATTAACCCTTTCTCGTTGGTCCTATTCTTATCGGCGAGTAAACCCTTAATGATTACTTATGTCTAAAAGTTATTCCTAAGTGATCAATTTAGAAACAACCGTGGGAGCCACATCTTGTCCCGCAGTCGGATGCCCGCAAGCCACTAATAAACACAGAGGTTATCAATGCACTAATAAGTAGTAACCAAAGACATCAACATATAAACTTTAATTAATGGGAAAGCAAGTATTAAAGGGAGTGCAATCTTTCCGTTGCCACATTACACAAGCCACCAATCCTGATGAATTAAAGTTTGCTAAAACAATAAAACAAAAATACTTAATGAATTAAATACATGCAGCACCTTCTTACAGCTCTTGTATCTTCGATTTGGGTGTGTCTTGTGCTGCCTCTTGACTGAATTCGTCCTTTTTGCTCTGCTGTCCGAACTTCGGTTTTTGGTTTTCGAACTCCTTTTCTCGTCTGGTCTACGGGGTATTAATAGTTTGTGTCTGAGGGAAGATGCGGCGCATCTACTAAGTAGATGCGGCGTATGTACGTAACTTCGCGTGGGGTCCAAGATTATAATATTCAGGAATATTCGTACACCGCCAGAAGATGCGGCGTAACTCTTGATTAGATGCGGCGCATGTCCTCTTGTATCTTGGATCGTATCTGGTGATATCTTGATATAGATGCGGCGCATGTTGATAGTGAGATGCAGCGCATCTGGAGCAGATTAGTCTTGATCTTCTTCATTTCAGTAGACTCTTCACTTTATGCACGTTTTGCTCCATTATTAGTCCAAAATCGCCAAGTTTCACCAAATGCTTGTTTTTACCTGAGAATTACAAAAGTAAACGATTAAGTATCAATCCTCATACATAATATAGTAAAACAAGTCAAATTAATAGGATAAATGATAGTAATAAAATGTACTTATTTGAGTTCATCAAATATCCCCCCACTTGAACTTTACTTGTCCCCAAGTAAACCTTAGATTAAATCTCATGAAAATGTATCCTAAAAGATGTTAGGATTTATTTTTATATTTAAGCATGTATTCGTTTTTCTCATAATCACACAACTAAACACTTAACGAATTAGAAGTAAAATAAAATAAGTCGATAAAAGCAAATCTAATCGTTTAACTGTCCAGTCGTGACGAATATTCTATCATAAGCTTGGCAAGTATACACATCTCCACCACTAAAGCTAAGGAATAACAAGTCTAAAGCGGTAAAAAGGGTTTTTAGGCTTAAGGGTTAATTATTCTTATTTCACTATCGATCTCAAATTCCAGAAAAGGCGACAAAATCACAAATACATGATCGAATCCACGAACACGATACTTGCAATTGCTCAAATCCTTAACTCGAATAGGCTAAAGATAGGTCCAAACTTCACCAATAATAATATATCAAAAAGGGCGACAAAATCATAAATACATAGCCGAATCCACGACTACGATACTTAAGATTGCTCAAATCCCTAATCTCAATAAATCAAAGGTTCGGTTGGATAAAGAATAATAAAGGGTATGGATAACATTTGGGATATAAACTGGTGTAAAAATAAAAAATAAACAAAACAAATAAATTAAAATCCTAAGTGTGGTTAATCACTATCCCAACCATCCCATGAATAAGACTCATATCATTGAATAACTCACGCTTTAACACTTGAAACACACGCTTTAGGTAGACACGAATTATACTCAACAAGATCTTAATCAAAGAATAAACCTTAATTGGCATTCCCATAACTGCCAATTCCCATTCAATCCATAGATATAATACAACAAATAGTGGCCATATGAACCACTTACATAACTTTACATCGTTGGCTTAAAATAAACATCCAACTCTTTTTTCTTTCTTTTTCTTTTCTCATTTTTTTGATTTTTTTTTTTTTTTTTTTTTTTTTTAAAGATGTGTAAAATTTCACCACATCACTACAACTTTCTTTCCGGATAATTTTTTTCATACTTTTCATAACTTCAGAAATAATGGTAATAGTGAAAGTAGTAAACACACGAAAAATAAACTCTAAAATATACAATATTTACTTTCACTCCAATTGCATTGTGCAATTTCCCGACCTAACCATAGATAATGAATTACGCACGCGAACACAGGTAATGTAAGGAAACACACTCTGCCTATAGCAATTAACCAACCACGGATTCTAATCTACAGGGTAGGCTAAGGTGTAAGGTGTAACGAAACATTTTAAACATAGGTGTAAGAAACGAAAGGAATGGCTCTGAGTGTTTTTCTAGGGGTATCTTACTCTAAAAATGAGAGTAACAAAAGGGTTTATACGGGGGTTAACTAACCAGTGTAGTTAGCTAATAACACATAACATATAAAGGCTTTTTGGGTGTAATCCTAGAATTTTACCAAGTTAGACAAGTCATTCCAATTAAATAAATAATACTCATTATGGTGGTCTCGAATAGTATACAAGCCAAGTTCTAAAGTCTACAAGTCACCGGCACACTCATAGATTTGTGAATTTTGAAAAATCACAATTTTTGAAAATAACGTCATGTGTGCAGCTATGCAACTAAGATCTTAAACAAAAACATGCTAAATTTTTTTTTTTTTTTAAGTTTGATATATTAAGCACATTTTAAGCATAATTTTTGAAAAAGTTTAGGACAAGTAAGTGTTAAGTGTTCTAATTCTCCTATCCCCCCACTTAAGTTAAACAACGTCCTCGTTGTTTGTATAAAAGGTTAAAAACTGGAAAATAAAAAGAATTAGAACAGGAAAACTCCCCTGAGATTTGCTCGGTATGATCCTCCATTAGTGTAAGAGCAAAAATCATCCTCCATGTGGATTAGAACGTTAAAGCTTCATACTTGATGTATCCACAGGAAATTCAGGAAACTATAATACCACCAACACTTTAAAACACACCTAAGATAAGAAAGGTTCAAGCTTGCATAATACATTAGTAGTTAGGAAAAAAATAAAACTTAAAAATTAAAACTGAAAATCATCAGGTCAGTCGATGCGCCGTATCTTATTGAAGAAGATGCGCCGTATCGAGCCTGGAATTAATACGGATCAGAATAAAGATGCACCGCATCCTTAACCAGGGATGCGTCGCATTAAAATAAACTGATAAATAGTTTTAAAGTCGAAAATTAAAATGCAGAAAAATAAAATAAGATATGACCGTTGCAGGAGATGCGTCGCATCTCAGGATTGAGATGCGCCGTATCCTCGTGCGGCCTGGACTGACTCGACACAGAAAACAGAATAATAAAAGATAAATCCGGGTTGTCTCCCGGTCAGCACTTGTCTTTATTCCAGAGTCTTCAAGTTAGACTCACGTTCAGCTCTTTACTTGGTCCTTGTCACGGTCCATCCTTCTTCCTTCATCCGAAAGATTTTCCCGTATATCTCTGCGACGTTTTCCTCCGTTCGACTTAATCTAATATAACTCTTGGTCATCACAGCAGTATATTCTTCATCAGGACCCAAAGAATATTTGATGATTTTAAATTTTTCAGAAATAATCATGGGTGGCTCATTGTATGGAATCCCAAGTAGTTGACACTTTCTTTTGGTGAACTCTTCTTCGTCCTTGTCAACAAACTTAAAATAAGGATCCTTAATCAAATAGTCATCTAGTTCCTCAATCAACGACTCATTATTATTATCATCTTGAATCGCCTCCCATTCTCTTTCCAAGTCATATTGTAACCGTCGACTAAGCTTTGTGAAATCATCAAACTGTTTATGCACCCATTCCCAGAAAGTAGTATCCGATGTCCCCTTAAGTCTTTTCAAGCGTTCAATCCTGCCCTTTTCTTGTAAAGCCTCCGATTTTCGTGGGCAGTCTTCAACATTATCGTACCACTCATAATCTTCAAAGGTTACATCCTTTCCAACTCTTTTCATCCCAATTATACTTCCCCCATTACAGGTTCCGTCACTTTTATAATCACAGGTTGGCCAAACACTACTCCCGTCCTTGAAAACGAAGGGTGTACAGGTATGATTAATGTGCTCAAATTCCCATGGTTTATCCGATACCCATGGTACTTGGTCATTCCATTCATAGTACCAGGTGTTTTTGAAATCATCATAAGTCTTAAATCCTGGTAGATCCCCAGTAAGCACATCATCATCGACTCGAAGAAGGTAGTTAAATTCCTTGAACTGCTTGCACAAGGGTGTCTCATACTCTAACAAATCAATGTCAATTCTGAAAAGTTCTTCAATGCCCTCATTGATTGTTGAATCATGATGTGACGACCCATAATCGCTTTCTACTTCTTCGTCTTCTCCTCTCATCCAATATACCCATAATGCATCCTTAGTAGCTCGATCCATGCTCTTATGGTTATTAAACTTACTAGCCAACCATTCTGAAAAATCAACATCGTTAGGGTCATGGTTAACGTCAAAGCAAACCTTTCCAATCATATTCTTTTTTATCTCCATGAACTCGTTAAATTGCTTCTTAAAACTCCGAGTCAACCATGAAGTCATAATCTCCTTGACTTCGTTTGCAGGGGCAAATTCCGGACTACCATATTTGAGTTCTAACCAATCATTGAGGGAGAGGTCTATCAATCTTACTATCCTGCCATGAAATAGTAATTCCGCCAAAGCATAATTCATGTCATTATCCTGATAGTTCTCATTTAATCCCTTGTACCACTCGAAATAAGGCATGTAAGAGTTTCGGGTATTGTCTCCACCACAGTTGTTGTTGCTTGAGTCCATGTATGCAAGAGAGAATTTCCCATCATCTTCTTCGATAGTAGTCCAGTTCAATCCTTCTGCTTCAATCTTAGGCCATAAGAGCGATAATTCTTCTCCAGTGTACCTCACAAATACATCATAAGAGAATACCTCTTTGTCAATGTTGCATAAACGCATAAATTCCTTAAAAGCAGTTTCAAGAGGAGTCTCCCAAGAGAATAAGTCTGCATCGATCATGAGTACATTGAATGAATCTGAAAACAAGCATTCCTTAGCAAGATATCCGTTAACTGACATGTCTTCCATAGCAAAATCTGTCATCCAAGGTAAAATCATCAGTAGGATTTGTTCGCTAGAAGAGAAATTAATGAATATTGAAACGGATATAAGAATAAAAATAGCTGATATCTGCAGACGATGCGCCGTATCCAAAAAGTTGGATACGCCGTATCTTATAATCGTTAAAATTTAATCAGACTTTATTCAGAAAATAGATACGCCGCTTAGAATTTATGAATGCGCCGTATCGAATTAATCAATCAAAAATCAATTTATCTAATTAAAATTAAATGCGTCGTATTAACGAAAGTTAATGCGCCGTAATTTCGTTACGTTTAAAAATAAAAGATTTTTGATTCAGTAGGATGCGCCGTATCGACGGAAATCGATACGCCGTATTTGTTTAATAATTCGCAAACTGTTTTTAATTAAAATAATAGATACGCCGTATCTGCGAAAGCAGATGCGTCGTATGGCGTTAACGTTTAGAAAATTTTTTTATCAAAACAGATACGCCGTATCTACAAAAGCAGATGCGTCGTATTACTTTATCGCTTAGAAAAAATTTCTTGTTAAAAACAGATACGCCGTATCTTGGGGAAAAGATGCGTCGTATCGAATTAATTAAACGCGTTGTATATAAAAATTAAACGCAATACGCCGTATCTGAGAGATCAGATGCGCCGTATCGTTTGATTTAGCACAGTACAACGATAGCAGAACAGAAAAATACGAAAAAATAAAAATTAAACACACGAAACAAAAAATAAACACACAAAAAGAAAAATTAAAGCAAACAAATAACACACAATACAACAAATATGCAAAATAATACAATGATGCAATTTAATCTAATAAAAAAGAAAAACCTAATTAAAACACTAATCAAATTAACAGAAAATAACAATTCACTCCCCGGCAACGGCGCCAAAAACTTGATGCGCGTGATGTGTCGTTGCGGTTTAGCAGTTTTAATGCCTACTCAAGTTTTAAATTTATATTTAGCCGACTTATCAATAACACACACACTTAACGAGCAGTGTACCCGGTCAGTATGAAGATAATGGTAAGTAGAGTGTCGATCACTAAGAGTGGAACGTATAATCTCGTTAATCTAATCAGTATTTTAATATCCTAACGCAAAGGGGGTTTCAGCCTGAGAGACTGGCACAGTTTGTTTGCAAGTAAATAGTAAAATAAACAATAGGCACGAATCAGCAAGTAGCACACACGTACACAGATAGATACTTGAGACAATAAGAGGGCTGTCCTTATGATTAAGTAGATTGTCACTTGTTTTATTGATAGCTTTATATGAAGTGTATGTAATTAACCCTTTCTCGTTGGTCCTATTCTTATCGGCGAGTAAACCCTTAATGATTACTTATGTCTAAAAGTTATTCCTAAGTGATCAATTTAGAAACAACCGTGGGAGCCACATCTTGTCCCGCAGTCGGATGCCCGCAAGCCACTAATAAACACAGAGGTTATCAATGCACTAATAAGTAGTAACCAAAGACATCAACATATAAACTTTAATTAATGGGAAAGCAAGTATTAAAGGGAGTGCAATCTTTCCGTTGCCACATTACACAAGCCACCAATCCTGATGAATTAAAGTTTGCTAAAACAATAAAACAAAACTACTTAATGAATTAAATACATGCAGCACCTTCTTACAGCTCTTGTATCTTCGATTTGGGTGTGTCTTGTGCTGCCTCTTGACTGAATTCGTCCTTTTTGCTCTGCTGTCCGAACTTCGGTTTTTGGTTTTCGAACTCCTTTTCTCGTCTGGTCTACGGGGTATTTATAGTTTGTGTCTGAGGGAAGATGCGGCGCATCTACTAAGTAGATGCGGCGTATGTACGTAACTTCGCGTGGGGTCCAAGATTATAATATTCAGGAATATTCGTACACCGCCAGAAGATGCGGCGTAACTCTTGATTAGATGCGGCGCATGTCCTCTTGTATCTTGGATCGTATCTGGTGATATCTTGATATAGATGCGGCGCATGTTGATAGTGAGATGCGGCGCATCTGGAGCAGATTAGTCTTGATCTTCTTCATTTCAGTAGACTCTTCACTTTATGCACGTTTTGCTCCATTATTAGTCCAAAATCGCCAAGTTTCACCAAATGCTTGTTTTTACCTGAGAATTACAAAAGTAAACGATTAAGTATCAATCCTCATACATAATATAGTAAAACAAGTCAAATTAATAGGATAAATGATAGTAATAAAATGTACTTATTTGAGTTCATCAGATGGTTACCCATCCGATCGGTTGGAACCCTCGGTAAATTTTATATAGATTTTCATTTTCTGTTTTATTTAGTCTTTTAATGATAGATTAATGGTAGTTTAAGAGTAGTAATAGATATAATTAATTATTTGTTTAATTAGATAATTAATGGTGATCATAGGGTGAGTTTTTAATTTTTTAAAGCTTTTTATTATATTAGTTAATGTAGTTAGTATATTTAATTTTATGTTTTATAGTTAAGTAGTTTAAGAGCTTTCATTTATTTTGTTTAGTTAATAATAGTTATTAGATAGATTAATTGTTTTTAATTAAAGTTATTAATTATGGTTAACTTTTCATTTCTAGTTAATTAGTTTTATTTATGTCTTAATTATCATATTAAAATTTTTAATTTAGTTTTTAATTAAAAAAAAAATTACGATCTGTCCAACCGATCGGATATGCGAGTATCCGATTCGGTTGGCAAGTTGCATGTTTTAACGAATTGTCCATCCGATCGGATGGAGATGCAAACCGATCGGATGGATGCGACGGTAAAGTTTTCAAAAAAATTCAATTTTTAGTCGTTTTAGTGTTATGAGTGTTTGAACTTGTTGGTTTACTTGATATGATTTCATTTTGTGTATGTTTCGATTATGACTAACCGTAATGCTAATGATTTGGATTTTTGTGTTTGTGGTTATGTTATAGTTATTATTTGCTTTAGTAAGATGGAAAGTTTGAGCGAAGTTTCGGAGTATTTGAGAAATTTGGAAGAAATGTTCAAGGATTCGGGTGATTCCTTGGAACGTTTGGAAAGTATGTTGGGAGAAGCTAAGATGGATCTTGAAAAGGTAGAAGAAGTTGGGGAGAACAGAGTTTGTTTGCCAAAGAAGAAGAATGTTGTTGTGTTCACAAGAGCTCCACCTAAGGAGTTCGATGCACTACACATGAGGTTTGCTACACCTTGTGGTGTGGAAGGAGTCAAAGCTTGGGATGCACAATTGAACATGGAGTATGGAGATAATTATATTACCGAAGATGTGCTAGATAAACTTGGGTGTGTTCGACTTGATTATGAAGATTACGGAAGGAAGAAAGTCAAAGATGTGAAAGTGAATATTCACGGTCACATTTTCAAGGTTGATTTTGTTGTTCTAGACTATGGAAACACCGATGAGCCGGAGGTAGTGTTTGGAAGAGATTTTCTTGTTACAACTAAGTATAAGCTTGATTTTGCACTTGGTGAAATGAGAATTGATATCACCGATTTAGAAGAAAAGAAGGAAGTAGATGTGATGCTTGCGGAATTATGTGAAGGAATGGAAGAAGTCAAGGAAGGGAAGGAAGAAGTTGTTAAAATGGGAAAGGCTAGTAGGAAGAAAGCACCTCTTAACAAATTAACCCAACCCTCCACCCCAAAGAATGATAATTCATCATCGTCATTATCTAATTCACCACCTAACTCACCACAAACCGTTAAACCTTTAACTCAAGAACAAAATGAGGCTATTTTGGAGAATTTGGAGATGAAATTTCATGAACTTATGGAGAAGAAACCAGTGATAGAAGTGTTGAATAACTATATGACATACCGTAAGAAATTGGATGCTGTCATGATGGCTAGATCTAGGCTAGAGGACAAAACTTTTGATGAGGTAGAAAGAGCAAGAATTGTGGAGAATGGATTACCTAAGAAGATGAGTGATCCGGGGAATTTTGTTTTACCAATCAAGGTAAATGGAACAACTTCGATGTATGCATTGGCCGATACCGGGTCAAGTGTGAGTGTTATGCCATATCCGTTATACAAAAAGTTAGGACTTAGTAACCCCCAACCTAATCAATCTAATCTCACTATGGCCGACAATTCTCAAGCAAAAGCAATGGGTGAAGTGAAAAATGTTCGAGTTCAAATAGGGTATCAAGCCTTTTTAGCAAACTTTTTAGTGCTTAACATACCGGTAGACAAAGAATTACCACTTTTGTTAGGTAGACCATTTTTAAGAACATGTGGGGCTATAATAGACATGGGCCATGGTACGATGACTATTGATGATGGGATTTTGAAACACACTTACTACACAAAACCTAGAGGGAAAATAGTAAAGGAAGTGCATGAGAATGATAATGAGGAAGAATACTTGGGATGTTTTGAAGTAGGAAGAGACGAGGATAGTATGCCTAAATATGGGCCGGTTACTCCTAGTTTCTTTGATATCGAAGATGAAATGGAGAGAGCTCTAGCAATGGAGGCTTTCTTTAACCCATTTAAAAATATTTTTGTGTTTAATAAGCTTACAGATTTTCTTGGATCATTAACGGTCCAACTCAAAATTTTGGAGTGGGGACCCGACGGTTCAAGTGTTTACAAGAAAGAAGATGGAGATGGGGAATGGCATGTGAAATTCGATATTGTTTGCCCAAGTGGAAGGAATTTTGCAAGAAGGTTTAAGACACAAAAGACAAACCGGAAGTTGTCCGGAAAATTTCAAAGTGAAGACATCCTAAGGCATGAGTACTTTCAAGGATGAAGGAGATCGAGTGCAACAAGTTGATGAATAAAGCACAAGCTTGTGCTAGTTGTTTGTTTCTTTTAATTTGTATGCATTTTAGTATTTTAATATTTGCATTTAAGTTATTTTAAGTTTTAAGGTTTATGCTAAGACTTCTTTTTATTAAGTTTTTATGATTATGGAGTTTATGTTTTTAGTTGAGATTTTTAGTGTTAGTTTTGTTTAGAAGTTAGTAGTCATAGACATGGACAAATTTTGGTAGACCAAGTGTGGTGGAAAATTTACATACAAAAAGGGACTTTTGAAAGAAGAAAAAAACATTTTCACTTGCTCTCACAAGTATCACAAAGTGTTGACAAGAGAAAAAGTGAATTTTTGCAAGAACTAAATCCGAATCGGTTGGATCTAAAGCTTATCGGATAGAGTTTAATATATTAGCTCACAATTTCAAAAATCACGAGAAACCCACCCACACACAATCCACCAAATCTGGGTCCAAAAAAATTCGACCATAAGAAGTTGATTAGAAGTTGCAGGAGTGTTTAGAGATCATCCATGGCTCCAAAACAAGTAAGTAACATCATCAATTTGGTTTAATTGGGTTTTAATTCGGATTTATTGAATTAGTTCAAGAATTGGGTATTTTTGATAGAATTCGAATTAAGATGTAATATTTTAGGAATAGATGGGTAATTGATAGAGGAATACATTGCAAAAAGAATTAGATTGTTTGATTAAGTTTTGAGGAAGAATTGGTTAATTGAATTTTCGGATTGAATTGGGTCAAAACTTTGAATCGAATTAAGTTGCAATTGATGATTCCCAGATGTTATATGCTTGTTAATTAGAGATGTTAGGATAGTGCATTGTTGATTAGAACACTAATTGAAGAGTTTGATTTGCCAGTGTTCTTGGGTGTTCTAGAATTGATTAAGAAATCATGTGGAGATGTTTTGGATCGATATAGGGACGAACTGGATGTTAGGAATATAAATATTCATATGAAAGACTCGGTCACCCCGAGTATTATTTAGCATTAAGTTAGCTCATAGACTTATCAATACATGTTTAGTTATAATTATATTAGTTTAGTCGTAATAATATTTGTGGAGTTGGGTCGGGTCTTTACCCACTGTCAGCTCACTGCACAGCCCACTAGGGGCACTTATGATAGGAATATATATACCCCTTACCACACATGGGAAGGGTTGGATGTTCTTTCACAAGTAATCTAATATTCTCCATTTTCTCTCACTAGAACATCTCCCACTTTCTCTCTCTAACTTCTTTGAATTCGGCCAAATACTAGATCAATCATTGTGTTATGATATCCAATACTCTACAATTGGTATCAGAGCTCATGGTTTGATTAGCTTGATTGTGTGTGCGTTTTCTTGGTTAGTTTAGGTCAAAAGTTTGGTTTTTGAAGGCTTATAGGCTTATTCTTGGTGTTCTTTGATTCTCACGTTTGTGGTGTTAAAGATAGTGTTTTTATAGTTGCTATAACCTTCTAGGATCAAGTTGTGCAAAAGAATCCAAGCAAAAACGTTCAAAAGGGTGATTTTTAGGTGGTTTTAGGTGAAAAAGTTAGGTGTTTCTTACTTGCGATTTGACTCTCGGTAAGTGTTTCGAGTTGCGATTTGGTGTCCATTGGTACAACGATTTGGCATTATTATTAAAAAGGGAAAAAAGACAAATCTCAAGAAAGTGACAGGTTTGTCCTATTGTGAACTGCGATTTGACCTTTGCGATTTGGGTATTTCTGGCTTGCGATTTGAGTCCTGCGATTTGAGGTTTCACTGCTGCGATTTGAGTGTTGAATGGATCAATGTTGCGATTTGACCTGTTTCTTCACTGCGATTTGCTCCTGATTCTTCATTGAGATTTGCTCAAGTGCACTCACTACTTTATACTCAAACCATTACACAAACTCAATCCAACCAAACCTAATCACAACATAACCTTATCTAACAATAATTCACCTACTTCAACAAACATTCATTACTTTTAACATACAATCACTAATCATCGTACAGATCCAACAATTATCATAACACATCTAATTTATCATTATCTCACGGTTTCATCTTGATTTTGTAAAACTCCGCGAAAGAAACGATTTCTCGGTTTAAATCATAGATTTGTAAAATCCCGTGCACGTTTACACAATGTCTAAAAACTCAGATTCTTTCATATCTGAGGTACTCAAGCTGTACGACGCAAATGATAAACATGTGACTTCCAATCCCGTACAACAAACAAACGTGTGTGATTCTGATAATGCTAGTATGGAATTGTCATGATCGAATTCTCACGTGGAAGAGTGTCATTGGCCACTAATGTTGACTAATGAAAAGGAAAGTCACATTGAATGTTTTCAATTACTTCATTCACATCTCAAGGTTCTGTTTGAACAGCCTGGATACTTGGGAGGTTACAAACGGGCTTTCGCAACACTCTTTGGTCAAGATGTTCAGGACTTCACAGTCAAAATGATTCTGTACTTAGATCAACTTGAACAACAACTTGACAAAGGAGAATTTTCTGAAGGTAGATCCATGGCTGCCTTCTGTGTGATCAACAACCAACTCCAAGTGTTCATTGATTCGCAATACACTGAGGATTATGATTATGACAGTCAAATGACGAAAAAGTGTTTTGCTAATTACACTAGAACCGAGGTTGACGTGTTCAGAGTTACATTACTCCAACTTATGAGTAAGGTTAAGGGGTTCATTAATGAAAGAGCACATCTTATGGGAAACGGGACAGAGTCAGATAAGCATGATGATAGCAACAACTCAGGGACTGATATCACACTTAGTGTGGATGCAGATCTCAAACCAAGAAATCACCAAGTACTATCTGCTGAGGTACATCTGTCTGATCAACATAATGTTCTTTCTAATGAACAACAACATACTGATCAAATTAAGCATACTTATGACACATATCTGATGGAAAAGACTGATAGCAATATCACCTCTGATTCAACAAATATGAGTCATAAGGGGGGAGAAATTGATCAGGATGTTGAACATGATGATGCGTCAAGGTCTTTGCTTACGGCTGAGTTTTCCAAATCAAATGATATGGTTGAAAAGGAAGTTTATAATGAACTGTCAAAAAGATTTTTATAGCTTGAAAAACATTGTATTTCACTTGAAATCAAAATGCAACAAATGGAAGAAAGTTTTCAAACTAACTTACCATGTAAAAATCCGGAACTCCCTGAATTCCGTGAATACTTTACAATAACTGATTTGAAAGCTCAGCTAGAAGCCAAAAACTTAACGATCAAAAACCTAAAAAATAGTTTGGTTGAGATGTGTGACATGTGCAATGCAGTTAAGGCTAAACATGACAATAAAGTGGCTAAATTACTTACTGAAAATGAGACTTTGAAAAAGCAATGTAAAAACCTGTGTGATTCAATAAAAGAAACGAAATCTAAGTTTATACAACAGACAACCTCTTTGATTGCCAAAAATGATGAATTCAAAGCTCAAATTCAAGAGAAAGGTTTCACAATCACTGTCCTTAAAAACGAGTTGAGGAAATTAATTGACAATAGGGTGAATACTAAGTTTACAAAACCATCAATCTTGGGAACGCCAGTTTCACAACCTCCTAGAAACCGTATAGTTTTTAGACAACCAAATGCGTTTAGATCTAAACGACCAAAATATTCTAACCCGAGGTGTGCAACCCAAGTTGATGTGAAACAAGTTTTGTCAAAACCAGTCACTTCACAATCTAGACCAAATATTCAAATAGTTAGTGGTCGTTCTAAGGCTCAATCTCATAAGTATAAGGCTAAGGAAGTAAATGCTTATGCTAAGGTTCGATCCCCTAAGACTAGAAGCCACAACAGGCCCATAAGACCAAAGAGTCATGCTCAGAAACTTAATGGGCAGATTGCTTTAGGACTAAGAAATTCTGTCAACAAGCATTCTACTGTGTATGAGAAATCTAACACTCCTAGATCTTGCCTTAAGTGGTTGCCGACGGGTTGAATCTTTAAGATGGTTGGTTTCAGATGGATACCTATTAGTACAGATGGCATTTCAAAGATTGACTGTGAAACTCTAAAAGGTCTGGATACCAATGTCACTAACCCATATAAAAGCAAGCAAAATCGTCATGTTAGTGCAGGGAATCCTTATTTAAGTGCAGGTACATCGACCATTTCCTTCAAGGAAAAACTCAGAGTGTGGCGGCCAAAAGGACTGAAATCTCCTAACTTGGGGGTTCAGGAAACTCAACAGTGATGTAAGTGCATAATGATTTCTGAACAAATCAGTTCAAGACTCGTGCTGCAAAAGTCGATCTTGGGAAGAATATCAGTGGCTATTCTTCATGTATCCTTTGTATATATCTTAAATCAAAATACAAAATAGAAACATCTATATCTAAAGTGTAAATAGACAAATATAAAACCAACAAAAAACCATAAGAATCTGAAAAACTCAAAAAATACCAAAAATAGTTTCTCTTGGCATGTCTTCTGTTTATCGATTATATTTACGGTCCTAGAAATGTCATTCAATAATGACACGGATCTTTAAATGAAGCTCGAGCAGAAGTTAAACTGAATGGTTAAAACATGTCATGATGGCTTGCTATTACTTCATATAGCAACCCGCTCCTCAAAATGGGGAAAACTCGTCGACAAAAAGACGGTTGTTCCTCCCACTGGGTGAAGTTCACCCGGCATGGATTACTTTATATCCATGTTTCCTCGAAATGATGTACGCTTCAGTGCATTATTTCTTATTTTAGAAGAGAAATCTTCTTTGCAATCACAAATACTTTTCCGTCTATGATTCTTCAGGAAATGTTAATAGCTTAATATTAATCCTTTATCATACAGACAACAATATAAGAATAAAAGAATTAGAAAGAAAGATGGAGATGGGATGGATGGTAACTTCAAGAGATTAGATTAAGAGAGAAATGAGATACAAGAATGAGAATACCCCTTGAAGCAACACACACATCCAACCCTTCCAAGTGAGGAGGGGAAGGGTATTTATAGGCTTCAAGGATGGAAGGCTTGGGTGGGCTTGGATTAAGCTTGGGCCTTTTACATGGACTATAATCATACATTTAATCTATAAGGTTAATCCAAGCCCATTGACTAAATTAACTAAACTAAACAACGACACACTTAATTAAACTATTACAATGACAAATGACCATCACTTTAAAATAAATCCTAACAATCTCCCCCTAAGGGATGGTCATTCAAATGATGCTCCATGTGAGATGGTCTTTCGTCTTCAATGTATTTGAGCTTTGAGTGTCGTTGTATAGCAGTCTTTGTTTTTGATTCCTTCATGCTATGTGATCTTCAAAGTATCGTCTTTGAGATTGTTCTTGCCTTCGATCAGCATCTTCATGTGATTTTCGTGACCTCCAACATACTCATACATCTTGAACTTTATACTTATGCTAACAATCTCCCCTTTTCTTTCATCATTTGATATATGAACTTGTTCTTGACATATTGATTAGCCTTTTGACTTTGACGTTACACTCTGTCTTTAACTTGATCTTCTTGTCTTGAACTTTTACACTTGAGCTTTGTTGGAGATGTTCTTCATAAGTATGAGTATGATGAGGTGAAGATGATTGATGTATGTGGTGATGGTTAATGGATGTTTATAGGTAGCTGCATAAAACCGTTAGTAATAATCATCCAGCGCTTACAGGTTGGGATTTTGAGATTGTCAACAGCATAGTGTGAAGACTTTCTCTAATCCTTCCCCAGGCCGTTCTGAACCGGATACCCCGAAAGGGCTTACATGGACACACCGAAGTGCACCCACGATTCAGTGAGTCGCTGGAGATCGCCCCATGACTGTAGACCGTTTGAAGCACGTAACCATCATGATGTAAATGGCAAGATCCTTGGATCTCATTAAGACTCTTACAACTTGTGTCCTTTTTGGCGAACACAAGTGTATCATATTGGAAGTGTTCCTAACGAGATATTTTGTTGAATCTCATGGCTCTAGACTCTATTGTGCGTTTTGGTTTTTAGTCGTCGGAGGCATGGAGCAGAGTGCCACCTTTTCAATATCAACACATCTCGGAATGAGAGGCCGATAGATTATGCAGTGTTCTCCGTGAGAAATGAAACAAATATCTTTTAAGAGATATCTGAGTGACTAGGAGGGGTGGTGCAGCGCGTCACTGGGTCCATGACGTCTTGTCTTCAATATCAGTATCAACTTGTGAATACCGATAGCAGATGTATTGACCCGGTTTCTGCCCTAAGTTTTCATGGAGGGCTATTTCTTTTCACCCTTTCATTCAACTTTTCTTTTTAATTCTTCAACCCCTTCTTTCCCTTTCTCATTTACTCCTTTTTTCAATCTTACCTAAGGACTTCTAATTCTAATCTATTGGAATTGTCCTTGGGTAGATCCCTCCGGCTCTGGCGGATCATAGGACGGTTTTTCCTAACCTTAGTCACCTTATAACACCATGACTATCCTAGAGTTGCCATAAAACCATTTGAAAATCTCTCAAAGTGTTCATGAATAAACAAATTTAGTTAACACATTGACAGTTTTGCATTTTTGAAATACTCCCCCTTCACATGTGCTTATGAGATTTAAGAAAGAATTGCACTTGTTGGGTAGAGTTCGCACATTTGAAATGATCGATTTTCAATGAACATGACCTTTGCGAGACACGCTTACATCACTAGTTAGACTAGCTTGAAATTATTACCCGTCCCGGTCATATTCAATGATCATCTCTCGAATTGGTACATTCTACTCAGACAAGTCCTTCGCGAGACACGTTTACATCAATGGATAACCATCTTGAAATTATTACCCGTCCCGGACAAGTCTTTTCGATAACGGACATTTAGATTTCGTCAATTCGAGGGTTAGAACTGAGTCTGTCTGGTGAGCATACTTTGAGATTCCACGAACTTTAAACCTTTTGATCACATTTTAATCACGTCTTCTCCCCCTCAAAAATAGCATGAATTGATATTTTTGATATCAACTGATTAAAATGAAACCTTTTGGAGAGAACGACGGATTTGAGCATGAAATTGGAACATTTTTGTTTTTCTACTCCCCCTTAAACAAAGCATATGGTTAAACATTTTAGTTTAAAAGCAGTTTTAAGGGTTTAGGAGGGAGTTATCTTGAGCACTTTATTAAAGATTTAGAAAAATCTTGAAGAAAATGTGCTCAAGATAGAAAAGATTTTGAAATTTTTTTGAAGATATGTAAGGAGAAATATCTTCATTTGTTTTTAGGATAAGTGTTAGAAAAAGAAATTGGTTTTGCATAACACTTTCCTTTATTTGAAGTTCGGGTCCGAAACTGAGATGTTCCGAAGCCATTTGAGATTTTTAGGATAAGTGCTTTGAAAGATTTTGAATAAGCACTTTCCTTTCATTGAGGCGCGGGTCCTAATCCGATATGATTAGAAGCCATTGGGTTAAGCGCGGGTTCTGGAGTGAGTCTCTCAGAAGCCATTGAGAGAAGAAATTTTGAGAAACGACATGTTTTGAAAACATTAAAATGAACTCTCGCTCAAGCATCTGTACATGCCCGTATCATTGTTGAATGACATTTCTAGCTACGTACAGAATATCGATTATACGAGAGACATGTCGGAGAAGAATATTTTTGAATTTTATATTTTATATTGTTTTTGTCTTTTTGGAAATTTTCTATTTTTATATTCTGCTTTTGTTGGATTTTCAAATTTTGTATTTTGTTTTTGATTTTTTCTAAAAAAATGTATTCACAAAGAAGAATTAAGTATGAACAAGTAGAAGTGGAGTAAAGAGAGGAATAAGACCAGGATTTCCAAATGCGATGTTGGCATAGAGTTCTTCTTTTCCACATTGGTTGAATGAACCATCTGCACTTTCACAAGTTCCTGCATTCACAAAATCCACAAAAGAAGAATATGCACAAATAGTAGTGTTAGCAGCACATGAATCATCACTCTGAGGGTGTTCACTATCAATGGTTGTAGTGGTTTCTACTTTCGTATCCTGATGATTTTCACTACTACTTGTTGTGGTGCGACTATCAAGAATCTTTCCTGTGGGAATCCATCTAAGACCGACTGTTTTAAAAACTTTTCCCGTGGGAATCCACCTAATGCAGGATCTAGGAGTAGTTTTCTTTTCAGATACAGCGGAAGTCTCATTTTGAGAAAAACTACGTCCTGTAGGGATCCACTTGGTAGAATTCTTAGCTTTTTGCTTCTTATCAATGGGTGTGTTTCTATTTGGAGTCTTAGAGGATTGTGCCTTAGCACGCAAATTTGCTTTCTTGATATACTGTGCCACACATGCATCATGATTAGCTAAAAAGACACATTTTTGACATGTAGGACAGACAAATTCAACATTCTTGTTCAAAACAGCAACCTTAACTTTGTCACTACAGTCATTTGAAGCTTGTTTGCTGTTCGAAGAGGAATTCTTAGTGTTGCATTCTACTTGTGTATCATTTTCTTTTTCGCAACTACTCTTAGATGCAGGCCAATCCCTAGTCTTTTGTTGAGAGTTCCTAGGTAGTGGTTTACAAGTACTAGCAGTGCCTTGTAATGTTGTAGAATTCATCACCGTAGACGGTGTTCCTAAAATTCCATCTTTTCGAATCTGTGCCTTTTTCCTAGCTTTTTCTAGATAGGAATTGTGGACCATGTTGTTTGAACCAACAGATTCTTTAACAGTATTTGTGGTCACATTTGGTGAGCTATTCCTGGGGGCACACACATTAGGATTCAACTTGTTGTCCTTTGAATTTGTAGTAGTATTCCTAGACTCTTTTGGATTATCTTTTGCACTTTTGTCTATCGCCCTATGTGATTGAGATGTAGAGGCAGACGCAGTAGTGAGACTAATCCTATTAAGGTCAGGTGCTATCACATTTGAGTTTTCGACAACAGCTTTTCCTTTTCCTTTCACAGTAAACTTGGGCAAGGGTGTTGGAGTGACTGGTTTTGTCAAATCAATTATCACATCAGCTTTCGGAACATTTTGAGAAATTGATATTTTTGGTTTTACAACCGGTTTGTCCGAAGTTGATGGTTTTGCAAACTTAGTTTCCTCACCCTTCCCTTTTTGACTTTCAAGCTGAGACTTCAAAATATCAATTTGTTTTTGCATTTCTTTGTAAGAACGTTCATACGACAATTTGTCATACTTGCATTCTTCCTTTTTCTGATCAAGTTGTTTAAAATATGTAACATTTTCTTTTTCAAGCTTTGCAAACGCATTTTCATATTTTGAAACAATTTGGGAAGTCTCAGCTCGAATTCTTTCATCATCTTCAACAGAATACATTTGATAAATAATGGACATAATATCAGTTGAAAGAGCTTCTTCAGAGAGTACGTCATTTTGTTTTTCCAAAACTTTGATTTTTTTAATGTTTTCATTGGCTTCAATTACCAAGGATGTGTGGTCCTTGACAAATTCAGTTACTTCTTTGATAATTGCGTTCTCAACATGAATTGCTCTTGCATGTATGCCAGATACAATGGGAGTAATTTCTGTTTCGAACATCTTTTTCTGTTCAGTTTGAAAACTTGAAAACCAATCGTTGATTTTAGTATTAGTTTTGGTTGCCACAACATCTTGAAGCATTTCAACTCTCCTTTTAAGATCGGCCAAAAATATTCTAGCTTCACTTTTGGAAGTGTCGTTAGAGTACATTTGTTCGATGTTAGAAAGGTGTTTTGAAACAACTTTGAATTTTGAGGCAGCCACTGGTTTTTTGAAAAACAAAGGTGACTCCTTTTTAACAAGATGAACACCAACAATTTTGTTAGCTTCAGTATAATCAATTGGTTTGATTTCTCTATTCAATTTCCTCATTTTGTTTTGACTCTCTTTCGTAAGCTCAATCGTTTCATGCGAATCATAACAAGCAGGTGGATCATGCACATCATTTATAAGATTACCATTAAATAGCACATTCTGTTTTTGCTGAGCTTTCTTGAGATAACAAGGGTTTTCACAACCGAGAGCCATTTTCTTTCTTGTATATAAAATCAGGTTTTTGTCGTTAATTAACATATTAATCGTTTGAGTTGAATGACCCGTTTTTACAAGAATTTCTTCCAACTTTTTAATAGTTTCCTATTTATCAAGAACTTCATCAAGAAGTTCGTCTTCTCGTTTTGAAAACTTTGAATGCAACTCGTTCTTTTCTTTTTCAAGATCAGAACAAATTGATTTTTGTTTAGAAAGTTGGTTGGTTAGATCAGAAATTTCTGCTTTTAGGGATTTAATTTGCATGTTCAGTTTAACATCAAGAGTGTCGTATTTGATTTGCAAATGTTTCTCCCTTGAAACAGAATCACTGTAACCATTTTCAAGTTCTGACAGTCGTTTGTGGTGAAATTCAAAAGCTTTTTCGTTCACCTTGTATCTCTCAAGCTCAGTGGTCAATTTTGCATTAGCGGTCTTAACGTCGCTATTGACCTTTTTCACTTTTTCAATCTCAATTCGACAATTATTCAGTAATGATTCAAATAAAGCACGAGTTTCCTCATCATTAGCGTCATTTTGTGCAACTTGAACTTCGTTAGGATTCATATCTGGAGATGCCAAATTAATATTGCTACAATTTGGCAAGTCCATATATGAATCATAAGTAGGTTCGAGAGGCACAGAATGTGGCTTTTGTTGAGCAAACGGATTAACCTCATTACTTGAAATTGATGTCTCATGGAGTGGTTCTTTGTCATAAGTAGGAGGAATGTCAGAATCGCTGCTTGATGTTGATTCTTGCTGATTAGGCATAGGGTCGGAGATTCCAGTGACTTCTGTAGAGTTATCATTGATTCTGGTTGAAAGCAGGAAGTCGGATTCCTCAGCAGTCAATGGTATTCCCGAGTCTCTCTTTCTGGCTAGTATCAACATGTACTGGAGCTTTTCTACCCTATCCATTGCATTGACATTTCTAGCTCTACCTATATCACTCCTTTGGGTTGCGGAAGAAGTCATGAAGCAATAATTCTCATTATGATTGACCCCATTCTGATTCACAAACTGATCCATTTGATTTCCCGTATTCTGCCCAGCATATTGCATTTGATTCCCCATTTGAATACCCGTAGCATTTCCTTGCTGATTCCCGATAACGTCAACCATTTGTCCTTCTTGTCCTATATATGACTGCATGTTGTCAGTGTACGGTGAGTTCCATTGGTTGTTGTTATGTGGTGGGATGTTTAATGCTTTGGTGATTAATGCAAACGCATGTGCCAAATCAGTTGTGATATTGTTTTGGTGAGCGGCCATTGATGAAGTTGTATGATAAAGATGATGTTAGGTCGGTTAAAGAACTAGGATACGGTTGGTTACAATTCACGAGTTATGTTTGGTTTAAGTCCTTTGTCGTTGTCTTGGAAAATTACTCACAAAGTTGATAAAGTTCACCAATCTAATCGTCACCAAACTAGGATAAAGTTGACAGCTCAATACAACTCATAAAGCAAACTCAATAGTATATTATTAGACATCTCATAAAGTCACATTAGTCAAAAAGCAAACTCACATGAAAGATTGTAAACTCACATCAATAGCATACACATCAAAAAGTCGATGAAGTTGATATTAACCAGTTAATATACACGTCAAAAACAAACATGTGATACTAATGCCTTTATCACACGTCAAAAGCAAACATGTGATACTAATATTTTTATCACACGTCAAAAGCAAACTTTTGTCACCTTTCTAACGCATGCATGCAACTTAATATTATGAAGTTGATATTGCATATATGATAGACACGTCAAAGTCCATGCACTTATAAAACCCTTTATAAACACTTCTTGACAACTCTTCAAAACAAACTCCAAACAAAGTTCAACTTAAAACTTCAACAAACTTCTACTGTTCTGCTTCGACAATTCTTCTTCTACTAGGCACTTCGACAATTCTGCTTCGACTAGAACTTTGGTTCGACTAACCTTGGTTCGATCAAAACAAAAAAAACTTTAGCTCGATTACAAAATAAGATCGATGATATGAAGTTCGACTACACACAAGTTCGGTGAAAAAGTTCGATCACAATTTGTTCGATGAAAAACAATTGTTCGACTATAAGATTGTTTGATGAAATATTGTTTGAAGAGTTGTTCGATTAAACTTTTTCGGTTAAAATTTTTTTTTTCGATGAATGAAACAAAGCTCGATGAAAAGACAAGTTCGACTAAATTATGGTTTGTTCGACTACAAAATTTTTCGATGATAAGAAGTTCGACTAACTAGTTCGATCAAACTATTCGATGAAATTGTTCGATGAATAAACCAATCTCGATGAAATTCGGTTACTGAAGTTCGGTTACTGAAGTTCGGTGAGTTGTTCGGTTAAATTGTTCGATCACACAAGTTTTGAAAAAGTTCTGTGAGTTGTTCGGTTAAAGTTCGGTGAGTTGTTCGGTTACAACTTCTTTGGTGAAAAAGTTCGGTGAATAAGTTCGGTTACATTGTTCGATCAGGTAGTCTAACTCGACTAATGACCAAGTTCGACTATTTAAGTTCGATGAATATTGCTTGTTCGACTAGTCTAGCTCGACTATCGATCTTGTTGCTTCGACTAAATGGTTAAAAAATTAAAAGGTGACTGGTGAACAGTAACGTGAACTAAGAAGAGAACAAAGCAATAGATACCAAACAATGCAATAAACACACAACAACTGGAACATAAACGTGTAAAAAAAATGAAACAGTAACGTGAAACAAAACTCGTAAATAATCCTAGATCTTTAATAGTTTTGCTCTTGATACCACTTGTTAATGCTTAATATTAATCCTTTATCATACACACAACAATATAAGAATAAGAGAATTAGAAAGAAAGATGGAGATGGGATGGATGGTAACTTCAAGAGATTAGATTAAGAGAGAAATGAGATACAAGAATGAGAATACCCCTTGAAGCAACACACACATCCAACCCTTCCAAGTGAGGAGGGGAAGGGTATTTATAGGCTTCAAGGATGGAAGGCTTGGGTGGGCTTGGATTAAGCTTGGGCCTTTTACATGGACTATAATCATACATTTAATCTACAAGGTTAATCCAAGCCCATTGACTAAATTAACTAAACTAAACAACGACACACTTAATTACACTATTACAATGACAAATGACCATCACTTTAAAATAAATCCTAACAGGAAAGTATTTTGCTTCACTTGCTGATCTAAGGTTACTGAAAAATCAATCGGACTTGCGCTTTCATAAATTTTGCATACTCAATCAACGACTTAGCATTTTGATTTGTAATCAGGTCATTGATTGAGGGGGAGAGTAGCTTTCAAAATTTATGACAATCAGGGTTTCAATCTAAGAAGGGTGAAAATTTAGCGTTAACTCCAAAAAAGGGCCATATGTTTCTTTTATATGCAAGTATAGGGACTTATACGCAATTTGTTAATTGTTTCCTAGGCGTATATAAATTTGAGGACTAGTTATGCCTTTATTGAAATTTAAAACTCAACTTAGGAAAGACAGGGACCAAATCTACCAATTTCAAAAAGATGTGCACTAGGTGTAAATATGCACCTTGCGATTTGACCAAGTCAAAACAACTTTCTCAGTCAAACCTCTATCAAAATTCACTACTCATCTTCTCCCCGTCTTGCGATTTGCCTATTTTTTTGGAATCTGTGGAATCTCTGCCTAGGTATCAAATGCGTTATGATTAAATCAGTAGGTTATCTTAATTAACATTGCTTGATTCTAATCCATCTCTATTGTATACTAGGTCAACCAGTCGAATCGTCATCAAAATCTTGGTTAGTGCTTGTTTAAGTCAGTTGTTTGGTGGGATGGGTTCAATATTATGTGTAGATTCTAGGTTTACTAGTATCTTGCCTCTTTATTTCACTCTTGATTGTATGCCTGGGTTTTCAAATTATTGTTGACTCGTAAAAAGTCAAAATTAAGTAAGTGGTGTTGTGCTAGTGCTTGGTGTGTTAGACTTCCTTTTGCCATGTTTAGGTTCGCGTGTTAGATGTCTAGGGGGAGTGATTAAATGTATAATCTTGTGTGACAGATTTGTGAGGCATTCTTGATTGCGATTTGGTATCCCTTACTTGCGTGAGATTTGATTTGAAGATTCTAGGTTGCGTGTTATGATATTGAGTTTCTGTATGTTCTGATTATCATTGACTGTGTTTTGGGTCCAATTTTCTTATTTGCGATTTGCATATGCAATCTTGATTGTGACCTGCTGTTTTGCGCTCGGTTATATGTTGACTATTGACTCTTGGTTGCCTACTTGCGATTTGATTGCATGTTCTTGATTGCGGTTTTGAGTGGATGTCGCTTGATTGCGATTTGCCTGTATATTCTTGGTTGCAATTTTTCTGTTATGCTTGGTTGCGATTTGATTAAATGATCTTGAATGCGAGTTGATGTGTTAATATTGTGTTTTCGATTTGGTGGTTGAGTTTTTATGGTTCTGTTTTGATACCTGGTTGTGATTTGCCCATTTGTTCTTGATTGCGATTTGATGACTCATTTTTGATTGCGATTTGAGTATTTAAGTTAAGTTGCGATTTGGTGGTTAAAAGTTCTTTATCGCGATTTGATTAGTTTATGTCTGTTGCGATTTGAATATAATTGCCCTGTTGTGATTTGACTGTCTCATGTTGCGATTTGAGTAAAATACTGCTTTGTACCTATCAAATCACAATAGCTGCGAATTGAGTATTTATGAATATTTTATTGTCTGCGATTTGATTGATGAGTGTCAGGAATGCGAGTTGAGTATAATATTAGTGTCAAATCGCAAAGTCTATGATTTGGTTTGGAAACAATTTTATATTCAAATTATGGGACCACCAGTGTTGCGATTTGCCCATACCTGGTTGCTATTTGAATATTTAATTATGGGATAATTACAAAAATAGACCATGGATCGAAGTGATTTTATTTTTCTACCCCGTACCCCAGGCAACTGGGCAACTCGCCCCATATGATGACACGTGTCCCCAGTTGCCCAAAAAATGTCGATTATTGCTCAAAAAAATACACAAGTTGCCCAAAAATACACAAGTTGCCCAAAAAATACACTTCCAGATTTCAGTTGCCCAAAAAAGTGTAGGTTGCCCTTGACAAAAAATATATTTTCCGATCTCGGGGTAGATAAGGAAAATCACTTGGTTGCTTGGGCTATTTTTGTAATTATCCCTTTAATTATTGCGATTTGACCCAGTGCTTGATTGTGTGCGATTTGAATGATGCAATATGTGTTGCGATTTGATCCTATACTTGATTGCTACCGTTGTCAGCTTAATGAACAATGGTTTGATCTTACCAAAGACACTCTCAGAGAAGCACTACAAATCTCACCAGTCATTGTGAACAAACCATTTACTCCACCACTACCACCCGATGATCTCATCAACTTCATAAAGGATCTGGGGTACCCCATAACAGTCAACACATTGTCGGCAGTGATCACGAATGATATGTATCAGCCATGGAGGGCAATCATCACCATCATCAACACGTGTCTCACTGGAAAAACTTCAGGGTATGAAAGGCCAAGAGCCCCAGTGTTACAAATTCTATGGGGAATCGTTAAGAGAGCCAACATAGATTTTGCTGAAAGAATCTGGGAGGAATTCACTCACTCCATTCACACGTTCCTTGAGGACAAGATGAAACTAGCTTTACATAAGGCTAGCAAGAAAACAGTCAAAAAACTGGAGATTCCAAGCATCAGATATACAAAGAGAAAACAGTCCCTGCACAAGTTTCATCCAAGATCTGACTCTCCTCTCCACCTGCCATCTGAAGAACATGTTCTGGGAAATCTCAAGTTCTCTGCCAAAGGAACCAAACAAGAAATCTTTGGGATGATTATACCTGAATCTCTCATCTCAGATGACATTCGACATGCTTCTTATTATCAGGATTATTTGAATAGAGTGGCGGCATATCAAAAGAATCTTGCAGATGAGCTAGGTGGTGATGTTGGATCCCCTGTACCAAAATCTCAAAAGTTAACCAAGCAAAGCAAACCAAAACCAAAGAAGAGAAAGGATGCATCCCCTGCTGATGATGCTCCTAGTGTGGCTAAGAAACCCAAAAGAAGTGCTGCGGGTAAGAAACAGGGATCCAAGAGACGAAAACTAGAAAAACAAGTTGTAGATGAAGAAGTTCTAGTATCTGATTCAACTCTGCGAGATGAGGAGGATGATGACCTTCTAAAGACCCAGGAACTTAGTGCCAAAGAATACGCGGAGTCATTGGGACACTCTACTAAAGGGGTGATTCTTAGAGAACCCGATACCGGAAGACGCCAAGCAATGCACGAAGTGGAAGGAAAAGGAAAGGGGATTGCCACGGTCGAGCAGGTTGCTCAAACTCTTCTGGATTTCTCCTCTCCTGCATCCAAGTCAACTACCACAAAGTTCATCCTTAAGAAACGCGATTTCGAATCCTCCAAAACCGTTGAATCATCTGAAGCTGAAAAGGAAAAGTCTCTGAGTTTGGAATTCAATGAAGACTCTAGTGATACAGAATCCGACGAATTGGCAACGGAGGAGAAAAATGCTGAGATGAATGTCACACACACTGAAGATGTTACAGAACCCGAGCCCGAAAAAGATGAGAAAATGAATCAAACTCTAGAAAAGGCAGACACATCAGATCCTCCACTTGAATCACTGCATGATGAGTTCGTATCAACGGCATATCCAGGTCTTTAAGAAAATCTAAAGATGAGAATCGATGATCAGACTCACCTGGAGGAACCGGTTAGTTCAACGGGCACTCTATCTTCTCTCAAGAACCTCGAACACGACCCTACCTTTGGGGATCAATTCATCACAGACAAGACTACTGATGTTGATGCTGAGATTGAAAAATCAAATGAGGAAAAGGAGGTCGAGTCAATGGTATCTATCACGATTGTACAAGACACATCTGCAGTCCCAACATTGGCAATTCCAACTCCTACCATAACACCAATCATAGATACTCCTCCATCTGCAACCACCACCACTGCAACTATCACAACCATAATCCCAATTACACAATCTCCATCCACCAACGAGACCTTAGAATCTCGTCTTGAAAATGCTCACAAACGTATTGCGGTTTTGGAAGGACACGACTTGTCTCATGATTCTCGGCTGTCAAAACTGGAAAATATCAAACTTGAACATAAGGTAGTCACTGCTGTCGATGAATATGCTGCTGAAGCAGTAAAATGGGCAATGGAAGCACCGTTGAGAACTCGCTTCAGAGATCTTCCCACCATAGACATGAAGGAAATTCTTCTTCAACGGATGTATGAGACGAATCAATACAAAGGTCATGAAGATCACAGACAACTATACGAAGCATTGGAAAAGTCGATTGACCATGACAACGATGATCAAATCATGAAGGACCTAGCTGAAACTCGAAAAAGGATGAAGAAAAGCCAGGACAAACCTGATACACCACCTGGGTCTCCACCACATCCTCCTCCACCTCCTCCACCATCTGGGGCATCTGGAGCTGCAGGCTTTTCTAGAGCTTCAGGATCTTTACAAGCACAACCACAACCTCATACTCCTGCATCATCTACTGAAAAGGATCAGTTAAAGCAGTCTACTGGTCCAAGCTCATCAAAGACTGTATCATCCACTGGATATGCTACTTGAACGACGGTTGACACCAGATTCAAGCCCTCTGTCTTATCAATTCTTGAAGATTTTATCATGCATGAGGAATCAGCCATCGATGATCAAGATTCTTATTCTGATGATGATGAAGATACTACAAATGCTCATATTCCAAAGGTGAATCCTGATAAAAATTGGTGGAGGTTATTCTCAGAGGAAGACACATCTGAAACCCCAGGCTCTGCTAGGTCCATTCCCACAAGTGATGTAATGAAAGGTTGGTTGAAGCCTTTGTCTAAAGAAGAAAGACCTGCTACACCAGAACCAATATGGACCGTTCCCTCGTTGGATACACATGTTCCCGAAAATAACTGGGCTGATGCTATAATGACCAGCTATGGGCCTCCTCCGGAAAACTCATTGCTAGCTCAGACTGGAGACATGAGAGCTTTTATTAATTGGTTTTGTCAGCAGCAAGGAATCACCAAACTGACGCCTCAAGACTTGGAAGGGCCTGCGTACGAGATTGTCAAAGCTTTTCATCCTGATGTGGTTCATCTTCAGTTCCAGATGGAAGAATGTCATAAGCTATTGAATGATCAGGTTGACGAGGGAATTCGCAGCTACAACGTTAGCAGACCTCTCCCTATGGATGGACCACCTGGACAGGTCACCATACAAACTCACTTCTTCTTCAACAAAGATCTGGAATATCTTAGGTTTGGCAGCAAAGAGCATAAGCAAGCGTTGTCCATTACTAAGATGAAAGTTGCCTATTATCCTGACATTGGGCTAGAGCAAATGGTGCCAGATCAGATGTGGATTGAAGAAGAGTGCAAGTATGATATATCAGCTTCGTATGGCATATCACACTGGTGGTTCCGGAGACAGCAGTTCTACATCGAGAGATTCGCTGCTGAAGGTGATCGAAAAGCTGTACGATCCCGCATGCAGATCCTAAGTGTAGTCAGAGTTGAAATCTTTTCAATATATGGCTATGACTATCTGAAAAGGATCGTCCTCTGCCGAGCTGATCTTAAGGAACATGTCATTGCAGAAAGTGATTTCAAACATTTGCTTCCTAGTGACTTTGAAGATCTGTACCTATTGAACCTTCAAGGCAAGCTGCATCATCTATCACCTCGTGAAAAGCAGACTCTTGCCACTGCAGTCAATCTATGGACCAGGGGTTTAGTCATCAGACAACGAGTAGAGGACTTTCAGCTTGGAATTGAAAGTTATCAGACGAAACTCAACCTCATAAGGCCTCGATGGGAAGCGAAAGATATGGCATTCAAGCATGATTACACGGTTCTTGAATCTCCAAAAGCTATGGTGTTCAGAGACAGGTACGAGGTTCAGATGATAATGAGGTTTGATGAAATCCACAAGTTCAGTGATGGTACTCTACAACAAATTGAAGAAGCACTGGACTACAGAATCAAAGAGTACAAGATCGGATCAGCCAGACTGGGGAGATATACCATGTTCTGGACAAAGAAAGATCTCAAAATGAACAATTAGTTCCTCCGTGCCATACGCAAACGATTGAAGACAAGGAGGATCTTCCACAGTCTTGAGAGCTATGTTGGTGGAAGAGTTCGAGAGGGTGATTACAGACTTCTACAGAGAACCGAATGAAAATATCCTCTCTGTAATAATTAGTCCTCTCCTTTTGCTGTTGTGTAACTCTGTAACATAATAAACTTTGTACTGATCAAGTAGTGATGTATATGTGATGTGTGTGTCAGTCTTACCTCCCTCTTAGATTGAGGGGGAGCAGTAGAATGTTCCTTTATCAGAAAATATGTTAAACCTGACCACATTTTCTCCCATATTTTCTAAACTTATTTAAATCAATTGGGATCACAAATCTCAAAAGGTTTGAAATTTTTGATTGGGGGAGAGAATGTGATTTAAATATGAAAACTGATAAAATGTGATCTTTTGGACTCAAGTGTAGGCTCTCCCATATGTGCTAAACTCTTTCGTATATCGATGCACATATTGAGGGGGAGCGAATGATTTATGATGGAAATTGTGGAAGAATACCAAAGACCGACCATTTTTATTTAATGTACTGGAGTTATAAGGATGGTAAGGTAAGGTATTAGTTCCCATGATTCAGCCAGAACCGGAGGGATCTTCCCAGGGACAATTCTCTAGTTAGAATAGAAGTCCTTAGGAATGATTAAAAAGGAGAAAAGTGAGAATAAGGGAAGAGTGTAGACTGAGATGGAACTAGTACTAGAACAAACCCAACAAGGTTCTAGTAATGAAGACTCGGTAAGCACTGAAGGGGTTGAAGAATGAAAAAGAAATGTAAAGATAAAGGGTGGAAAGAAAGAAGCCCTCCTTACACTTTAGGCAGAAACCGGGTCAATACATATGCTGTCAGAATCACTTAGTTGATTGCTGACATTGAAGACAAGTATCATGGACCCAGTGATACGTTGCACAACCCTCCCTAGCCACTCAAGGTCCCTCAAAGGACTCTTGTTTCACTTGTCACAGAGATCAATAAATTTCTATCGTTTCTCTCACTCCGAGTTAAACAATATTGAAAAGGTGGCAGTCCTCTCCAGCCTCCGATCACTAAATCAAAACGCACTATTGAGTCTAGAGCCAAGAGATCATCCATAAATCTCATTAGGACACATTTCCAATATGCTTGCTGTTTCATACACTGTGAATAGTAAGAAAACATATATTAAGAGTCCTACGCATTATCCTTGTGGTATTGCCAGAACATCCGAGTGATACGTAAAGTATTCACAATGAAGATGGAAATCCTTCTAGAGCCAACATTAAACAAGCTCTTGGTGGGTGACATGTGAGATCCTTCATGGATCGAACTTGTGACAACTGGAAAGAAACGATGGGGCGATTCTCATTTGAATCAAACTTGTTCCAGGAAATGGATTGACGGATGCTTTTGGAAAACCTTTCAGTGTGCTCACCAACTGAGTTTCGAGCACATTGATTGTGAAAAATTTTCAAACAAAAGTGTTTATGACAGAAATATGATTAAATTTATAAAACCCTCGTCGTGTTGCATAAAATGTTTATCCAGTGACACGCGAGTGATTTTTCTAATCAATTTCTCATCAATGAGTGGGTATTTAATTCAATGATTCACTCTAGCGTGCTGTCTGCTTTGAGACGTTCCGGTTTGAGAACAAGCTTTGTTTGATGATTCTGACATTAATCTGTTGGAAGACTCATTACTACAAGCTGGAAAGTCTTGTCAAGGAGAATCTTCTTTAAAGGGGATTCTACCTGATCATAGGACGGTCCTCACGGAACCGAAGGTTAATCCAACCACACCGAGCGAATGACAAAGCCATATTCGTTCTCCAACTTTATTGCTAACTGTTTTATTTCAGATTCATATAAAGATGGTGATGGCGGTACCTGATTCCAGCAGAGACGTGTCAATCCACACTCCATGCTCACACTTCCAAATCATTATCAAAGACATCATGATAGCTGAAAGAACTACAAAACAGCTTCCGCAACTCTGATGATAGTTATCATGATCCAAAAAAGTGTGAGCATGCTAGTCCAAAGGTCAAGAACAAAATGAGGCTATTTTGGAGAATTTGGAGATGAAATTTCATGAACTTATGGAGAAGAAACCAGTGATAGAAGTGTTGAATAACTATATGACATACTGTAAGAAATTGGATGCAATCATGATGGCTAGATCTAGGCTAGAGGACAAAACTTTTGATGAGGTAGAAAAAGCAAGAATTGTGGAGAATGGATTACCTAAGAAGATGAGTGATCCGGGGAATTTTGTTTTGCCAATCAAGGTAAATGGAACAACTTCGATGTATGCATTAGCCGATATCGGGTCAAGTGTGAGTGTTATGCCATATCCGTTATACAAAAGGTTAGGACTTAGTAACCCCCAACCTAATCAATCTAATCTCACTATGGCCGACAATTCTCAAGCAAAAGCAATGGGTGAAGTGAAAAATGTTCGAGTTCAAATAGGGTATCAAGCCTTTTTAGCTAACTTTTTAGTGCTTAACATACCGGTAGACAAAGAATTACCACTTTTGTTAGGTAGACCATTTTTAAGAACATGTGGGGCTATAATAGACATGGGCCATGGTACGATGACTATTGATGATGGGATTTTGAAACACACTTACTACCCAAAACCTAGAGGGAAAATAGTAAAGGAAGTGCATGAGAATGATAATGAGGAAGAATACTTGGGATGTTTTGAAGTAGGAAGAGACGAGGATGGTATGCCTAAATATGGGCCGGTTACTCCTAGTTTCTTTGATATCGAAGATGAAATGGAGAGAGCTCTAGCAATGGAGGCTTTCTTTAACCCATTTAAAAATATTTTTGTGTTTAATAAGCTTACAGATTTTCTTGGATCATTAACGGTCCAACTCAAAATTTTGGAGTGGGGAGCCGACGGTTCAAGTGTTTACAAGAAAGAAGATGGAGATGGGGAATGGCATGTGAAATTCGATATTGTTTGCCCAAGTGGAAGGAATTTTGCAAGAAGGTTTAAAACACAAAAGACAAACCGGAAGTTGTCCGGAAAATTTCAAAGTGAAGACATCCTAAGGCATGAGTACTTTCAAGGATGAAGGAGATCGAGTGCAACAAGTTGATGAGTAAAGCACAAGCTTGTGCTAGTTGTTTGTTTCTTTTAATTTGTATGCATTTTAGTATTTTAATATTTGCATTTAAGTTATTTTAAGTTTTAAGTTTTAAGGTTTATGCTAAGACTTCTTTTTATTAAGTTTTTATGATTATGGAGTTTATGTTTTTAGTTGAGATTTTTAGTGTTAGTTTTGTTTAGAAGCTAGTAGTCATAGACTTGGACAAATTTTGGTAGACCAAGTGTGGTGGAACATTTACATACAAAAAGGGACTTTTGAAAGAAGAAAAAAAACATTTTCACTTGCTCTCACAAGTATCACAAAGTGTTGACAAGAGAAAAAGTGAATTTTTGCAAGAACTAAATCCGAATCGGTTGGATCTAAAACTTATCGGATAGAGTTTAATATATTAGCTCACAATTTCAAAAATCACGAGAAACCCACCCACACACAATCCACCAAATCTGGGTCCAAAAACATTCGACCATAAGAAGTTGATTAGAAGTTGCAGGAGTGTTTAGAGATCATCCATGGCTCCAAAACAAGTAAGTAACATCATCAATTTGGTTTAATTGGGTTTTAATTCGGATTTATTGAATTAGGTCAAGAATTGGGTATTTTTGATAGACTTCGAATTAAGATGTAATATTTTAGGAATAGATGGGTAATTGATAGAGGAATACATTGCAAAAAGAATTAGATTGTTTGATTAAGTTTTGAGGAAGAATTGGTTAATTGAATTTTCGGATTGAATTGGGTCAAAACTTTGAATCGAATTAAGTTGCAATTGATGATTCCCAGATGTTATATGCTTGTTAATTAGAGATGTTAGGATAGTGCATTGTTGATTAGAACACTAATTGAAGAGTTTTATTTGCCAGTGTTCTTGGGTGTTCTAGAATTGATTAAGAAATCATGTGGAGATGTTTTGGATCGATATAGGGACGAACTGGATGTTAGGAATATAAATATTCATATGAAAGACTCGGTCACCCCGAGTATTCTTTAGCATTAAGTTAGCTCGTAGACTTATCAATACATGTTTAGTTATAATTATATTAGTTTAGTCGTAGTAATATTTGTGGAGTTAGGTCGGGTCTTTACCCACTGTCAGCTCACTCCACAGCCCACTAGGGGCACTTATGATAGGAATATATATACCCCTTCCCACACATGGGAAGGGTTGGATTTTCTTTCACAAGTAATCTAATATTCTCCATTTTCTCTCACTAGAACATCTCCCACTTTCTCTCTCTAACTTCTTTGAATTCGGCCAAATACTAGATCAATCATTGTGTTATGATATCCAATACTCTACACTGGAGATGTAGAAATCATCATAATTGTTCAAATGCAGGTTAGGAGAGAGTTGGAATGGATAGGAATCGATTGAAGTCGCAGTAAGATTTTTTTTGCCTGTTACAGCAAATCCGAACCGAATCGGTTGCGGGTTGCGACCGATCGGTTGGGTGTGAACTTTTACTCCATCCAATCGGATGGAGACCAATACCGATCGGATGGAGGGCTCGGTAAAGTAAAATGGAAATTTTCAAAATGAGTTTTTTGGACTTCTAAATCTTATAGCGTTGGGTCTTATACTCTTATACTAACATATATTTGCATTTTCTACAGGGAAATGTTGTAGGTTCTTCAAGTTCTTCAAGTGTTCGAGTAAACCTTATTGTGACCAAGTATTGTCAAAGGAATGAAAGGAGCAAGGTTACTTATAATCTTCAGCCATAGTGTAATGAGAATCTCAAGTTTAGTAAATTGAAGAAGGAAGAAAAGCATGCTTACAGGGAACGCCTTTCCAAGTTGCAGGTTAGGAATATTGATGTTCCGCGTTTGATTAATTGGGATTTGTTTACTGAGTATGAGTGTGAGAATCAGCTGAGGGAGATGTTGAAGATGACTTATGTGTATCCTAGTGATGGGGATACTTTTGAAGATTTTTCATGGGAAAGAGCTTTCAGTATTTATGAGAATGTGTATAGAGAATGGTGTTTGGAATTCTTTTCAACATTCTATTTTGAAAGGAAAGTTGTTGATCTTGTGAGGGAGACTTGTGTTTGGTTTAGGTTGTGTGGGAATGAGCATGCCTATACTTTGCCGGGTTTTGCGGTTGCTCTTGGTTTGTATGAGCAACATGAGATTGAACATAGGTTGTTTGAAGCTCATTTTGTGAGCTTAGTGAGGTATCATAATGATTATGATGGTATTTCGGCTTATTGGAATAGAGTTGGTGACCCGGGGTGTTCGAGTAGAAATTCTCCAAGCTGAGGAACCCTTTGATGAAGGTTTTGCAAAAGTTGATAGCTTGGGGAGTTTTGCACAGGACGGGTAGTAGAGATAAGTGTAATCAACCCGACTTGTGGGTGATGAAGTTGCTAGAGGAGGATAAGAATGGAAATGCGGCTTGGATCATAGCCGAATATCTTTCTAGGAGAGCACCGGGGATCAAGGATAAGAGTGACATTTGTGGAGGTCATTATGTGACCATGTTGGCAAGAAATTTAGGATATTTTGAGGATGAGGAGTTGAGTAAGTGTTCGGGTCCAATTGAGAGTGAGACTTAGGATGATAAAAGTTTTGGAAAAGTGATGGATAGGAGAAACAGGACATTGGGAGCTTGGTCTGAGCCGCGATCGCCGCACCTCAACCACCACTACCAACGGGAAATGTTCATGGAAATGTACCGAGTAGTTTTGATTCGGGATGGGGAGATTGGAACCTTGAGTTGAATGATATTGAGCGTAGGGATGTTTGGAGAGATTCAATGATGATGAGGAATAACTATAATTATGATTATTCCATTCCGATGCTCCAACACTTGGCACGTGATGCCAATTATGTGGTACCACCCTACAACCCACCAAATGTTCCACCATACCCACTCCTGTATAATCCCTATCCTGGACCGTATCCTTTCCCATATCCTGGGTATGCACCTTTTCCCGAGCCAATGCCAGTCTATGGTAGAATTCCCAATGTTGGAGGTTCAAGCTACGATGTGGGTGGATCATCATATGGAGCTGGGCAGCAGAAGAAGAAGAGGCACATAGCATATTCAGTTTTCGAGGAGGACGAAAACTATGAGACTGAAGGTGACGAGGAAAGTGAAGATGAGAGAATCCATACTCCTGACAACATGGATGACGATGATGAGTGATTTTCATGATTTGATAATGATGGTTTGTGTTTAAAAACAATTACGTGTCGAACAATTTCTATCTCTACTTTCTTTTATTTTTCTCTAATTTTTTTTCTTTTAGAATTAATAAAGTATGGTTTAATTTTAATTTAATTACTTTGTTTGTTTTAGTATTTTGTTTGTTTGTTTGTTTTGTTTCGTATATTTTTGCAGTTTTTGCAGGGGTGAATTACCGAAAGCTTATTGTTGATCAATATTTGGAGTTGGAGAACTCATTTGCTTATTTATGATCAAATATGCGTATGCGAATTTACCCTGGTAGTACCTTTTTAACTAAATTTTTCCCATTTCCTTTACTTTGAAGTTCATTTTTATTACATTGAGGACAATGAAAAACTTAAGTGTGGGGGAGGGAAGAAAATAGAAAAAATGGTTTAATTTTAAATAGGGAAGAAAATAGGAAAAATGGTTTAATTTTAAATTTTTTGGTTTAGTAGAACTTTGGATTTAAGTAACTAGAATTCGTTCGCCCTTGATTTTCTAGTTGTTTTCTCACATAATTCATATAGTTTAAAGAACTAGATTGATTCAATGGTAAAAATGAGGTTATTTGAAAATTTTTGGAATTTAATCAAGTTATGAGAGCAATTTTATTTTGGAATCGATAATATTTACTAGTACATGTTATAACCTTTCTTAAATTGTGAGGATTTAAGCCTTTTTGTATAAAGCATTTCCTATGCTATATATTTCGTTATGAGTGTGCCAGTGATTATTGATGCGTGGTTTTGCGACCTTACAACAGGTTTTACCTCTCGAGGGATCTCAAGAGGCTTACAACCCCACCAGGCAGTGTACCTGACCGATGTAGTATAGTGTAGTAGTAAGTACGAGGGATTGATCGTTCCCCACAGGGAATAGTGTCGTTAGGATTGAAAAACTACTCTAATAGGTCTAAGGGTGAGAGAAGATTCCTTTTGTATTTTTATATTTTATGAAAGCAAGTAAAATCTCGGGTTTGAAAGAGTAGGCGAAATTAGTTGCTAGTCAACTAACCCAAATAACTACAAATGCAAATAAAATAAAATAACTGATAATGAAAAGGTTGTGAAACTTATATGGAGAGAAATGTGTTTACTTAGATTTCCTTACTCCCTAACTATCTTTTACCGGTTGATTAGTGTGTATTAATTGCGTGGATGACGGGTGTATTCCTTAATATCAATCGTGGGGTTGCGTACGTACTTCCCCAACTCTACAAGCTCCTACTTCACTCCTATGTCGAGCCGGCTAAGAAGCTCCTAACATGGGATCACTAGAATTCGCTCATGCATTAAATACAACCATAAAAACCTTAGTACGCATTGGTTCATGTTTCTTAAGACGTTCAAGCAAGTTACCGTATAGGAAGTTAGCCAGTTTTCTTAAGCCTAACATCGATAAACAATCATCCAATACAATTAATAACACACTAATAACCAATAATCAATAGCTAGGTTTCATTAGATCTAAGCAAACACAAGATAAATCTAGCCTAGCATGTTAATTAAAAGACAAGAACAAGATATAATCAAACAACACATAGACATATTGATTGATTAAATGAATACTTATCTTCAATTAAAAATGGGAGATCCAAGGGTATGAAAACCGTTAAAAATGGCAGAAATTCGTCTTAGGGTTTCTCCTCACAAAGTTGCACACTATGACAAAAAATTGCAAAACTATATATAGAGTTTAGGGGCTGATGGCGTCACGTTGTAGATCTTAACGCCGTCACCTCGCCGTGTCTAGGGTTCCCGGATGGCCTTCTTGACGCCGTCCCTCTTTAGTGCTCCAAAATCCGCTCTGGCTTATCAAAGGTTGACGCCGTCAGAAATGGGCTTGACGTCGTCTCTCTTTAACTTAAACCGTGATGGCCTTGATCACCTTAAAGGGTGACGCCGTCAGACTTTCCATTGCAAAACTCTCTGGCGCGTCACGTGTATTTTTCATATCCACCTCTTTTGCCAAGCCATGACGCTGTCTGGAACAATCCCTGACGCCGTCAAAGGTACTTTTCAGCATGTTTTTGAGACTTTGTCGTTTTCTTCACTTTTATGCTCCAAAAACGTCCAAAATGCTTCCTTTTCCAGATTTCTTCTCCAAAGTACCTAAAATGACAAAAGGAACGATTTAGGGCAATATTTGACCAAATAAATACGATTTAGGGCTTAAATGACCCCCTAAAAGCAGTACACTTTTCGCTTCATCAAATACCCTTACACTTGAGATTTGCTTGTCCTCCAGCAAATGCGCTTTTATACTAATCAAAATACAAGTTAGGGGTCATTTAATGCTAATATAAAAGTAATTGCAACAAATAGTCGTTCCACTTTAATCATAATAAGCACGGAGATTACAGACTAGCACCTCACAAGTAGTGTTTAGATACTCACATCTCTCAGGTGTCATGAAAGTATATCTCATAAATGAAAACGGATAATATCTCTCACAACCTGTCATAGCAAATAGATTACCATAGGCTTGGGAAAGGATCAAAAACCTCCTCCACTAGGCGTAAGCACCTAAGATAAACTATCAAAGAGGGCTTTTAAATTGGTTATAACGTGAGGTGTAGGGATATGATAAACACGGTTTTGTTGGATAAGGGATATTTTACTGGTGGCGAGTTAAAGATCTTGATTAATTACATGTACAATATGGCGTTGCTAAGCCAAGACTAGACTCGACTTAAGCTAAAAACAAAATAACAAAAACATAAAATAAACATAAAATGAAACGGGATGGTAGTCCGTATGTTTTTTCTACTTTTCTTTTTCTCTTTTTTTTTTGTATTTTTCTTGATTTTTTTTTCATACACTCTTGCCCTACCATCCAAAATAATACATCATAGGGGCCTCGGTTCTCCCCTTACACTTGAACTTTTACATAACTTTACAATTAACTATTCTAATGACTCGAATTAAGATAATCGAAACACTTGGAGTACTTTTAAAATATTTAGCACACATGGGGTAATAATGTTGTTCTTCCCCATTACTCCATTACACTAGTACTTTACCCATGAGTCCCAATCGTCCCAAAACAATATGTACAAGGATATGACTCGACTTAGCAACCATGTAATCAATTAGATAATTAACTTGGGGTTTAAACAAATGTTGTCACAATAATGCACTGAAGATGAGTGCATACAAGGTAGGCTAAGGCGATTTGGGTGTACATTTAAGTGGGGTGTAAACAAATTATTCCTTTAAGTAAAATGCTTAAAGTTAGAAATGAAAGGATAGGCTCTGAGGGGTGTACTAGGGGTATCGTGTACTAAAAATGAGTACAACGCAAAGGGTGTGGGAGAATTACTTGACCAATGTAGCCAACGTAATTATAACAAAAACACAGGTGTAAAACAATGGGTTAATCCTAATGCCTCTTATCATGTAGTAAATCTAACTACACGAATGTAGTCTCACTTGTGGCCTCGGAATGGTCCTAACGCAAGTTCTAGAATCTAAGTGCTACCGGTACACACATCATAGCATAAATGCTTTTCCTACCAATTCTAGGGGCGAACCTCACATATTTGGGTGGAAAATTTTTTAGTGGTACGGTTTTTGTGCTAGTCATATAACTCCTATCCATGAGACGCTCATTAAGATCAAAGTTTCACTCCTATATGTCGTAAAAAATTTTAAATTTGGCACTAAAATTGCCCTAACAGGTATTTCTCTCAGTTTTATTACACATCTTCTATTAAACAAACAAAAATCAAGCGTAATTGTATTCTCTAAAGTATCGTATTTTACCCCCCCTTACACTTAAGATGAACATTGTCCCCAATGTTCAAATAACAAGATGTAAAAGTAATAAGGTAAAAGAATGAAATCAAATACTCCCCTGATTCGTTTGGTGGATAATGTGGAAACATGGTTAGATCTTATTCCAATAAAATGTAGAAGCTCCAAGACTAATGCATCGCCAAAAGCTTGATTCCCCATACATCTCCTTGTCCAAAATAACCTGTTAAACCTGAGAAAACAAACACGAAAACCTGCATAACATCGGCGGGATAAATCTATATATAAGGATATAATGCTTGTGGAATGATTATTTTGCAGATTCCTGGAGATTATAAGTTAGAGATTTAATAAAAACTTTTTATGAAAACAAAACTTTCAAAAATTTCAGAAAATTAAAACCTGACGCCGTCAGGTTGTAATGCCTGACGCCGTCAGAAATGATCTGACAGAATTCTCATGTTAAGTTTCCGGAAAATTTCTAGAAAAACCTATACCTTACTTCCTGGAATTCCTGCAAAACATCATTATGACTCGATACAAGCATTTGACTCAAACATATACTAATATGTATGTTAATTTATTATTGTTACGATTCATGTTCATTTGTTCTTGTAAACCGATTTGGATTTCCCTTACACTTAACTTTTGCAAAATACCTTTATATGTAGTTAAGACGAAGTTAAAAACAAGATAAAGCATTTTCACAATTTACTTTTGAACATGAATCAATAATAATAAAAATTAAACATACATACGGAAACAAATAAAATCAAACAAACAAATAAATAAACAAACAAACAAATAAAGCTTGGGTTGCCTCCCAAGAAGCGCTTTTCTTTATTAACGAGTCTTGTAGCTAGACTCAAAGTCACGGGTTCTATGTTTTTCCGTTTTGCTTCTCAATTGCCCCTCTAATCATCCTAACAACCTCCATATCAACTTTGTATTTAGGTCTTAGGTTCAAGCAATCTTTATAATAAAGGCTTCTCTTATTCCAAACATAGTCCATGCCTTCCTCTTTATCCTCATCATTGATGTCCTCAATCGCACCAATGTTGTCCTTGTCAAATCGAGGCACAAAACGAAATTCATTTACCCGATAAGGCATCCTATATGTGATCCTATCTATGTGATTAGAAAACTGAACCGTGCCTCTTAAACGATCATACTTTAAATTGGATGCTTCAATAAACGGCTTACCTAACACCACGTGAGATAGGCGGCAGTCAACAACACTTGCCAAATCTTCTAAGATCATGAAGTCGGTGACAAAGGTAAAATTCCCAACAAGGATATGCATGTCCTTAACCCTTCCAACGAAGTTGCAAACTCCGCCGGGGCACTTGGGGTCTTTCCTAGGCTCAAGTGGTGTGTTTATGATCTGGCTATAAAGGCCTGAGGACATCACGTTGGTTGGGGATTCACAGTTAATGTAAGCATGCTCAACGTATAGGTACCCAATCATACACGGTATCTTCACATTCCCGGGATCACCCCTCTTAATCTTTGGGTCAATTCTAACAAAAGGTGGTCGAGGGTTATCAACTAGGTTGTTATAGTAAGCAATCTCCTCCTTAGTGGGGTATTCATTGAAATAATCATCCAACCTAGGATCTACCTTCACTTCATCAATTTTCTCAATCAACTTCTCAACCGTAAGATTATTACGTTCTAAGTAATTATCTGAGTATATGGCGGTCTCTAAGTTGTTCAAGGCATAATCAAGCTCTATATCAATCATTCTATTGAGCTCTCTGAGCTCACTAATCTCATTCTCAAGTTGGCTACGCAACAAAGCCACTTCGCCAGGTGTAAGGGGTGGATTCGCGTTTTCCATAATGGCAAACTGAATAGTCAATGAAAATCTTATACGAACAAAAACACAAAGAAAATAGATAGACTAAAGAAAAACCTAGAAAAATAAAATAAAAATCTCACTAGAAAGAAATCTAGTGAGTAGACCTAATAAAATAAAAATTCAACCTAAACAATAACTATTCCCCGGCAACGGCGCCAAAAACTTGATGCGTGGTTTTGCGACCTTACAACAGGTTTTACCTCTCGAGGGATCTCAAGAGGCTTACAACCCCACCAGGCAGTGTACCTGACCGATGTAGTATAGTGTAGTGGTAAGTACGGGGGATTGATCGTTCTCCACAGGGAATAGTGTCGTTAGGATTGAAAAACTACTCTAATAGGTCTAAGGGTGAGAGAAGATTCTTTTTGTATTTTTATATTTTATGAAAGCAAGTAAAATCTCGGGTTTGAAAGAGTAGGCGGAATTAGTTGCTAGTCAACTAACCCAAATAACTACAAATGCAAATAAAATAAAATAACTGAAAATGAAAAGGTTGTGAAACTTATATGGAGAGAAATGTGTTTACTTAGATTTCCTTACTCCCTAACTATCTTTTACCGGTTGATTAGTGTGTATTAATTGCGTGGATGACGGGTGTATTCCTTAATATCAATCGTGGGGTGGCGTACGTACTTCCCCAACTCTACAAGCTCCTACTTCACTCCTATGTCGAGCCGGCTAAGAAGCTCCTAACATGGGATCACTAGAATTCGCTCATGCATTAAATACAACCATAAAAACCTTAGTACGCATTGGTTCATGTTTCTTAAGACGTTCAAGCAAGTTACCGTATAGGAAGTTAGCCAGTTTTCTTAAGCCTAACATCGATAAACAATCATCCAATACAATTAATAACACACTAATAACCAATAATCAATAGCTAGGTTTCATTAGATCTAAGCAAACACAAGATAAATCTAGCCTAGCATGTTAATTAAAAGACAAGAACAAGATATAATCGAACAACACATAGACATATTGATTGATTAAATGAATACTTATCTTCAATTAAACATGGGAGATCCAAGGGTATGAAAACCCTTAAAAATGGCAGAAATTCGTCTTAGGGTTTCTCCTCACAAAGTTGCACACTATGACAAAAAATTGCAAAACTATATATAGAGTTTAGGGGCTGACGGTGTCACGTTGTAGATCTTGACGCCGTCACCTCGCCGTGTCTAGGGTTCCCGGATGGCCTTCTTGACGCCGTCCCTCTTTAGTGCTCCAAAATCCGCTCTGGCTTATCAAAGGTTGACGCCGTCAGAAATGGGCTTGACGCCGTCTCTCTTTAACTTAAACCGTGATGGCCTTGATCACCTTAAAGGGTGACGCCGTCAGACTTTCCATTGCAAAACTCTCTGGCGCATCACGTGTATTTTTCATATCCACCTCTTTTGCCAAGCCATGACGCCGTCTGGAACAATCCCTGACGCCGTCAAAGGTACTTTTCAGCATGTTTTTAAGACTTTGTCGTTTTCTTCACTTTTATGCTCCAAAAACGTCCAAAATGCTTCCTTTTCCAGATTTCTTCTCCAAAGTACCTAAAATGACAAAAGGAACGATTTAGGGCAATATTTGACCAAATAAATACGATTTAGGGCTTAAATGACCCCCTAAAAGCGGTACACTTTTCGCTTCATCAATTATGTTGATTCTAGAACTTGTACTTGTTATGCATTGCGGTTAAAATCACTTTCAAGTGATAAAATATATTCAAATGATAAGAGGCAACCTAGGATTTACACCAAATGGCCATCCGTTTACAGAAATATTTTTGCTGACCACATCAGTTGGTTATCCTCGTATTTGGAACCCATTTGTTAGCGTTAATCTCTTACGCTAAATACCCTTAGTTACACCTTCTGAGCCTATCTTTTCTTTTGATTAAATCCAGAAAATTACAAAAATATTTTACACTTTACACCTTAGCCTTACCCGAATCAAGTTCAATTGAAGTTCGAAAACTATTTATTTTTTGATGATTATGCGTTGGCCACACTTTGATATGTGTATGTGTTGTTTCATCGAAGAAGGAGGTCGCTACTCTTATTTGTATTTTTTGTAGCGTGTGCTCATCCAAAGTGTGGGGGTGACGAGAAAAGAGAGATTGTTTGTGAAAAAAAATGTGAATAAAGTGAATAGCGAATGAGCTATGATGTATGAGTATAAATTAGCCAATGAGCTAAGAGAAAATAAGTGAGTATGTGATGCGGAATAACGATCGAAGGAGTTTGGAAAGTAATCATTTGTGGTATAAAGAGTTGGGAACGGAATTTGGACTTGATTCTTATTTTGTAGAAACCAATCATAAATAATTCCCATGTCTTATCCCTACCCTTTACCAAATTACTTTATTTGTTGTTAGCTTTCGAGCATCCGGATTAAGTGATGGCTTTGTAAAGATTTGTAGTGCATGGATATTGTAGTGACCATCCGGTTTTTGAATAGTTGAAATACGCGCCAACGATCTAGTGCGTATTTCGATGACCATCCGTTATGCAAATGACGCACCAGCGAACCAAGGTATAATCTAGTGACCATCCGTTGATTAGCTAGTCAAAAATCCGCGCCAGCGAACTATTATATTATTGTATGAAATATTTGAACATTAGCCGGCAACCTTTAACCCTAAACCCGAATAAAAGACCTCTTTGATGTTTTGTTTTGTTGTTTTGATACTTGTACAAGCTTATGGTAAGACACATGAATTATGACTGAGCAATGAGTGGTTTACCAATAAATCTCACTTAGAGTGTTGAGTGAATTTCAAAATTCTTCGTCAGGTGCTTAGTTATGTTATCAAACTCGATACTAACTTGTTTATGTTTAAAGAATTTTCACATTAAAATACAAATTAACAATTGTTCCTTCTGGATAGTTGTTAGATTTTTAGAATCAAGATAACGATACCATTGAAGTCATTTTTTCTAAATGCTAGACTTGCTCGAGGGCGAACAAAACTTAAGTGTGGGGGAATTTGATAACGCTCAGAATGAGCATGTTTTTAGTTGCGTTATCATTAGTTTTGTGCATCATATTTGGTTATATTTGTATGTATTTGTTACTTAATCATGAAAAAGTGTGTATGCAAGTAAATGTAGCCAAGTACAGGAAAAGATGATGAAAAGACAAAGAATTGGAGTGATTATGCGCATTTGGAAGATTCTCGAGATGGAGACAAGAGAGAAACCACACAACGACTCAAGGATTTAATAGTGTCAAGATTTCTATGTTCATATATCAAGAAAATATCAAGTTCTATGAAAGAAATCAGTGCCACAACCAAGGATAGAGCATGCAACGAGAAAAGTCAAGGAAAAGCCAAAAATGTGAGTACAGGAAAGGTTCAACCGATCGGATGCAACCCGCAACCGATTCGGTTGGAATGTGCAAAAGGGAGCAACCGATCGGATGGAGACCAATACCGATCGGTTAGGAAGAGCTGCAGTTACCAATTTCGCATTAATTGATGGTTTTACTCCTCATAATCATTGTGGCCGATCATTTCCTTCATATTTACTGTCATAGGTCATTTTTACTTGGATAATAAGTGTTCTTACACTTATATAATGGGATCCAAGGCTAGATACTAAGTGTGACACCCAAAATTAGTAAAAGGCTTACACCAAAGTCCTTACTATCTTATTATTATTGCCCGAAAGTCTAGAAGTGCTGTAAAAACGTCTAGAAAACTTTGAGTTCGAGTCTCAATAGTTTGGTTTGATTTTGGAGTTGTTTACTTGTCATAGTAGGCGATTGGAGGAGTGTGGTTGCTATAGTTCCACAATTCTAGTTCTTGTAATCCTAAGCTAGGTATATCTTGTTTACTTACAGTGAACTACTTTTACTTTGAGTTTAATGAAAGTATCGTTTGTTACTTGTGTTTGATTATGATTGTTATGGAGTAATTTTTGGTATACTTGTGTGTATGATGTAACTATTGTTGGAGTATTCTTATCTTAAAAAGTGATGCATGAAAACATTTCTTGTTTTATGAGTTTGTTGAAATAATATCTAATCTTTCTTAATTTGTTGGTAAAAACATTTTAAAGAATAAAAAGGCCGAAAGGATTTTCTTTATGTTTTTATTCCAAAACGTTAGTGCACGAATTAGTATGGGATATGGTGTGTGACAAGCATCATATTTACTCATTAAAATGGATTTGAAACTATTTCATCACGAGAAAAGGCCGAAAGGATTCGTAGGAATTCATGAGATAAGAATTGTTTTTCAAACAACTAGTGCTTAATAGAATTGTCATAATAGTTAATAAGGCCGAAAGGAGTTAACTAGGAGATTGAATTCTTAGTAATGATTCTTCATGATATAAATCATTGATTGTTAATCATTCATATAAAATTGTGCATCATTACAAGTTACACCAAACTTTGTAGAATACTCTATGCAATTGGTTAAGGAATTACACACAAGTATATGTTTTGTTTGATTGGATTCTATTTATGTTTTTGAATTTTCACCAAATTGGATTGAAAACCCTTTTTGCAAAAGCTTGTTATACTAAATACAATAACCACCAAATTCCTTGGGATGATCTCGACTTACCAACCTTTACTATCACGGATGAGTACACTTGCTCGTATGTGTTAAATAGAGAACCGGATAAATCGTGTTTATAAATTTTAAAACTTGTACACGGTAGAGCACATCAGCCCTCACTAAATTTCTGAGTTGTCTAGGACCCGATTGGAAAAAGTATGTCACTTTTGTTCGCCAATCCAAAAATCTACACAACGCCTCGTACGGGTTGCTGTATGATTATTTAAAGCATTACCAATCGGAAGTTGACAAAGACAGAGCAGCAAGAGGAGGTTACTCACCATCATCAACTCCAAATTCTCTTACTTTGATTGCTCAGTCTCACTTTGCACCACAACCAAATCAGAGTTATGTTCAACCACAACATTCTTCACCTTATCCCTCAGAAACTCCATCCAACCAAATCGTTCCATACGAAGCATCCCCGCAACAAGCTGATCATCAACTGGTTTCATATGACAACACCGATTCTATGTTCAATTCAAATGATAACAACGATGAAGATGATGCCTTTAACTCATTGAACAAAGGTTTGGGTTGATTGCTAGAGCCTTCAGCAAATTCTCAAACAAATCCAACAATCGTCTAAGGTCTTCATCCAACACAAGGAATCATGCAGTTGTTCATGATGGAAGGGTTGAAATTCAAAACAGATCTTCAGGAAGATACGGTTTAGGAAGTTATACGGGGAACTATGGGGGACAAAGGTTTAACTCAGCTGGGAATAGTCGAAACAACATTGGTAACACACAGAGGAGGCAGAACTTGTTGAGACTGGGAATTCTGGGATTGGTAACACCATGGTCAAATGCTATAATTGTGGCGGAAAAGGTCATCTAGCCAATGCTTGTCCAAAGCCGAGAACCAGAGGCAGTGTTTATCAAAAAGAGGCTCTTCTTTTGGCTCTCAAAGATGAAGCTGGTGTCACTCTGACTGAGAAAGAGAACAACTTTATGGCCAATGCATATTCCGACGATGACATGGAAGATCTTGAGGCAAATTGTAACACCCCAACCCGGCAAGGGTAGAAGTATCACACTAATGGCTCCATATCAGATCAAACAAAGCATACAATCAATAGTAATACAATGGTTCTCAAAGGTTACAAATGAAATCTTGCAATACAAAGGGTTACAAAGGAAAATAAAAGCTGCCTATCAAATCCATAAGTACATCTCTTCTAATGGCTTCTACTCAAAGTCTTCTAGGTCCAAAGTCTCTTCACTCATACCCAGCTTCCAACTAAAAACCTGCCGCAGGAAAAGAAACGCGGCTGAGCTACTAGAGCTCAGTGAACAGATATAACGTAACAAGCAGTAGTATAATGTATAATTTACATGAGTAAAAGAGTGTGGAAGCATGAATACATGGTATCAAGATGAAAGGTAAGAGTACATGGTATCATAAGGAAAGGTAAAAGGGTACATGGTAAAGGAAGTCAGAAATCCACTACGAGCCCATAACATAACATGAATCATAATCATAATCATAATCGTAAACATGCAGAGGGGAGACCTCTTAGTATCCTGTGAATATGAGGGGTGTCCTCAATCATGGGTATCCTGTAAATATGAGGGGTGTCCTCAATCATGGGTTGGAGTAGCTAGCTCCCGGAGTGTGAAAGACGTGTATCGCACACACCATCAGTCACCATGAATAACATAACATAACATGAACATGAACAAATCTAGGATGCATCCATACGCCCCAGGTGGCCATAATCTGCCTCTACATACACATGAATCATAAACATAACATGCAGGGACGGGACAGGTCATCACTCTCCTGCCCTAGAGTCATGCCATCGGTGCATCGACTGACATGGACATGAAACCCTCATGCCTAGTGAGTGGCTCGTAGTATCAAACTGAGGGTCAAGGTCAAGTATCGTGAATCATGTATTTAGTTTACTTGCATATGTCAATGTCTTGTTTCATAAGTTCATAATCATAGGTTCATAATCATGGTTCATAAGAAAGGTTCATAAGCAAAGGTTCATGGTCAAGGGTTCATAATTAAAGGTTCATGAATGAAAGGTTCATAATCATAAAAGGTTCAATATCATGATGGTTCAAAAGATCGGAGTTCATGAATGAAGGGAACATAGCAATGGTATCGGGAACCCTAATATGAATCATAATAAGAGAATGAAGGCCTCTTATCAAAGAAGCAGAATATCTGTACCTCATACCGCAACCGAAAACACAACAGAAAATATCAAGATCGGAAGCAGACCCCATCTCCAGCGAATCTACACGAATTCATGACTGACTTATTAAAACGTATTTAATTCAGATTACTTATTTCCCTAGGCTTTCCTCATTTAGTAACTTTCCATATTTAGTAGCTTTCTAGTTTTAGTAACTTTCTATAAATATTAAGTTTTCCGATTTAATAACTTTTAGGTTTAAAATGTCAATTAAATAACTTTTAGACTTAATATGATCAATATTTTAAGTTAGGGCAACTATGACAACTTTAATAGTTTGGGGTTTACACTTGTCATTTTATTAAAGTTTATGGCCTAAAATGCAATTCACATAATAATATGAATTATATTATACCCTTATCGACCCACATAAATGATAGCACACTAGTCCTACTTGACCACATAATCATACATTCTCATGCACATCTATATGATGCTTTCTGTTCCCTTTTTAACGTGACCCTCACAACACAACGCCACACATTTTGACTCCAATACAGCCACCACAATCGACCCTACATTACCCATATAATAACAGATTGAAATAACCTTACATGTTATATATTTGACAATCTTAACTTACCCACAAGCACACCATTTATTTTAGTTTGTTACACCGTAACCTTACATGTTTACAGCCCCACAACACACACCCTAACACCCTATTTATCACGCACCAGACCTTATGACAACCAGACCAGAAACCTTAGCTTTAATCCACTCGATACACCCCTATACGTCCACATAAAATTATAGCTCGCGCCTCTCGTTTCCCAGCCTACATCGACACACAACAGCCCCCATAGTGACTCACTGACACAGTCACACGACACCACACATGATCACATAAAATCATGACCTTTTTCCTTGTTATTCGACTCATATTGAGAGCCACATGTACCCCCCTCACACACGTTACAACCCACACATTACACACACCCTACATATTATTCAGTCCTTCCTAATGACCTAAACACCATGAATATGTTCTAGTTTTATCAGGTAATAAAATGTTGGTTCGAACCGTAGACTAAAACCCAATACCGACCTATATGTAACATCATTTTATGTGACTAGCTCTATCTTTTCATGCGCTATTTACAGGTTTCATGTAGTACATTAGAGATCGAATACATGTGTCAAATTTCCAGATTCATAAGCTTTTAAAAACTGATTTCGAAAGGCAACACAAAACCCTAGTCGAATTATATGTTCATTATTTTATGTGATCAAAAGAAAACCTTTCATTTGTATACGTTTTAGATCGATTACAACTAGGTCTTTAGGTTACACTTATTTACATCTTATATGACATTGTGTCTGTGTCGAGAGAAACAAGAACAACCATAGATGGTACCTTATGTCGAATGATAACAGGGGTAAATGAGGACAGAAAGGAGCTGAAGATCGAATCCAAAACTCCATCTACACAATTACTAAGAAGAGTACACAAGGGGACCCCTTTGCTGCCTGATCAAGGACGAATAGCAGCAACAACAAGAAACAGCAGCAGCAGAATGATTTGAAAGGCAGCAGCAGCAGCAAGAGGAGGAGGCCGATCTTTTTTTTTTTGAATTAGGGTTCTTTTGGTTTATCTTTGTGGAGGCCGTATAATTGAGATGAGAGGAAGTAGGGTTTTATTTTTATTTTTTTATTTTTCTCTTGTGAAGTTCGGTGTTATGGAGTGAATGGGAGAACCGAGTTTTTGATGGGCCACATAAGGTTTGGATGGGTTTATTTGCATGGAATCTATTGACCATTTGTATATTTTTGGAATTCAAAAGGAGAGTGTGCTGTGAGAATGAGGCGTGAGGGAGAGCACATGATCACATGGTTTTTAATGTTGTTTAACAATTACAATAGGAAGGCTGTAGTAGTATAGGTTTAAGTTTAGTTATATTAGTTTAAGAATGTGTGTCGCATATAATGGAACGAGTGATAGCATGCTTGTGTAAAATATTAGTTAACTAGCTTAGTGCGTGTGTTAAGTTAGTTTTAATAAATTATATAGATAGTGTAAGTATTCTTTATTTGGTCTTCGTGGTTCGCGTGTGAGCTCGTTCTGTGCTTTGGAACACCGATTTTAATTTCATACTGTAATAAATAAAATTTTCAAATTTGCCCGTAAAATGATGGTCTAAAATTTTGGGTTTTACAACTCTTCCCCTCTAAAATAAAAAATTTCGTCCTCGAAATTTGAAGTCACAAAGTGAAACGGAGTCGTGGTAAGTCGCAAAAGGTCATCACAACATTCTCGTGCCCGAGGAGGTTCTTCCAGAAAGATCTTCAAAACAAATGGTTTCTCATGACTCGATCAAACAAAGTGGGTTCAGATTTCTCAGAAAAGACAAATTGGGTTGATTTGGATCAAAAGGACCATACAATATAAAATGGATGGTAGGTGAGTTTTCTGATAAGCTTATATGAACTACGAACAGAATTTCAAATCAGATTAACCCTATCACCAGTAGAGAGCTCTACCAGGAGTTTAAGACTTATAACTGAGGTCAACACAATGCAAAACGAGAGTCAAAACTCATCCAGATATCTAATGAACGAAAACAGAGTGTACGCTTAGGTAGAATGAATCTAACGATTCGCTAATCACGGTAATCCAACGGAGAACAGATTCTAAACTTAGGTACTCCCCAAGATGTCCTATGGCCACAATGAGTGCACGTTATATGGTGTAAGTATTATCACGTTGATCAGGCGTCATAATACTAGCACCACATAAATATGCCCTCATGATGATCATACTTTATCTCAAGTTGTAATCAAAGCCACCTATCTTAATCCACCTAGCACTTCTACGGTCACAGAGGTCATCAAAATCAAACCCATAGCTAAGAGGAGAACGAACTACTCGAAAGAGTTAACGGAAGTCCCAGAATGTCTATCAGAATTTGGTACATCATTAAAAGCATCAGATCATCCATCATTCGTCAAATTTCACATAACAAAACCATCGTCCACCATACGCAGAATGAACACCGAGCGGAATTACTAACAGGAACATAAATCATTCAGGGAATCCTATCTTAAGTAACGGAAATTTGAGTAGGTCAGGAGGAAATGAATTACGTCATCCATAGCTTCATTCTTCACCAAAATCAACTCTTCCAAACACAAACGTTCACTTCAGAATTATCGTCCATTTAAATGCATGATCTTAAACTTCTTCCAAGTCCATGCAGTCTATCGTATGATCATAGAGTGGAAAAGAAATATCAACTCGAGTCTGGTCCCTCAAGCCTTCGGCACTTCTCCCTGGAACTGTGGTGTAGTAACGTGAATCTCTGGTATGGTCACTGTGCATTCTTCCGTTCGCTAGTCTGCTTCTGCTCTCAATTCCTCTTAGTACAACTAAGACGAATAGAGAAGCAAGACTGCGTGTCTTCGACAGGTCTTCAGCACAGTTCAGAATTCGCCATCTCAAACTGCCGTCATCGCCGGATGCATGGTAGTTGTCTGCTACAATCTCTAGGTGCCAATCAAGTCTGTTTCCTCCAGAATAAGGGTCCTTTTACAAAATGATTTACATGCTCCTCTTTGTGCATAAAACTGAAATACTTCCCGGAGGTTACTCTCAGTTTGTCATCTCCCTTCTTAGAAGTTCTTGTGGTTGCTTCTTCAGTCCTTCAATCATCCACAGAGGTCGTCTGGTACGGAGTTTACAAAGATAGAATCAATCATTGATACGCTGAATTGAAAGGTGGTCATGGTAGTGATACGATTAGGTTTACGATAGTCAATACTCCAAAGTTTTCTCTTTCTTCTTCACAAGCTAACAGGGTATTCAAAATGAAACACTGAGGTGAACAAAATCATATTCCATCATCTTATCCAATTTCTCAACTTCGATAGCATCATGGTCTGTCAACCGGGATTGGTTCAAATTTTCATTCTACTTTTCAACCGGAAAGGAAACCCAAGAGTTCCATCATAGAACACCAGAAAATTTGCACAACAAACTTCCAATGCTAAAGTTTTCTAAGAGTGGATAATAGGTGTCAGGAGGCAATCAACAATCAATTGAATAGAGGTAGATGTTACCATAGCAGTGTTAACAGGTTTGAGCGGTTACCGGTTATCATAACGAAAGTGGGATGAAAAATCTTACCAAAGGTCACAAATCAGATACGGTATTCCCTAGCAGCGTATGAGGGCCAGCCAATTCATAACTTAAAGACCTCAAAATCGAATATGTCAAAAGTAAACGGATTCGTAGGATGAATACGGTCGCCAAGCCAGACAGATAGTTCATATATCAAGGTCAAGTACATGGTTCATCAAAGTGTGGAAATAGACAAGCGAATAGTTCAAGGTGTTGGAGTCTTGTTTGGCTAAATAGCATAAGTGGCAGGTAGGTTGTGACTCATCGGTAATACGAACATCGTATAACTGTAAAAAGTGAGGCATATAGAATATCAGTAATCAGCATCATCATGCTCAGTTAACAATTTCACATCGAGACAAAATTATCGTCGCAGTCCATGGCTAATAATCACCAGAGTCCTCATAGGAGTAGTAATGGACTTTGCAAGGACAGAGTAATGTCAGATGATACATTAATATCCAGCACGGGTAATTGAATCCACAGAATGTGTCAAACACATTAAGGTCAAATGACCTTCGGAATGGTTGGAGAGGTATCAAACTGCTTATCAAATAGGTCGGAAGTGAAGAACAAAAATTAGGTGGTGATGGCAAAAGTTTAACAATCAGAAATCATGGTAGGGAGTTCAAAATGGTCTCAAACACCGAAGGTGAAACATAGGAGGGTAATCGTCAATGATCAATCAACCTATCCTTTATCAGAATACAAATCAAAGCTAACTATTCAATGAAAACATATTGGCAACGCAAGTCTTATCATTCAAAAGTGAGAGGAAAGCATTCTTATACTCATGGGAATAGAGATGTTTAAGACGAACTCAGATGGGGTCAGAAGATTCATAGATTATCAAAAGCCTATAACAGAATGCCTCAAGTAAGTCATCGTCATAGAGATTCTCAGAATACCCGAAAAGACATCAAAATGATTAACAAAAGAATAAGAGGTCGGAGTCGGAATCTTAGGTGGTGCAAAGCGTGAGCTTAACAAGCAGGGCATAACTCAGAGTGATGCGGAAGCAATGCTACTTAAACAAAAGCCTTATAGTCTACCCATTCCTCACTGGTCAAAACTTAAGTTCCTATAGGGAAATCCTAAAGCAATTCTTAAAGGTTATCTTATGAGTGCATACGGTGGAAACTTAGTGGTCTAACTTACACAGGTCAAGGGTAAATGTATTACAAGTCGCAACCTGTCTCTGACACCATAATTGTAACACCCCAACCCGGCAAGGGTAGAAGTATCACACTAATGGCTCCATATCAGATCAAACAAAGCATACAATCAATAGTAATACAATGGTTCTCAAAGGTTACAAATGAAATCTTGCAATACAAAGGGTTACAAAGGAAAATAAAAGCTGCCTATCAAATCCATAAGTACATCTCTTCTAATGGCTTCTACTCAAAGTCTTCTAGGTCCAAAGTCTCTTCACTCATACCCAGCTTCCAACTAAAACCTGCCGCGGGAAAAGAAACGCGGCTGAGCTACTAGAGCTCAGTGAACAGATATAACGTAACAAGCAGTAGTATAATGTATAATTTACATGAGTAAAAGAGTGTGGAAGCATGAATACATGGTATCAAGATGAAAGGTAAGAGTACATGGTATCATAAGGAAAGGTAAAAGGGTACATGGTAAAGGAAGTCAGAAATCCACTACGAGCCCATAACATAACATGAATCATAATCATAATCATAATCGTAAACATGCAGAGGGGAGACCTCTTAGTATCCTGTGAATATGAGGGTGTCCTCAATCATGGGTATCCTGTAAATATGAGGGGTGTCCTCAATCATGGGTTGGAGTAGCTAGCTCCCGGAGTGTGAAAGACGTGTATCGCACACACCATCAGTCACCATGAATAACATAACATAACATGAACATGAACAAATCTAGGATGCATCCATACGCCCCAGGTGGCCATAATCTGCCTCTACATACACATGAATCATAAACATAACATGCAGGGACGGGACAGGTCATCACTCTCCTGCCCTAGAGTCATGCCATCGGTGCATCGACTGACATGGACATGAAACCCTCATGCCTAGTGAGTGGCTCGTAGTATCAAACTGAGGGTCAAGGTCAAGTATCGTGAATCATGTATTTAGTTTACTTGCATATGTCAATGTCTTGTTTCATAAGTTCATAATCATAGGTTCATAATCATGGTTCATAAGAAAGGTTCATAAGCAAAGGTTCATGGTCAAGGGTTCATAATTAAAGGTTCATGAATGAAAGGTTCATAATCATAAAAGGTTCAATATCATGATGGTTCAAAAGATCGGAGTTCATGAATGAAGGGAACATAGCAATGGTATCGGGAACCCTAATATGAATCATAATAAGAGAATGAAGGCCTCTTATCAAAGAAGCAGAATATCTGTACCTCATACCGCAACCGAAAACACAACAGAAAATATCAAGATCGGAAGCAGACCCCATCTCCAGCGAATCTACACGAATTCATGACTGACTTATTAAAACGTATTTAATTCAGATTACTTATTTCCCTAGGCTTTCCTCATTTAGTAACTTTCCATATTTAGTAGCTTTCTAGTTTTAGTAACTTTCTATAAATATTAAGTTTTCCGATTTAATAACTTTTAGGTTTAAAATGTCAATTAAATAACTTTTAGACTTAATATGATCAATATTTTAAGTTAGGGCAACTATGACAACTTTAATAGTTTGGGGTTTACACTTGTCATTTTATTAAAGTTTATGGCCTAAAATGCAATTCACATAATAATATGAATTATATTATACCCTTATCGACCCACATAAATGATAGCACACTAGTCCTACTTGACCACATAATCATACATTCTCATGCACATCTATATGATGCTTTCTGTTCCCTTTTTAACGTGACCCTCACAACACAACGCCACACATTTTGACTCCAATACAGCCACCACAATCGACCCTACATTACCCATATAATAACAGATTGAAATAACCTTACATGTTATATATTTGACAATCTTAACTTACCCACAAGCACACCATTTATTTTAGTTTGTTACACCGTAACCTTACATGTTTACAGCCCCACAACACACACCCTAACACCCTATTTATCACGCACCAGACCTTATGACAACCAGACCAGAAACCTTAGCTTTAATCCACTCGATACACCCCTATACGTCCACATAAAATTATAGCTCGCGCCTCTCGTTTCCCAGCCTACATCGACACACAACAGCCCCCATAGTGACTCACTGACACAGTCACACGACACCACACATGATCACATAAAATCATGACCTTTTTCCTTGTTATTCGACTCATATTGAGAGCCACATGTACCCCCCTCACACACGTTACAACCCACACATTACACACACCCTACATATTATTCAGTCCTTCCTAATGACCTAAACACCATGAATATGTTCTAGTTTTATCAGGTAATAAAATGTTGGTTCGAACCGTAGACTAAAACCCAATACCGACCTATATGTAACATCATTTTATGTGACTAGCTCTATCTTTTCATGCGCTATTTACAGGTTTCATGTAGTACATTAGAGATCGAATACATGTGTCAAATTTCCAGATTCATAAGCTTTTAAAAACTGATTTCGAAAGGCAACACAAAACCCTAGTCGAATTATATGTTCATTATTTTATGTGATCAAAAGAAAACCTTTCATTTGTATACGTTTTAGATCGATTACAACTAGGTCTTTAGGTTACACTTATTTACATCTTATATGACATTGTGTCTGTGTCGAGAGAAACAAGAACAACCATAGATGGTACCTTATGTCGAATGATAACAGGGGTAAATGAGGACAGAAAGGAGCTGAAGATCGAATCCAAAACTCCATCGTACACAATTACTAAGAAGAGTACACAAGGGGACCCCTTTGCTGCCTGATCAAGGACGAATAGCAGCAACAACAAGAAACAGCAGCAGCAGAATGATTTGAAAGGCAGCAGCAGCAGCAAGAGGAGGAGGCCGATCTTTTTTTTTTTTTTTTTTTTTTTTTTTTTTTGAATTAGGGTTCTTTTGGTTTATCTTTGTGGAGGCCGTATAATTGAGATGAGAGGAAGTAGGGTTTTATTTTTATTTTTTTATTTTTCTCTTGTGAAGTTCGGTGTTATGGAGTGAATGGGAGAACCGAGTTTTTGATGGGCCACATAAGGTTTGGATGGGTTTATTTGCATGGAATCTATTGACCATTTGTATATTTTTGGAATTCAAAAGGAGAGTGTGCTGTGAGAATGAGGCGTGAGGGAGAGCACATGATCACATGGTTTTTAATGTTGTTTAACAATTACAATAGGAAGGCTGTAGTAGTATAGGTTTAAGTTTAGTTATATTAGTTTAAGAATGTGTGTCGCATATAATGGAACGAGTGATAGCATGCTTGTGTAAAATATTAGTTAACTAGCTTAGTGCGTGTGTTAAGTTAGTTTTAATAAATTATATAGATAGTGTAAGTATTCTTTATTTGGTCTTCGTGGTTCGCGTGTGAGCTCGTTCTTTGCTTTGGAACACCGATTTTAATTTCATACTGTAATAAATAAAATTTTCAAATTTGCCCGTAAAATGATGGTCTAAAATTTTGGGTTTTACACAAATGCAGCTGTAATGTTGATGGCTAACATGCAAGAAATGCATATGGGTGAAACAGGCCCGATGTATGATACCGACGGCTTGTCTCAGGTACCTGAATCTGAATGTCTCATTCATGAAATTGTATCACCCTCTGCATCTGCATCCACTGAAGAAAATGTTGTTCAAAATGACTCATCGTTATCCTCTCAAGACGATTACCAAATGAACACCGTAGTTACATTTCATGAAGATCAAATTAACCCTGTTGTTTCATTTGATGATCCTCTCGATGATGATAACCATGACCACATTGAACAAGATGATCTTTTGCATGATACAGATCCGGAGCTCATGACCTTGCTGTTGACCACCCAAACACAATTAGATGCACAAAAATCCCAAATTGATAAGTGCAATGAAATAAACAGAAATCTGAAAGCAAAAGTTGCATTGTTAACTAAGGATCTAGAGTGCTACAAACTGTAACTTTCAAATTATGAAAATAACGAAAAACGGGAGAAAAGCTTTGAGGTTGCATTCCAACAATCATATGGGAAAACAAAAGATTTAGAACATCACGTACTTGAGTTAACCGTTTCCAAAAAATGAATTACTTTCTCAAAAAGAACAAGAAATATTAGATTTTCAAAAATAAGTTGACATCTTAGATTCTGAACTTTCTAAAACCAAAACAGAGTTGTCAAGCTGTAAAGATAATCTTCTTGAACAAAAACAAGTTTCGAGGAAACGAGTTGATTCTTACCTTGAGGAAATTGTTGCGTTGGAATCCAAACTTAAAGAATTTCAAAACTTTGTGTACAAAACTGGTAAATCTGTAACCACCATTCAAAAATTAAATGTCAAACCAAATCCCCAAGGATATGGCTTTGCAATTGGGAGTGATCAACCAAGTTTTTTACATAAAGCACTCAAGGAAAATCCATAGTTATACAGTGCAGAGCGTTTATTTGATGATTCTTTCATGCGTGTTGTTGAGTATAATAATGAAGAGGAAATGGAACAAGAGGACGAGAGTCGATCTAAAATGAGTAATGTCCACTTTCATAAACCATATGACTACTCAAGAGTACCTCATATTAATGACACTTTCGTACCTCAAAAAAAAAAACAGAACAAACATGGTCTTTAGTTGAAAAGAATGAAACTTCTGAAGTTGTTCCAGTGACCAAAGTAGCACAAGTTAGTGGCCCTTTACCAAATCCACGTGTGATTGCCCAAATGCCAAAATAATGTCGTGTCCTTAGATATTTTAATACATTCATGGAAGACATAAAACTTTTGGAAGATGCAATTGGATGAAACTCTGAAATCAAAGTCTCTACTTTTCTTTCTCCCTATGAGAAAGAAAAGAGAGAAGTTTTTCAAAAGCAACTTTTACCACACGTTCAACACCTGCGACTCTGTGCTACACATTGGGAACAGGAACTTCAAACAGAGGTTGCATCAATGATGAACATTTTCAAAGCAAAAGAAAACAAGATCTTGAAACAAAAATGTCAAAAGAAAGCTTTGGAAAACGAAGCAGATCGACTCTTGGAGAATGTTCTATGTTCTGATGTGATATCTGTGATTACGAATTCCATTTATCTGTCATGTAATGAAATGCTTGTTGATAACCATACTGTTGATACTGAGAAGTTGCAACTTGAGATTGATAATGTGAAAAGAGAATATGAGAGACTTAGAAAAGTCAATGATGATGTGAGAAACAAATTCTCAAAAGAAGTTTTTCAACTCAACAAAAAATTGCAATGGTGTCAGACTCAGAGTCTTAACTTTGAGTTAAAATTACAAAGCCAAAAAGAATCATTGTCCTCTCAAAATGAAAATGCTGTTTTAAAACATCAAATTTCTGAATATGAAAAGGACATTGATGAAGTTTGCAAAAACAGAAGTGACACTGTTCGTTTAAACAGAGAATTGGATTCAAAAATTCAAGAACAAAAACACATCATCATTGAGTTGAAAGAGAAACTCAATGTACTTGAAAGAGGGAAATTTGTACAAAAGAATGTGTTGGGAATGCTTAAAGTGACGATCATTATCGAGTCAATGAGTCTTGTAATATGGTCATGTAATAGCTCGCTAGAATTGGAAAAATATAGTCTACATGATAGTAGAAGTGTGCCGTCTAGTTTAGTCATAGTATTTACGTTAATGTTGAAATAATGAAATATGTAAAGACGACACACTTCCCTTATCTAATATCATGGAGGATTATATATATGTAAACCTCTCATTTGAGAGGTATAGATTGTGAAGTGTTAGAGAAATTCCTATTTATTCTCTCTAGCTCCTTCTCTCTCTAACACCTATCTTTCTCTCTCTAAACATATAACATAGGTGTGATTTGATCTAAAAAGTGTGACATACAAGTGGTATAAAGAGCCAAACAAGGATTTAGGAGAATTTTTTTTCGAATATGGTTACTGTTCATGCGACATTCTTCGAGTATCACACGAATCCTTCGAGTTTGAAGGCTTCGAGTTTGTTCCTTCGAGTTTCTGGCTTCAACTTTGTGACTTCGAGTTTGAAGTTATAAGTTGAAATCCTTCGACTTTGTTTAAATTCCTCGAGTTTGAAGGAAACTTCGAGTTAGAAGTTAAAGTTCTTCGACTTTCTAAGATTCTTCGAGTTTCTTAGGTCTTCGACTTTCTAAGATTCTTCGAGTTTCTTAGTTCTTCGACTTTCTAAGATTAAATTCTTCGAGTTTCTAAGATTTTTAAAGTCTCCGAGTTTGGAACTCTTTAAATCCTTCGACTTTGTTCAAAATTCTTCGAGTTTGTGCAACACTCCGAGTTTGGAGTTTGTCTTCGAGTTTCCTTCCAAAAGTTTGGAATCTTCGAGTATCTTAGAATCCTCCGAGAAACTTAGAATCCTCCAAGAAACATAGACTCCTCCGAGAAACTTAGAATCCTTCGAGTTTATATCCTCCGAGAAACTTAAGACAACTTCTTCGACTTTCTATCCTCCGAGTTTCTCTCCAAGTAAGGATTAAAAAAAAAATTCTTTAGAACTCAAATTTTTACGTGAAATTCAAATTTTGGTATAACGGTGAAAATTTTGGCCCAAAATTCAAATTTTTAGGTCAAAATTCAAATTTTTACGGTGAAATTTGGCGTCAAAATCTTTAAAACTCAAAATTTTCTAATAACCTTAGAATTTCATTTTATGGTGTATTTCAAATTCTGGTAGAGAAATTTTTCAAATTCAATTTTTGGAGGGAAATCAGAAATCACCATTAAGAAATCCTTCAACTTAGAAAACTCGGGAAAGGAATTAACTTCAAACGAACACAACTCTTGAACCTTAAACCAACATCAATCACAACTCCTATTTCTTTGCAACGATCCAAGATCAACTTTATCACACACCGAAATTAAATTGAAATGGAATCAAGTTCAAAAAAGAGAGATACACAAGGGCTATTAATGCAAGAAAAAGAGAGAGAATCGAAAGAGAAATGCATGGCATGTTTTAGATTACTTCATTCACACCTTAAGGTCCTCTCAAACAAAGACTTAGCAGGAACTCATACCGATTATGGATTTAAACGGGCATTTCCATCACTCTTTGGAGAAGACATTGAGATGTTCACAAAAACTATGTTCCTCAACGTGGATCAACTGGAGAAGCAACTTGAAAACGGAGAATTTCACGAGAATGGATCCACGGTCGTCTTTAAAGTGCTCAAGGAACAGTTTTAGCAATTTATCGATTCCTGGTTCTCTTCGGATTATGAAAGTGTAATGGCACGCAAGTATTTTCTAGAATACACTCGAATCGAGGTTCAAACTTTCAAAGACATATTGATCCAACAAATGGACTCTATTGAGAAGTCAATTGCTGAAAGAGTACTTCATAGAAGAGAGTATGACAGAATGATGAATGAAAGGAAGTTGCAGACTCAAGAGGAACATTCTAATGAGGTTAAAGAAATGGGTGCTAGTTTGGTTGTTACGAAAAGCAGTGGGACTAAATCAAAACAACAACAAGAAAAACGCATATCAGGGAATGATACTAATGCTGAAAGTGCATACATCAGACCCATTTATGACACAGAGCCTTTGGCTGAGGTACCAAATTATAACATTTTTTATGTCAATGATATGATTTCTTCATCTTCTGAAATACAGCATTCTGAGCAACCTCAATTCACTAATGAAGGAGAGGTTGACCAGAATGTTGAACAATTTCACGACAAATGTCCTTCACTTGTTTCATTAATTGAAAACAAAACAACTGAACTGTCAAAACAAACTCTCGAGTCTGAAAAATCTTTGTCATCGGTGCTTAAAGGAAAAGAAAAAGTTTTTGCGGAAAACTATGATAATGCCAAAATCAAGTTTGATTTTGAAAAACTTGAAACAAAAAATATTGAGTTGGAATATACTGTGGCATTTGAAACAGATTTACAAAAACCTGTTTGATTCAATCAAACGTTCACGAGTTCAGACACAAAACTCAAACAAGAAACAAAAAGAGACTGAAGATTTGAAGTCTCAATTGTCTGAATTCGCTGATAAAAAGTTTGAAAATGTTTTGCAAAAGATTGAATCAATGAAAATGAAAAAGGTTGAGTCTCAAATCACAAAAGTTTCCTTTCCAAATACCCTGTTCAATTCTAATACTCCAGATTTTGAAAAGGAAACGGGGGAGAAAATGTATCTTTTTGAAAATGAAATTGAAAATGAAAATCATGTGCTTCAAACAAAAGTGGTTGAGCTTGAAACGCTTTTAGCTCAACAAACAAACGATTTTGAGGATGCCAAAACTGACTTTTTCAACAAAACGACAAAATTCGAAAATTATTTTGAAAGACTTGAAAAAGAAAATGTTGAGTTCGAACGGAAATTGGCTCGTAAAACGGATGATTCTAAAGCCGAAAAAGATCAACTTTTGAAACAAATTGCCTCTTTAGAATCAAAATTTGCATCTCAAGATTATCTTTCTCTTCAAAAAGAATACTGTGATTTGAGAACTTCATACAATGCTTTAAAAGTGAAGTTTGAATCTCTTAACCGATCAAAGGGAAAAGCTCCTATTTCAAATTTTTCAACACCAGAAGTGAGTGTTTCGAAGAAGGTTTACACGGGTGAATCTTCAAAATCATTTTCGAAAAAGGTTTCCCAGTTTACAACTTATTCTTTGCAAAAAGGAAGGAAGTTTTCGAAGAAACAAATTTTTTTCTGAAACACTTACTTCTCAAAAGTTTTCAAATCCAAATGCTTCAAAAGTAAAGACTCAAGTTTTTCAAACTCCACATTCTCGTTTTACACTGGTAAAGCAAGTGTGGAGACCAAAGCAAAGTCGTTCAAAACCTTTCAAATATTCAATACCAGAATTACTTTCGCTGCAACATAAGAATGACTATGCTTTGAACATTCCAAATACCGGAAGGTTTCCATTCATCACAAAAACAAATCTTCAAAGAGAACCCATGAGGTTCAACTCTAGATGGAAATCTTCTTCTTCAGATTTTAAAACTCCAAGAGAAACACCGGGTTTCTCAAACAATTTTCAACGGAAAAAGAGTTTTAAATCTCCATTGATTCCACGAGTGTGATTTCAAAATGAAACACCGGTTGTTGGTCCACAAATTGTATATGGATCACTAAGTAGTCTTGAATACCTAGTAGATGGTTAGGATAAATCCGAACCAATCTAAGTGAGAAACCCTAGGTGATTGTTATTGTTAATGCGGAATCTTAACAAGAACAATTAAGAACACAAGCAAAGATATCACTAACTTCGTATATTGATTATAATCACAATCGTGAACTCGTACAATTCTCTCACACACACTAACAATCTTTAGGGATCCTTTTATAACACTAGGAAACCCTAATACTAACCGACTCAGAAGATATTCACAAATCTTCTATAGAGATACATACACGTTTTGTATCTTCTCCTAACATAACTCTAACAGACTTTCCTAACTTCATGACCAGACTTAACTTTACAAGTCAAACAGACTTAAACATGCTACCAGACTTAACATTACATTACCAGACCTAATAACACAAACAGACCTAACTTAGATAAACTACCAGACCTAAGTTGTCTTCTCTTGATTCGTGTTATAATTCCCAACAATCCTCCCCTAACTTGATCTTAATGCTCCATGAACTTCAAGTTCTTCTGATTAAGCCTTCTGAGGATTGAATCTTGAACACTTTGAACTGTATTTAGGTCTTGTTCCTTTCTAGCAGCTTGAATCTTGATAAGCTCTTCTGATATGGTCTTTGCAGCAACATTGACTATATGTACATCAATTCATATTAAGTTTCATATCTATTCTCATCACTTCCAGGTGTGTTAACTCCTGTGAGAGGTGAATCATTGAAATTTAATGGATTTGATGTCTCTTTACCAATAGCCATCACTACTGGAGTAGCCAAATGTTTTGGTGTGTAAGACCATGGTACACTGATAACCATATGATTTTTAGCAAATCATCAGCTTATCAACGGATTTGTTAAGTCTTTACCAAAAGCCGTTTGCTTCTGGACTAGTCAATTCTTTGATGGAAAAGCACCTCATCATGGTGAATTGATTACCATTTATGGTTTTCCACAGCCTTTACCACAAGCCATAACCTTGTGGGCTAGCCAACTCTTCACATATCTTAGATATGGTGAGTTGAATACCATACAATTTTTGGCAAATTGTCAGCCATAAACGGATTTGAGCAATCTTTACCTGTTAGCCGTTTGCTCAGGATTAGCCAGTCCTTATGTTGATAAGACAAGGTGGACTGATAACCTTTTGATGTGTTAGTGCAAAGCACCTCCACCAAGTGAGAAGTTCTAATAGTCACACTTAACAACTTGTGAAAATATACTTAATCCAGCATTGCCTATAAAAGAAATAAAAGACACATATAAAAACAAATATATATATATATATATATATATATATATATATATATATATATATATATATATATATATATATATATATATATATATATTTTATGACTAACAGAACTAAAAACAAAACTACAAGACTTAAAGATAACATAAATGCTGGTAAGTATTCATACTTTACATACTTCACAGTTTGACCTCCCCTTAGGCCAAACCTCCCCTTAACTCAAACTAGGGGTTCATCATACCAATGTTAACTACCAGATAATTGAATCTAGGACCATCAAATGCCTTAGTTAACAGGTCAGCAACATTAAAATCTGTATGTATTTTCTCCACTCTAATCAACTTCTTTTCAAAGCAATCCCTAATGAAGTGATGCCTGATTTCTATATGCTTAGTTTTAGAGTGATATACTTGATTCTTAACAATACAGATAGTACTCTTATTATCTATGTGGATAACAGTATTCATAAAATTCAAACCATAGTCCAGCATCTGATTCTGAATCCACAAAACTTGTCCACAGCAATGAGCAGTTGCTACATACTCAGCCTCAGTAGTTGAATTAGCCACAATCGTCTGCTTCTTGCATTGCCAAGATATTAACCTCCTTCCAAGGAACTGACAACCTCCTGTTGTTGATTTCCTATCCATGCTTGCACCAGCATAGTCACTGTCTGAATAAGCTGTCAGGTCAAAAGATGACTCCTTAGGATACCAAAGGCCCAAATTTGGTTTGCCCTTTAAGTACCTAAAGATTCTATTCACAGCTTGAAGATGTGAAGTCTTTGGTTGAACCTGAAAGCGTGAACAAACACAAACTGCATACATAATATCAGGTCTAGAAGCAGTAAGATACATGAGAGAACCTATCATGGATCTGTAAAGATGCACATTCACATCAGCAGCATCTTCATCCTTTGTTAAAGGCACCTTGTTCTCCATGGGAGTGACTGCTGTCTTCACATTTGAGAACTCAAACTTTCTCAAAATTTCTGCAACATACTTGTCTTGGGAAATAAAAAGTCCATCATCCTTTTGCTTAACTTGCAGTCCCAAGAAAAATGTAAGTTCTCCCATTGAGCTCATTTCAAACCTGCTCTTCATTAAACCTTCAAATTCATCACACCAAGACTTTCTTGTTGATCCAAAAATGATATCATCCACATAAATTTGGACAAGAATGATATCCTTCTGGTCTCTCTTAATGAATAAAGTCTTGTCAATGACACCCCTGATGTATCCATGTTCTTCAAGAAACTGAGAAAGAGTTTCATACCAAGCTCTAGGAGCTTGATGAAGACCATATAAAGCTTTAATAACCTTATACACTTGATTGGGGTTAGAAGGATCCTCAAAACCAGGAGGTTGATGTACATACATATCTTCTTCAATAGTGCCATAGAGGAAAGCACTTTTGACATCCATCTGATACACCTTGAATCCTATGTATGATGCATAGGCCAAAAATAACCTGATAGCCTCAATTCTTGCCACAGGAGCAAAAACCTCATCATAATCTATGCCCTCCTCCTGTTTGTATCCTTGTGCTACTAGCCTTGCTTTGTTCCTTACAACTACCCCTCTTTCATCCCTTTTATTCCTGAAGACCCATTTAGTACCAATAACTTTAGCTCCATTAGGTAGGTCTACAAGAACCCATACTTTCTGTAGCTTGAACTGCAACAACTCTTCTTGCATAGCTTCTACCCAACTTTCCTCCCCTAAAGCTTCAGAAACTGTAGTGGGTTCACTTTGAGAAAGAAAGCAAGCAAATAAGCAATGTTGCTGGTCCTTATGATTGACCCTTTGTTGTTGCTTAATCAGGCTAATGAGTGCAAGTGAATCAGACTGATGTTGCACCTTACTTCTTGTTTGAACAGCAGACTTGGGATTACCAATTATTTGGCTCTTGGGATGAATGGTGTGAATCCTGAGAGTGGGGGTTGGACTTACCTCCACTTCAGTGGGTAAGTTGTTGAAATCAGTAATAATGCCTCCTTCATCATAGGAAGCCCCATCAAAAACACCTTCATTAGGATTAGGAAATACTTCAAGTTCTGGCATCTCAGAATCAACACAAGCAACACTTGAAGAAAGGTCTGGTTGAACACCACTACCAGACTTAAAATGGGAAGTACTGGTAATGTTAGGGGATATGACTTTGCCAGACTTAACTTCAGAATCCTTTTCCTGAGAGGAAGAATTCTTGATTTCTGCTTCAGCTGCATCAGACTTGTTTTCTGAAGATGGAATCACAACAAGCTCAGCCACATCATCAATGTTCCCTGAATTAGAAGGATCTTTGGTACCTGCATTGTTAGTAACTTCTTGGGTACCTGCAATAGGGTTAATTTGATTCTCCTTGGAGACAGGAATATAATTCATAGAATCAGTCAAATAATCAATATCAAACATCCATCTATGACCAATTCCCTTGACATTGGGTTTTTCTTCAAGAAAGTTTACATGCAGATTTTCTTCGACTTTCTTGGATACCAGATTGTAAACCCTAAAGGCTTTACTGTTTAATGCATACCCAACTAAAAACCCTTCATCAGACTTTCCTTCAAATTTTCCAAGAACACTTAAAGTATCAAGAATGGTAACATGACACCCAAAAGGTCTTATATGGCTAACAACTGGTTTATGGCCAAACATAAGCTCATAAGGGGTTCTATTTTGAGGCTTGGTCACTCTAACCCTATTAAAGATGTAGCAGGCATTGCTGACTGCTTCAGCCCAAAATGTAGTAGGTAAAAGTGAATCTGCTAGCATAGTCCTAGCTGCCTTAATAAGTGTCCTGTTCATTCTCTCTGCAACTCCATTTTGCTGAGGAGTTCTTGCATTACTGAATTGTTGCTTAATTCCTTTATTACCACAAAAATCTAGCATGCTCTTGTTTTTAAACTCAGTGCCATTATCACTCCTAATGATTTTAACTCTTTTATCAATAAGGTTTTCAATCTGTCTAATGAAAGTTTGAATCAAAGGGGTAGCTTCATCCTTCCTAGACATAAAGAACACCCAACAATATCTAGTACAATCATCTGTAATGACAAGGCAATAGCATGCATGATTAATACTATGGACATATGTAGGGCCAAAAAGATCCATATGTAAGGTATGTAAAGGTTCAGTGATTAATCTTTCTAATTTAACCTTACAGGATGCCCTATGTTGTTTTCCCTTGTTGCAAGCCACACAAGTATGATCATTTTTAAACAATTTTGAAGGCAAACCTCTCACAAGGTTATTCTTCACAAGTTTATTCATATTTTTGAAATTCACATGGCCTAACCTTCTGTGCCACAACTTAGATTCATCCAATGTAGCTTTTGCGATTAAACAGGTAGCACCTTTTGCAGGATTAGATGCTTTCATATCAAAACTGTACATTTTGTGTTGTCTGGGAACTTTAAGAAGAATCTGATGTTCTTCAGGCATCTTAAAGTCCGGAGTCAACACAAGACAATCAGTTTCAGTAAAAAGCACCTTATGCTGAGTATCACAAATTTGTGATATTGAGAAAAGGTTGACCTGCCCAAGTACTTTCACAAAAGATACATTGTCAAATTCTATGTTGCCCACAATAATTCTTCCTTTACCAGTTATCTGTCCCTTGCTTCCTCCAAAAGTAACAGAACCTCCTTCGAATTCATGAAAATCATTAAGATAGTTCTTGTTACCAGTCATGTGCCCAGAGCATCCACTGTCAAGAATTCCTCTATCTTCCATATAGCAAAGTGGATGATCCTGCACAAAAAGAAGAGAAAATTAGTTTCTCTTAGGAACCCAGGCCTGAGTAGGCTTGGGTCCGCCTTGTGGATCAATATGCTTAAACTTCTTAATTGAACCTGATCCACTGTTGTTTTGGGATTTATACATGGATTTATTTTTGTTTGAATCCCAAGACATACATGCTGAGGTCTTAACAGCAGAACCCCCATTCCCCTTTAAAGGTTTTGCTGTTTGCTTTGCAACTTGTCTTCTCACAGGTGAATGATTTTTATAAAAATTATTTCTTTGAAAATTTGCATTCACCTGAGGTTTTTGAAAAGGTTGTTTGGGTCTCACAAAACCAGTGTTTACAATAGGTCTCAGAGAATTAACATAACCAGTATTCACTTTAGGCCTCATAGAATTAACATTTTGCCTATACATATCAAAGTTTCTGTAGCCAGACCTAAAATTTGGTCTACCAGAATTAACATAAGAGTTAGGTCTGGTAGTGTTATTTAGTTGTACAGGTCTGGGAACAAACTGGTTAGCATGATTAACTCTACTAGCATTATTCCAAACTGGTTTATTTGAACCATGACCCTTATTAACATTCATTCTCTTTTGCTCAGCCTCTCTTTTCATTCTCTTTTCATGGAAGTCACAATCTCTTATTAAATGACTCAAACTTCCACAACAAAGCATCTTTTAGGAGCATAAGTATAACTACTCCTACTTTCTCTGTGAACACTATTGCTTCTAGGTGACTCACTCATTTTAACAGATTCCCTAGGAGATTTTATGTAATTGACACAACTAGGTTTAACTGTCTCAGTCTTTGGTTCAGTCACTACAGGTTTAGTAACAACAGGTTCACACTTCTCAACAACCTTAGGTTCAGGATTCTCTTTTTCCTCATTATTTGACTCAGACTTAGAGTGATCAGAGGAACTATCAATAGATCCTTCAGAGTCATTGGATTGACAAGAAGAATACCTACTGGATTTGTCCTCTGAGGTGGTTGGTTCAGGCACTTGAGGACCTTTCTTACCATACACAAAGAGTGAATCATCCAACTCTTCTTTTTCAAGAGGAGTATAGTCATCACTCAAAGGTGGTGGTACTCCCTTAAAGTCACCAGTCTTAACAAACCTATTATACAAAGGCTTATCAGCATAGTCCTCTTCTTTATTCTTAAATATAGCCCTATTCTCATTTTCCTCATATCCTAAGCCACATTTTTTATTTGACTTAATTTGAGAATCCCAACACTTAAACAAGTTATTATTTGAACTGTTCCACTGATCTACCTTTTTTCTCAGCTCATCCCTTTCCTTCTGAATTTTAAGCCCTAATTGTCTATACCTTGTAAGCTTTTCATCTTGTTCATATATTTTATTAGCTTGAAAGTACAGTTTTTCATTTAAAGCAGCATGTTGGTTTTGAAGGGTGACCTTTTGTGCCTCTAAAGTTTTTACAGCATTTTTATGTGCTAATAAATTTACTTCTAGATCACCTATTTGTTCTTGCTGCTCATCACACAAAGCCTTAACATGATTATATGAGTCAGTGCATAATTTAGAGCATAATGATACCTCATTACCAATGGCCATGAGAGCATGATCAGACTCCTCATTCACTCTTGGATGCTCACCCCAGTTGACTCCTCCAGCTTCCATTGTCAGCAGGCTCATCTGATTCTTTTCCATCTTCCCATCATCATCTCTTTTCCCATCAGCAGGCTTCTTCTCTGGACAATCTCTTGAAAAATGTACATGCTTGTGACAGTTGTAGCATTCAACAGTCCTCTTTGTGTATCCCACTGGTGATTTGTTGTTGAAGTTGATAGTCCTCCCATATTGCTTCTGAAATCGTTTGACCCTTAAAGCAACCATGGCAATGTGCCATTTTATGTCCATCTCCTCAACTTCAGCATCATTAATTTGTTCAAGGTCTTCACTAATAAAGCTCTCATCCTCCGTTTGATTGGCAAAGAAAGAATGTATCACCTCATCAGTAAAACTTGAAGCAGACCTTTCACTTGAAGGAGTTTCATAGTTACCAGACCTAACACCACCAGATTTAACCTTGTAAGTACTGCTTTTGTTTTGTGACACAAAAGCAACATTTGATGAACTGGTTGAAGCCTGAGTGTTGTTACTGATGTCCCTTTCAAACATCCTGAGATTATTGTATAGGTCATCAGGTGTCATTGAATCTACTTCCTCCTTAATCCTCATCGCCACAGATACATTGCCCCATTCTGATGGTAAAGACCTAAGGAATTTGTGATTTGCATCCTCATTTGAAACTGCTGCACCATGAACTTCCAGTTGTGTTAACAGATGTTGAAATCTGTCATAGCCCTTCTCCAAACCTTCAGTCTTTGAAACACTGAATGTTTCAAATTGCTGTTTAAGAACAGCCTTTTGCATCTTCTTGGAGTTAGCATTACCTCCAAATCGTTTCTTGATAGCTTCCCACATCTCCTTTGCATCAAGAATGCCATGAAACCTTTGTAGATGCTCCTTAGGAATAGCCATAAGAAGCAAGGTTCTGGCCTTCTTTTCCTTCTCCACAGCCCTAATCTCCTCTGCAGATACTGGTGGCATTATTCTGAGCTGCCCATCATTCCCTTGTGAAATTCTCTTCTTAGAATTTCCCTTTTGAATCACCTTCCATACATCACTATCAATGTATTCCAGATAATGTTCCATCTCCATGGCCCATATATCATACTCTTCTCTTTTCAGTAATGGAAGTTTTATGTTTGAGATTGTGGTTGTGGAAGGGATGGGTTGTTGTTGTGTTTGGGAGTTACTGGTTTCGGTTTTTCCTTCATCTTCATGGTTTGATTTCTCATCCTCACTGTTATGGATTGAGAAAGTTTCACTGTTAACAGGCTTATCGAATTCAGACATTGTGTAGGGTGATTTGAGTGAGAATTAGGTTTTTGAGATTTAGTGTTCTTCGAATTCAGAGACTCTCTCCTTGCTCTGATACCACATGTTGGTCCACAAATTGTATATGGATCACTAAGTAGTCTTGAATACCTAGTAGATGGTTAGGATAAATCCGAACCAATCTAAGTGAGAAACCCTAGGTGATTGTTATTGTTAATGCGGAATCTTAACAAGAACAATTAAGAACACAAGCAAAGATATCACTAACTTCGTATATTGATTATAATCACAATCGTGAACTCGTACAATTCTCTCACACACACTAACAATCTTTAGGGATCCTTTTATAAAACTAGGAAACCCTAATACTAACCGACTCAGAAGATATTCACAAATCTTCTATAGAGATACATACACGTTTTGTATCTTTTCCTAACATAACTCTAACAGACTTTCCTAACTTCATGACCAGACTTAACTTTACAAGTCAAACAGACTTAAACATGCTACCAGACTTAACATTACATTACCAGACCTAATAACACAAACAGACCTAACTTAGATAAACTACCAGACCTAAGTTGTCTTCTCTTGATTCGTGTTATAATTCCCAACACCGGTTTTCAGCTCTCGTTGGAATTCAACATCTTTAAATCAGATTGACACAACTTAAAAATGGATTTCAAAATTTGGTAAACCCGTTAGCGTCGTGCTTAAATGGGTTCCCAAGGTTGTATTCTAATCTAAACTTTATATGACTTCTTAGTACTTCAGCTAAGGACTCGGACTTCAACATTACGACTTGTACACACATTACGGTGTACAACTCGGGTTTCAAAGAAAGGAAAGTGCCTTGCTAAACCATTCTTTAAAACCAAGCGTGCACTAATCCTAAAAACTTCTTAATCTTGAGCAAAATTTATTCAAAATTTTTCAAAAAGTTTTTCAAAATTCTTCAAAATTTTGCCCAAGATTTTCAAATCTTTACTCCCCAATTCGCTCCAAAGTTTAAAAATGTCAAAACGTATGCTAGTTTTGAGGGGGAGTGTGTCTGAGTATAACGTTTTTTAGTTACCTTGAAGCAAAATTTATTCAAGAATTTTTCAAACTGAAATTTCCAAATCTTTCAAAATTTTGCTTCAAGAAGACTCATTCCCTTAAACTATAAAAAGTTTAAAATTCTCAAAACAAATGCGAGTTTTGAGGGGGAGTATTTCCTAAAACAAAAATGTTCCATCAAAATCATACTTAATGGCTTGTGTATACATCATAGTGCACAACCCATACTTGTAATGAAAGGACCCTGTGGTACGCTTCAGTGCCACAATTCTCATATAAGGAGCGAAAGTTTCTTACTATTGAGTAGAATTAACCAGAATTTTCGAAGTTTTTCAAAATTCTGCTCAATAGAACAAGTATTCCCTTGTCAAGGGGGAGTATTTGAAAAACAAAATCTTTGTTCTGAAAAACAAAAGTTCTTGAAATTCTTCTCATAAACCTCAAAAAGCATATTTTAATCAAAAGTTTATCAAAAACAACATGAATATGCTATTTTTGAGGGGGAGAATAAAGATATGATTAAAATATGGTAATAAAAGGTTGAAATCTCGTATGAGCTCGACTCAGAATTGAACCCTCGAATTGACGATAGCAAAAGTCAGTAGTCGAAAAGACATGTCCGGGACGGGTAATAATTTCAAGCCAGTTTATCTGGTGATGTAAACGTGTCTCTTAAAGGACGTGTCTGAGTAGAATGTACTGATTTCGAGAGATTTCCTTGAATATGATCTGGACGGGTAATAATTTCAAGCTAGTTTTACTAGTGATTTAAACGTGTCTCGCAACGATCATGTTCATTGAAAAGCAATCCATTCAAAAAGTGCTAACTCTACCCGACATGTGCAAATTTACCTTAAATACTTATGAGCACATGTTAAGGGGGAGTATTTCTGAAAATCACAAAACTCTCAAAGTATTAACAAAATATGTTTTTACAATCATAAGCACTTTGAGAGATTTTCAAAAAGTTTGGTTTATGGCAAGAATAGGATAGTCATGGAGATATAAGGTGACTAAGGTTAGGAAAAACCGTCCTATGATTCGTCAGAGCCGGAGGGATCTACCCAAGGACAATACCAATAGTTTAGAACTAGAAAGTCCTAGGTATGTGATGAAGCGAAAAGTGTACCGATTTTAGGGGGTCATTTAAGCCCTAAATCGTATTTATTTGATCAAATACTGCCCTAAATCGTTCCTTTTGTCATTTTAGGTACTTTGGAGAAGAAATCTGGAAAAGGAAGCATTTTGGACGTTTTTGGAGCATAAAAGTGAAGAAAACGACAAAGTCTCAAAATCGGCTGGAAAAGTACCTTTGACGGCGTCAGGGATTGTTCCAGACGGCGTCATGGATTGGCAAAAGAGGTGGATATGAAAAATACACATGATAAGCCAGAGAATTTTACAATGGAAAATCTGACGGCGTCACCCTTTAAGGTGATCAAGGCCATCACGGTTTAACTTAAAGAGAGACGGCGTCAAGCTCATTTCTGACGGCGTCAACCTTTGATAAGCCAGAGCGGATTTTGGAGCATTAAAGAGGGACGGCGTCAAGAAGGCCATCCAGGAACCCTAGAAACGGCGAGGTGACGGCGTCAAGATCTACAACGTGACGCCGTCAGCCCTTAAACTCTATATATAGTTTTGCAATTTTTTGTCATTAGTGTGCAATTTTTAGGGTGCAACTTTGTGAGGAGAAACCCTAAGACGAATTTCTGCCATTTTTAAGGGTTTTCATACCCTTGGATCTCCTATGTTTAATTGAAGATAAGTATTCATTTAATCAATCAATATGTCTATGTGTTGTTTGATTACATCTTGTTCTTGTCTTTTAATTAACATGCTAGGCTAGATTTATCTTATGTTTGCTTAGATCTAATGAAACCTAACTATTGATTATTGGTTATTAGTGTGTTATTAATTGTATTGGATGATTGTTCATCGATGTTAGGCTTAAGAAAACTGGCTAACTTCCTATACGGTAACTTGCTTGAACGTCTTAAGAAACATGAACCAATGCGTACTAAGGTTTTTATGGTTGTATTTAATGCATGAGCGAATTCTAGTGATCCCATGTTAGGAGCTTCTTAGCCGGCTCGACATAGGAGTGAAGTAGGAGCTTGTAGAGTTGGGGAAGTACGTACGCCACCCCACGATTGGTATTAAGGAATACACCCGTCATCCACGCAATTAATACACACTAATCAACCGGTAAAAGATAATTAGGGAGTAAGGAAATCTAAGTAAACACATTTCTCTCCACATAAGTTTCACGACCTTTCTATTTTCAGTTATTTTATTTTATTTGTATTCGTAGTTATTTGGGTTAGTTGACTAGCAACTAATTCCGCCCACTCCTTCAAACCCGAGATTTTACTTGCTTTTATAAAAAATATAAAAATACAAAAAGAATCTTCCCTCACCCTTAGACCTATTAAAGTAGTCTTTCAATCCTAACGACACTATTCCCTGTGGAGAACGATCAATCCCCCATACTTACCACTACACTATACTACATCGGTCAGGTACACTGCCTGGTGGGGTTGTAAGCCTCTTGAGATCCCTCGAGAGGTAAAACCTGTTGTAAGGTCGCAAAACCACGCATCAAGTTTTTGGCGCCGCTGCCGGGGAATAGTTATTGTTTAGGTTGAATTTTTATTTTATTAGGTCTACTCACTAGATTCCTTTCTAGTGAGATTTTTATTTTATTTTTCTAGGTTTTCTTTAGTCTATCTATTTTCTTCGTGCTTTTGTTCGTATAAGATTTTCATTGACTATTCAGTTTGCCATTATGGAAAACGCGAATCCACCCCTTACACCTGGCGAAGTGGCTTTGTTGCGTAGCCAACTTGAGAATGAGATTAGCGAGCTCAGAGAGCTCAATAGAATGATTGATATAGAGCTTGATTATGCCTTGAACAACTTAGAGACCGCCATATACTCAGATAATTACTTAGAACGTAATAATCTTACGGTTGAGAAGTTGATTGAGAAAATTGATGAAGTGAAGGTAGATCCTAGGTTGGATGATTATTTCAATGAATACCCCACTAAGGAGGAGATTGCTTACTATAACAACCTAGTTGATAACCCTCGACCACCTTTTGTTAGAATTGACCCAAAGATTAAGAGGGGTGATCCCGGGAATGTGAAGATACCATGTATGATTGGGTACCAATACGTTGAGCATGCTTACATTGACTGTGAATCCCCAATCAACGTGATGTCCTCAGGCCTTTATAGCCAGATCATAAACACACCACTTGAGCCTAGGAAAGACCCCAAGTGCCCCGGCGGAGTTTGCAACTTCGTTGGAAGGATTAAGGATATGCATATCCTTGTTGGGAATTTTACCTTTGTCACCAACTTCATGATCTTAGAAGATTTGGCAAGTGTTGTTGACTGCCGCCTATCTCGCGTGGTGTTAGGAAAGCCGTTTATTGAAGCATCCAATTTAAAGTATGATCGTTTAAGAGGCACGGTTCAGTTTTCTAATCACATAGATAGGATCACATATAGGATGCCTTATCGGGTAAATGAATTTCGTTTTGTGCCTCGATTTGACAAGGACAACATTGGTGCGATTGAGGACATCAATGATGAGGATAAAGAGAAAGGCATGGACTATGTTTGGAATAAGAGAAGCCTTTATTATAAAGATTGCTTGAACCTAGGACCTAAATACAAAGTTGATATGGAGGTTGTAAGGATGATTAGAGGGGCAATTGAGAAGCAAAACGGAAAAACGTAGAACCCGTGACTTTGAGTCTAGCTACAAGACTCGTTAATAAAGAAAAGCGCTTCTTGGGAGGCAACCCAAGCTTTATTTGTTTGTGTGTTTATTTATTTGTTTGTTTGATTTTATTAGTTTCCGTATGTATGTTTAATTTTTATTATTATTGATTCATGTTCAAAACTAAATTGTGAAAATGCTTTATCTTGTTTTTAACTTCATCTTAACTATATATAAAGGTATTTTGCGAAAGTTAAGTGTAAGGGAAATCCAAATCAGTTTATTAGAACAAATGAACATGAATCATAACAATAATAAATTAACATACATATTAGTATTTGTTTGAGTCAAATGCTTGTATCGAGTCATAATGATATTTTGCAGGAATTCCAGGAAGTAAGGTATAGGTTTTTCCAGAAATTTTCCAGAAACTTAACATGAGAATTCTGTCGGATTATTTCTGACGGCGTCAGGATTTACAACCTGACGGCGTCAGGTGTTAATTTTATGAAATTTTTGAAAGTTTTATTTTCATAAAAAGTTTTTATTAAATCTCTAACTTATAATCTCCAGGAATCTGCAAAATAATCATTCCACAAGCATTATATCCTTATATATAGATTTATCCCGCCGATGTTATGCAGGTTTTCGTGTTTGTTTTCTCAGGTTTAACAAGTTATTTTGGACAAGGAGATGTATGTGGAATCAAGCTTTTGGCGATGCATTAAGTCTTGGAGCTTCTACATTCTCTTGGAAAAAGATCTAACCATGTTACCCTTTTATCCACCGAGCGAATCAGGGGAGTATTTGATTTCATTCTTTTACCTTATTTACTTTTACATCTTGTTATTTGAACATTGGGGATAATGTTCATCTTAAGTGTAAGGGGGGTAAATTACGATACCTTAGAGAATGCAATTACGCTTGATTTTTGTTTGTTTAATGGTAGATGTGTAATAAAACTGAGATAAATACCTGTTAGGGCAATTTTAGTGCCAAATTTAAAATTTTTTACAACATATAGGAGAGAAACTTTGATCTTAATGAGCATCTCACGGATAGGAGTTATATGACTAGCACAAAAACCGTACCACTAAAAAATTTTCCACCCCCAAATATGTGAGGATCGCCCCTAGAATTGGTAGGAAAAGCATTTATGCTATGATGTGTGTACCGGTAGCACTTAGATTCTAGAACTTGCGTTAGGACCATTCCGAGGCCACAAGTGAGACTACATTCGTGTAGTTAGATTTACTACATGATAAGAGGCATTAGGATTAACCCATTGTTTTACACCTGTGTTTTTGTTATAATTACATTGGCTACATTGGTCAAGTAATTCTCCCACACCCTTTGCGTTGTACTCATTTTTAGTACACGATACCCCTAGTACACCCCTCAGAGCCTATCTTTTCGTTTCGACGTTTAAGCATTTTACTTAAAGGAAGAATTTGTTTACACCCCACTTAAATGTACACCCAAATCGCCTTAGCCTACCTTGTATGCACTCATCTTTAGTGCATTATTGTGACAACATTTGTTTAAACCCCAAGTTAATTATCTAATTGATTACATGGTTGCTAAGTCGAGTCATATCCTTGTACATATTGTTTTGGGACGATTGGGACTCATGGGTAAAGTACTAGTGTAATGGAGTAATGGGGAAGAACAACATTATTACCCCCATATGTGCTAAATATTTTAAAAGTACTCCAAGTGTTTCGATTATCTTAATTCGAGTCATTAGAATAATTATTTGTAAAGTTATGTAAAAGTTCAAGTGTAAGGGGAATGCAACGCCCCTATGATGTATTATTTTGGATGGTAGGGCAAGAGTGTATGGAAAAAAAAAAAAAAAAAAAAAAAAAAAAAAAAAAAAAAAAAATCGAAAAAAAAAATCTAGAAAAATACAAAAAAATGAGAAAAAGAAAAATAGAAAAAACATACGGACTACCATCCCGTTTCATTTTATGTTTATTTTATGTTTTTGTTATTTTGTTTTTAGCTTAAGTCGAGTCTAGTCTTGGCTTAGCAACGCCATATTGTACATGTAATTAATCAAGATCTTTAACTCGCCACCAGTAAAATATCCCTTATCCAACAAAACCGTGTTTATCATATCCCTACACCTCACGTTATAACCCATGTAAAAGCCCTCTTTGATAGTTTATCTTAGGTGCTTACGCCTAGTGGAGAAGGTTTTCGACCCTTTCCTAAGCCTATGGTAATCTATTTGCTATGACAGGTAGTGAGAGATATTATCCGTTTTCATTTATGAGATATACTTTTATGACACCTGAGAGATGCGAGTATCTAAACACTACTTGTGAGGTGCTAGTGTGTAATCTCCGTGCTTATTATGATTAAAGTGGAACGACTATTTATTGTAATTACTTTTATATTAGCATTAAATGACCCCTAACTCGTATTTTGATTAGAATAAAAGCGCATTTGCTTGAGGACAAGCAAATCTCAAGTGTAAGGGTATTTGATGAAGCGAAAAGTGTACCGCTTTTAGGGGGTCATTTAAGCCCTAAATCGTATTTATTTGATCAAATATTGCCCTAAATCGTTCCTTTTGTCATTTTAGGTACTTTGGAGAAGAAATCTGGAAAAGGAAGCATTTTGGACGTTTTTGGAGCATAAAAGTGAAGAAAACGACAAAGTCTCAAAATCAGCTGGAAAAGTACCTTTGACGGCGTCAGGGATTGTTCCAGATGGCGTCATGGCTTGGCAAAAGAGGTGGATATGAAAAATACACATGATAAGCCAGAGAATTTCACAATGGAAAATCTGACGGCGTCACCCTTTAAGGTGATCAAGGCCATCACGGTTTAACTTAAAGAGAGACGGCGTCAAGCTCATTTCTGACGGCGTCAACCTTTGATAAGCCAGAGCGGATTTTGGAGCATTAAAGAGGGACGGCGTCAAGAAGGCCATCCGGGAACCCTAGACACGGCGAGGTGACGGCGTCAAGATCTACAACGTGACGCCGTCAGCCCTTAAACTCTATATATAGTTTTGCAATTTTTTGTCATTAGTGTGCAACTTTTAGGGTGCAACTTTGTGAGGAGAAACCCTAAGACGAATTTCTGCCATTTTTAAGGGTTTTCATACCCTTGGATCTCCTATGTTTAATTGAAGATAAGTATTCATTTAATCAATCAATATGTCTATGTGTTGTTTGATTACATCTTGTTCTTGTCTTTTAATTAACATGCTAGGCTAGATTTATCTTGTGTTTGCTTAGATCTAATGAAACCTAACTATTGATTATTGGTTATTAGTGTGTTATTAATTGTATTGGATGATTGTTCATCGATGTTAGGCTTAAGAAAACTGGCTAACTTCCTATACGGTAACTTGCTTGAACGTCTTAAGAAACATGAACCAATGCGTACTAAGGTTTTTATGGTTGTATTTAATGCATGAGCGAATTCTAGTGATCCCATGTTAGGAGCTTCTTAGCCGGCTCGACATAGGAGTGAAGTAGGAGCTTGTAGAGTTGGGGAAGTACGTACGCCACCCCACGATTGGTATTAAGGAATACACCCGTCATCCACGCAATTAATACACACTAATCAACCGGTAAAAGATAATTAGGGAGTAAGGAAATCTAATTAAACACATTTCTTTCCACATAAGTTTCACGACCTTTCCATTTTCAGTTATTTTATTTTATTTGTATTCATAGTTATTTGGGTTAGTTGACTAGCAACTAATTCCGCCCACTCCTTCAAACCCGAGATTTTACTTGCTTTTATAAAAAATATAAAAATACAAAAAGAATCTTCCCTCACCCTTAGACCTATTAAAGTAGTCTTTCAATCCTAACGACACTATTCCCTGTGGAGAACGATCAATCCCCCGTACTTACCACTACACTATACTACATCGGTCAGGTACACTGCCTGGTGGGGTTGTAAGCCTCTTGAGATCCCTCGAGAGGTAAAACCTGTTGTAAGGTCGCAAAACCACGCATCAGTATGATGAAAAAAGGAGAAATGAAATGAAAGGAGAAAGAAGGGGTTGAAGAATGAAAAAGAAAAGTAAAAAAAAATGGTGAAAAGAAATAGCCCTCCATTTGATCAACCTTAGGGCAGACACCGGGTTCAATACATATGCTACTGGATATTACTACGGTGACACTGGTATTGAAGATTAAGCCGTCATGGACCCAGTGACGTACTGCACTAAACCTTCTAGCCACTCAAGTGTCTCTCAAAAGACACTTGTTTCATTTCACACGGAGAACCCTTCATTATCTATCGACCTCTTACTCTGAGATGTGTTGATATTGAAAAGGAGGCAATCTGCTCCATGCCTTCGACGACTAAAAACCAATAAGCACTTATCGAGTCTAGAGCCATGAGATACATCAAAGATCTCTTAGGAACACTTAGTATTTCTACACTGGTTCTTCAACAAATGGAACACCAATTGTAAATTATAAGAGTGTCCTACGCAGGTCTAAGTAATCTGCCGAGAACATTCATGAGAGAATTCACATATTGTGATTCTCAGTGATTGAATGGAAATCCTGCCAGGGTCAACATCAAATAGCCCTGACAGCAGGTCACTTCGGTAATCCCTTGTGGATTACGCTTAGTGGTTCCAAACGGTCTACAGTCGTGGAGTTATACTTCGGTATACTCTAGTGGCTCAATGAATCGTTGATACACTTCGGTGTATCAGTGTAAGCTCTTTCGGGGAATCCGATTCAGAACGGCCTTGGGTAGGATTAGAGAAAGTCTTCACACTATGCTGTTGACAATCTCAAAGTCTGAATCTGTAAGTGCCGGATGATTTATTGCTAACTGTTAACCTGCAGGAAATCATGGAGACCGGGAATACCACCACCACCATTCCATCATGCTCATATCCCGAAGAAAAGTTCTCACAAAGACTAAGAGATAACAAAAGTTCAAAGAAGTTAAAGAAAAGTCAAAGATCGAGTAGAACAAAATTTCACAAGTTAAAGATTAAAGCTTATGAAGTTAGAAATACCTAAAGAACAAAAGTCAAAAGACATATGAGCATGGTGGAAAAGACGTAAAGACACGGTGATTAAAGAACGTCGGTGGAAGGCAAATCAATACATCACCATATCACATCACAACAAGAATAAAGAACAAAGATTCTAAAGACGTCGAAGCCGAAGAAGCAAAGAAGACGTCAAGCAACCTTGATGACCAATCCTTAGGAGGAGATTGTTGGGAACACGTTTTGTATTAATTCAAGTATTGGTCATTTAAGGTTGTAAAATCACAAAGCATATTTGGAAAAAAGAATCTAGCAAAGCTATTACACGAAGACTTAAAGTTCAAGACAACAAGCATCAAAGAAGATTAATGATCATCCATTTCTATTGATGGACCCATAACCTACATGTCACAGAATGAGATCTCAATGATCACCCCTTAGGGGAGATTGTTAGATACGCAAAAGTGATGATCATAAATGTAATCAAAGAGAGATCTCAATGATCATTCCTTAGGGGAGATTGTTGGGAATGCTTAAAGTGAAGATTATTATCGAGTCAATGAGTCTTGTAATATGGTCATGTAATAGCTCGTTAGAATTGGAAAAATATAGTCTACATGATAGTAGAAGTGTGCCATCTAGTTTAGTCATAGTATTTACGTTAATGTTGAAATAGTGAAATATGTAAAGACGACATACTTCCCTTATCTCATATCATGGAGGACTATATATATGTAAACCTCTCATTTGAGAGGTGTGGATTCTGAAGTGTAAGAGAAATTCCTCTCTTATTCTCTCTAGCTCCTTCTCTCTCTATTTGATCTAAAAAGAGTGACCTACAGAATGTAATTGCACCAGGCATGTATCTAGTTGATGAGACACCTAAGAAAGTATCTCCACAGACCTCTAATGTGTAAGCTTCAACTTCTACAGGACTAGGCACCTCTCCTAAGATTAGCAGATCCAAGACCAAAAAGAGTAGCAAGAAGACTAGTATCTGGAAACCTAAGAGCAGCTTACCTAAATTTCAAGAAGTAGAAGTTCACGCTAGGAATTTGAATTAGATGCATGTTATGTCTAAAATAGAATCAAGCTTTAAAACGTGTAATTCTAATGATGATGTAACGAATGCTAAAACTATGAATGTTTTGAATGATGTTATGGTTGATGCTTATTGTGTGTTTTGTCGTACTAGTATTTTGTCTGGAAATCATCAAAAATGTGTTGCAAAAACCCTTTTGTCTCGTACACAGAAACGTACTAATGGCATTTCCTCTAGGCTCACTACCGCTGCTAAGTCCATTTTAGGAAAACCGCCAAAAGTAGTTTCTAAGACCACTGTTGACAAGACCATAGTTACACCTAGAACAATCCAATCACCAAGTGCATTCACTAGGAAGAAAGCATAATCTAGCTGGACATGGCAGCGTTGGCTACAGCATAAACCTAGTTTCACTTGGGTACCAAAGATGCTTAAAAACTGTGTTACTAACCTAACGGGTTCCACCGTTACTGTCTCTCCATCTGCATAGTCTTCTTGTGATGCAGGTGATTCAAATTGTACTATGGATTGTTGATAGCGGATGTTCCCGACACATGACAGGCAACTTAAAACTTTTAGTAAACTTTGTCGCAAAGTTCATAGAACTGTCAGATTCGGGAATGATCATTTCGCCGCTATAATGGGATATGGAGATTATGTCAACGGGAACATCGAAATCAGCAGCGTATACTACGTTGAAGGCCTTGGACATAACCTTTTCTCCGTAGGGCAGTTTTGTGATGGGGACTTGGAAGTTGCATTTAGGGAAAAACCTGCTTTGTTCGCAACCTACACGGAAATGACCTTATGACAGGAAAACGCGGAACAAGTCTTTACACCATTTCCTTGTCAGATATGACCGTATCTTCTCCGATTTGCTTGCTCTCCAAGGCTCATTATACAAAAGCATGGCTATGGCATAAACGTTTGTCTCACTTGAATTTCAAAACAATGACTGAGCTTGCTCGTCATAAGTTAGTCGATGGTCTTCCAAGATTCCGATATGCCAAAGATCACCTCTGCTCAGCTTGTGAACAAGGGAAGAGTACTCGTGCTCATTTTCCTCCTAAAACCGAGCACAGTACGGATCATGTACTCCAACTTCTCCATATGGATCTTTGTGGCCCAATGCGTGTTCAGACAATCAATGGGAAGCGGTATATATTGGTAATTGTAGATGACTTTTCGAGATGGACTTGGGTCTACTTTCTTCGCACCAAAGATCAAGCTCCTTCGATGATCATCACCTTTCTCACCAAAATTCAGGTTCAGCTCCGCAACACCGTCAGAAAAGTTTGAATAGAAAACGGAACCGAATTTAAGAATCACACCTCTTCGTGAGTTCTTTGAGAAAGTAGGGATTGAACACCAAACATCAATTGCACGCAGCCCAGAGCAGAACGGAGTGGTCGAAAGACGAAATCGAACGTTAGTGGAAGCCGCAAGAACGATGTTGATAAATGCTCAATTACCGGATTACCTCTGGGCTGAAGCTGTCTCCACCGCCTGCTACACCCAAAACCGATGTATGATCACCAAACGGCACAACAAAACCCCATATGAACTTGTTCACCGAAGAAAACTGAACATAAATTACTTTCATGTATTTGGGGCTCTTTGATACCCAAATAATGATCGTGATGACCTTGGAAAGTTAAAAGCCAAAGCTAATATAGGGATTTTTGTTGGCTACTGTGAAAATTCGAAAGGATTTCGAATCTGGAACCGTCGAACCCGGGAAATTCAAGAGACCATACACGCTCATTTTGATGAACTTACGGAAATGGCTTCTGAGCAAAACAGCTTAGGACCCGATTCTAACCGTCTAAACTTCCCTGATCAATCAGCTGCACCTCTTTCTCTCAATCGCAAGGACTTAGAAGATTTGTTTGCTTCGCTATTTGATGATTCTCTTGTTAATCGTGCTTCTGAAGTATCCACCAGTTCCGCTGCAACAACCCGTCAACACTCAAGCACCTGATACAACAGTAACTACTACAACAACAGTTGCTGAAGATGCACCACCAACAGAAACATCATCATCAGTAGAACAAACAGCTTCAAATACTACGATTGCAGCTATTGATCCCTCTCTATCTTCTGAAGTACCCACACCCGCAAATTATGATGGAAATGCATTCTTCAATCCATTTGCTCCGGCTCCCACCATTCCAGATATTGCCGAGTCTTCAACGAGCAATTTGGATCCGTCAAATATGCACCAAAATTTTCAACACTACCCTTCAACCCACAAGTGGACTAAGGATCACCCTTTAGTGAACATCATTGGCAATCCAGACAACCCGGTCATGACACGAAAAAGACTCCACACAGACGGTGAAACTTGCATTTATGCACTCACCGTTTGTCAAGCAGAACCGAAAAACATTAAAGAAGCCCTTACTTACGACAATTGGATTGAGTCAACGAAAGAAGAACTTGATCAATTCAAGCGTCTGGAAGTTTGGGAATTGGTAGAAAGACCAGATGGAGTATACGTTGTCGGACTGAAATGGATCTGGAAGAACAAGTTAGATGCTGATGGCACGATTATTCAGAACAAATCTCGGTTGGTTGCTAAAGGTTTCAGTCAAGAAGAAGGTATCGACTTCGAGGAATCTTTCGCACCAGTGGCAAGACTTGAGGCCCTTCGAATTTTTCTGGCATACGCTGCTCACAAGAATATCACCGTATATCAAATGGACGTGAATACGACATTCTTAAATGGAAAACTCCGTGAAGAGGTGTACGTCATACAACCAGAAGGCTTCGTTGACCCAGAACATCCGAATCACGTGTACCAGCTCAAGAATGCCCTCTATGGCCTTAAGCAAGCCCCGAGGGCATGGTACGATAATCTATCTGCATTTCTAATTGCTAATCATTTCACAAAAGGATCAGTTGACCCAACATTGTTTATACAAAAACACGGGGAGGACATTCTCATTGTTTAAATTTATGTGGATGACATCATTTTTGGTTCTACCCATAAAAAGTACTCAAATGCTTTTGCTAAATTAATGTAACAAAACTTTGAGATGTCCATGATGGGTGAACTGAAGTTCTTCTTAGGACTGCAAGTTCATCAATCACCCCGTGGAATTTTCTTAAATCAGTCCAAATATGCTCAAGAGATTTTGAAAAAACATGGCATGACAAGCTGTGACACCTATAATACACCAATGTCTTCATCATCTCCTAAACTAGATGCTGATTTACATGAGACTCCCATTGACCCTACAAAATACCGTAGTATGATTGGGTCACTCATGTATCTAACAGCCAGTAGACTAGACATAGTATTTGCCACATATCTTTGCTCCCGCTATCAGTCTAGACCAACTGAAAGACACCTCTCTGAGGTTAAGAGGATCCTTTGATACATAAAGGGAACCATTAATTTGGGGATCTGCTATCCGAAGGATTCTGGTTTTGAACTTATTGCCTTTTCAGACGCTGACCATGCAGGATGCTTAGACACAAGGAAAAGTACATCTGGGGGAGTACAATTTTTAGGTGACAAGCTCGTATCTTGGCAATCAAAGAAGCAGGATTGTACATCACTGTCATCAACGGAATCTGAATACGTGGCCATGTCAGCATGTTTTGCTCAAGTCATCTGGTTGAGATCACAACTGATGGACTATGGTTACGTCTTCAACAAGATTCCAATGTACTGCAATTCCAAGAGTGCCATTGCTATCTCGTGCAACACAGTACATCATTCAAAATCCAAGCATATTGCTCTACGTTATCACTTCATCAAAGAGCACGTGGAACAGGGTACAATTGAACTTTATTTCGTGGGTACAGAATACCAACTGGCTGACTTATTCACCAAAGCCTTGCCTCATGCAAGATTTGTGGAATTAGTTCACCAGATTGGTATGAGATGTTTGACTCCAGATGACTTGGAAAATTTTCTTAAAAACAATTAACCGAGTCGAACATCAAAACTATCTTTGTAAATAATTATATCAAAAACACAAAAAGAATTTCACTTTAAATATTTCATCTTAAAAAAAAAAAAAAAAAAAAAAAAAAAAAAAGCAAGTACAAAATCATCATCAACACATTGTTCATTTCAAAACATTCACAATTATTTCTGAACAAGTGTTGAGGGGGATAAAGAAATTCAAATTTTAAAATTTGTACTTGCATAATTTCTTTAAAAAATGTTGCTTCATCAAATGGTGGTAAATTCATCTGCGTAATACCCTCCTTGATCTTAAAAGTATTTTCAAATACTCATAAGTCGAGGGGGAGTATTAAAGTTGTTAGTGCCAAAAGCATGTTAAGCCAAAAAGCTAAAATTTGTGAGTTAGGACTTAGAATGTTAAGATACATGGTTTAGGGACTAAATGCGTAAAAGAGGGAAAGCTTAAAATTTTAACAATAAGGTGAAAAGCATTTACTGCAACTCTGCGCAGTCATAACTCTTTCACCCACTTTCATTAAAGTTTTACAACCACCGCAATCCACGGCCAGAATCAAACCTGCAAATCCGTTCAAGTTTCTTCAATTTTGTGAGTGAATATATGATTATTGCATGATTATAAACAACGGTGTTGAAGGATTTAACGATCCAACGGTTCAATATGTAAGAATCGAATGTTTTAAACTTAGGGTTTATGCGATATCGTATTTTTTGATTCTGTGTGTTAAAGTTGCAATTGTTTAGTCGGTTTTAGTCGGAATGAGTTCCTAAACATGTTATGTATGATTAATTAAACCCAGAAACACAATTGATGCTTGATTGATTTTTAGGGTTTATGATGCGATTTGGGGAAAAATGTACAAGTGTGTTGTAGTATCATTAAGCTGTTGAAATAGAGTTCTTATAAGTCTAATTGCATGTTTTAACTTTTGGATTGAACCCAGAAACACATCTGATGTAATTTAGATAACTAGGGTTTATGAAGAACACGTATAAGGTCTAACTTTTGAATCTGTGGTTAAAATATGTTAAGACTTGGTCATAAGACTCAGGAACATCATGTGAAGAGATTGGAACAAATTGTGCAAACATTTAACAAGTTTTGATAAATTGCGATAATCTGATGAACAGTAGTTATCGAAATTTCTTGTATAAGAGATTATCGAAATTGTTGTTTCTATCGAAATTGTCATTTCTATCGAAAATGCCATTGCTATCGCAAATTCCATTTCTATCGCAAATGGACAAATTCCATAGAAATTGCCAATTCTATCGAAATTGGACAAATTCTATAGAAATTGGTAAAATTGGTAAATTTGATAACTGTTGAAATTCACATAAGTTGAAAACTATAGAAATTTGCTTGTTGAAACAAAGTGCTATGTTTAAACCTGTAAAATCAAACTAAGCAACAAAAGGATCACATGTGAAACATCAAGTTTAACTATTTGCTAACTATCATGTATCCTGCATATCTGTGCTTGAATGATGTTTCAGAAATCTCAAATGGCTGCACCACAACAACAACCACTCCCAATGCTCACAAAAGCTGATGTTTTACCACAAGGCTATAAGGCGGAGATTGGCAACAACAACGCAAGGGTAGAATTTGAAAGAATCAAGTGTGCTGAACCAAGCTGTCAAATTGCAATAGAGGTACTCAAGCGACACAAGTGCAGGAGCTTGCTAGACAGATCAGATAGTATTCCTGAATTGTACATTCATAAAATGTGGAATACTATAAAGCTGGACATGGGAGAAAGGTATTTTACATGCAAGCTGGATCGTAAAGAAGTTAAAGTCAATCCAAACTACCTTCGCAAAGCCTTGATGTTACCAGAAGCACCTGAACCGGCAAACAGATTCTACCCTACACCCACTGAAGAAGAAGTCCTCAAATTCCTTGTAGACATTGGCTACGATGTGCAACCGAATATACCATTGACAAAAATCTCAAAGGTTAATGCCAAGAACATTCCACAACCCTGGAGAACCATATATTACATTCTGGTCCGTTCAGTCTCAGGGAGGGAAAGTGGTCACGGGCACCCTCGTTTGTCACATCTTCAAATCTTCTGGGGTATGGTCAATCAGAAAAAGATTGACTATGCACAACTTATCTGGGAAGACATTGTTTTTCAAATCCAAAGTCACTATCAGAAACCGTTAACCAAAATCCCATTTGTTCGGTATACCAAACTACTCATCAGTCTTCTACTTGACGATAATACAGACATCTCTCTACGTCCTGAAGACAGAGACATGCATCTGTATAAAATGGACAAGACTATCACTTCAGTCTACATTCTCAAAGGAAGCACACAAAAGCAAGGGATAAGACTACCAGAATCTCTGCTAACAGAAAAAGTAAAGAAAACTAAAGATTACCGAGATTATGATAGTGGGTTCAGTCAAGGTCACGTCAGGTTTTCCAAGCATGATGAAGAGTCTGGATCCACTAAAACTCGTTCAAAAGGAAGCAGTAAGACTGAAAGTGCTTCTAGTGCATCCAAGAAGATCAAACCTTCCGCACCTACATTCGTCAAAAGAAGAGTTCCGGTTACAATTCCTAAGCCAGAACCTGAGGAAGGAAAGATTATTGCTGAAGAGGAATCCGACTCTGAGATAGATACTGATGATGAAATTCTTTTCTATAAAGAAGAACATGATACTCAGATGGCAAAGGAAGAAAGCCAAAAGACACTCAAGGCTGATGAGGAAAGAAGAGCATAGTTAAGGTTTGATGAGCAAATGAGAATCGAATAACAAAATAAAGGAGCTGAGGGATCCCAGACCTATGTTGATCCAGTTAATCAACCCGGTGGGTCTGGGACAGTTAAAGAAGTAACACCTCCTCACCCTGATCCGGTTAATCAACCCGGAGGGTCTGGTGCTGTTAAAGAAACTACACCACCTCATCCTCATTCGGTTAATCAACCGGAAAGATCTGAGTCTCATACTGATGTCATCCCACCTCCGCCAAGTCCGGTTAATCAACCCGACAATGACGAAGAAAAAGAGGAAGAAGAGAAGATGAATGATGCCGATATGGAAGAAGAGGAAGAAAGTGAAAAGGTGTTATCAGATGAAGAAAACATTGATGATTGGGAAGATACAGATGAAGATAAGTCATTAACTGATGAGGAGGAGTTTACAAAGGCTGCTGAAGAACTAGAATCAGAAGCAAAGGAGGAGGAAGAACGAAAGAAGAAGGAGGAAGAACAAAAGATAGCTGAAAAGGAAGCAGACAACTACATCAAAACACCACCAGTCGCTCCTCCACATTCAACACTTACACCTCCAAAGACTCAAACACCTCCAGAGTCTCAGCATGCTTCACCACCAAAGACTCAAACACCTCCAGAGTCTCAGCATGCTTCACCTCCAAAGGCTGTAACACCTCCAGAATCATCAACACACCCATCATCACCACCACCACTATCACCACCTAAAGAAGCAGCAACAAAAGAAGAAAAAGGAAAAGCAGTCATGAAAAGCAAGAAAACGAAGAAGATCCTTAGGCTGACGCGGGTTGAAGTAATCTCACCTACATCTAAAAGGTTGAAAAAGGCAGCAAAGCTGGCGCGAGCAAAGAAAGACAACCAGCTCAGTGACCAAGTAAAAGACTTAACAAATATGGTCAAAGGCCTTGCCACACAAGTAAAAGAGTTGCAAGAAACCAAAGTTCGTATGGACGAATTTCATGAAGACGATGTAAAAGATCGACTGCTCAAAGAAGTCAAGGGCAATACCAAGGCGTATGTCAAGAAGTATTTGCCCAAGGTTATGTCAAACACCGAAGAGTATGTCGACTCCAACCTCAAGGACAAAATCAAGAATATTGTAGCCTCGATTCCTCTTGTCTTAACAACCCAACCAACACAGCCTAAGGAGCTAACCCTTGAAGAAATCCAACTTCAACACCTCACTGCCTTAGAGAACCTCTCATCTCCTACTGAAGAAGAAATAGCCATCATGGAGGCTATCAAAACAGACATGGCAAAGAAGGAGTCGTTTAAAGTTGAGGCTGATAAAGGTAAGCGTCCGAGAGAGGACGAAGACCAGGATCCAAACACCCAAGCAAAGAAACGAAAAGATGACGAAGGATCTGGATCACAACCCAAAGAACCCTTCGGTCCATCAACAGCTACAGCAACTCCAACACCAAAGGCTTCGGGATCTGGTCCTATAGATATGGAGCATCAGTTCGAGCAGAATGAAGAAAGAGAATTTCAACAGTACGATGATCCACCACCTTCACCTCCCAAGACCAAGGCGACATCATCCAGCAAAAAGACTTCCAGAAGGTCGAATTAATGTTGTTTCTTGGTTAGATGATGACACTACACAGGGAAATGAGTGGTTTGATCAACTAGTAACTGCTCAAACTCAGATGGACGAAGATTCAGTAATTGAAGATAGCACGTTTGAGTTCACTCAAAGGCTTAAACGTGACCAACGAGTCAAGAAGATGACCAAAGGGGAACTTCGTCGCATCAAGAATGATGCATTCAATCTGCTCAAGGAAATATCATCCAGTGCAGCTGAACTCGAGTATCATCTAGAAAACATTGCCAGAGCAATGTCTAGTGAGTTCAGCTGGACCAATCAAGATGTGTTTATGGTTGGTAGCACTGATAGCAAAAATGAACCACACATCACAGACTGGACGAAGCCACTACCAGTAATAAGAATCCAAGATCAACCTGCCATCCCTTACCAATTCTTCTTCAACAACGACCTAGAATTACTCGTGCATGGAAGTAATTGTCAACCAAAATATGCAACCTCGATAACATTGACACCAGCAGCAAGTTACACACAACCTGCCATCGAGGAAACTGCCACTCAACTCTACATTTCCCAAAAGGTGCAGTATGACCAAGATGCACAGCTAGGCATTTATCACTGGTTCGAGAAGAGGAAGACATGGTACAAGAGTAAACTTACCAAGAAGTCTCCTACCTCAGTGAAAAGTGACCTCAGGATTATTGCTGTGGTGAGTCTAACGGGGGAGAAGAAATATGATTACACCTTCTTGTCCGAAATCAAAGTTAGAAGGCACGACCAGCAGCTCTACACATTCTCTGAGGCGGATTTCCCGGATTTGAGTCTAAATGACCTTGAAGATATGTATCTGACAAAAGTTCAAGGGAAGCTGCAACATGTCACACCTGATCTTCAATACCTTTTCAGCACTTCCATACTCCACTTCATCATAAGGAAGATCATCAAAGAACGTGTAGAAGACCTGCAACTTGGGGTCGAGAGCTACCATAAGAAAATAAATCTAACTGCACCAAATCTACTTCTTCCCAGAATTAGCAATGAGGCTCAATACACCATGAAGAAAGAACCTACCTTCGGGTTCGTTTACAAGAGTGATCTTACAATCAACTGCTTCATTGCGTATAACGAGGTTCATAAGTTCTGCGATCACACACTGAAAAAGGTTCGTGATGGGTTGGTTATACGTGTACGAGATCAGGAGTTGCACAAGACAAGAAGATGGTCAGGAGCTCAGCTAAGACAAATCCGTCAGTATGTACTGAAGATTGAGTGAAGGTTGTTTCATAGAGACCAAATGAGGAGGTTCGAGAGCTATGTTGGAGCAAGTGCATCATTCTCGATCAGGAACTTTCAGAGACCTGATCCAATCTACACTGAATTAAGAAATTAGGAATGATGTAAGAGTTAAATATATACTTTGATTAATATTGCTTGATTGACTGTTGATTATGGCTTGTGTACATATCACAGTGCACAACCCGTACTTGTAATGAAAGGATCCTGTGGTACGCTTCAGTGTCACAATCCTCATATAAGGAGCGAAAGCTTCTTACTATTGAGTAGAATTAACCAAAATTTTCAAAGTTTTTTCAAAAATTTTCTCAATAGAACAAGTATTCCCTTGTCAAGGGGGAGCATTTGAATAACAAAATCTTTGTTCTGAAATACAAAGGTTCTTAAAATTCTTCCCATAAACCTCAAAAAGCATATTTTAATCAAAAGTTTATCAAAAACAACATGAATATGCTATTTTTGAGGGGAGAGAACAAAGATATAATTAAAATATGGTAATAAAAAGTTGAAATCTCGTATGAGCTCGACTCAGAATTGAACCCTCGAATTGACGATATCAAAAGTCAGTAATCAAAAAGACATGTCCAGGACGGGTAATAATTTCAAGCCGGTTTATCCGGTGATGTAAATGTGTCTCGCAAAGGACGTGTCTGAGTAGAATGTACCAATTTCGAGAGATTTTCCTTGAATATGATCTGGACGGGTAATAATTTCAAGCTAGTTCTACTAGTGATGTAAACGTGTCTCGCAACGATCATGTTCATTGAAAATCAATCAATTCAAAAGTGCTAACTCTACCTGACATGTGCAAATTTACATTAAATACTTATGAGCACATGTTAAGGGGGAGTATTTCTGAAAATCACAAAACTCTCAAAGTGTTAACAAAATATGTTTTTACAATCATAAGCACTTTGAGAGATTTTTAAAAAAGTTTAGTTTATGGCAACAATAGGATAGTCATGGAGATATAAGGTGACTAAGGTTAGGAAAAACCGTCCTATGATCCGCCAGAGCCGGAGGGATCTACCCAAGGACAATACCAATAGTTTAATATAAGAAAGTCCTAGGTATGATGAAAAAAAAAGGAGTAAAGAAATTAAAGGAGAAAGAAGGGGTTGAAGAATGAAAAAGAAAAGTAAAGGAAAGGGGTGAAAAGAAATAGCCCTCCATTTGATCAACCTTAGGGTAGACATCGGGTTCAATACATACGCTACTTGTTGTTACTACGGTAACACCGGTATTGAAGACTAAGCCGTCATCGACCCAGTGACGCACTGCACTAAACCTTCTAGCCACTCAGGTGTCTCTCAAAAGACACTTGTTTCATTTCTCACGGAGAACCCTTCATTATCTATCGACCTCTCACTCTGAGAAGTGTTGATATTGAAAAGGAGGCAATCTGCTCCATGCCTCCGACGACTAAAAACCAATAAGCACTTTATCGAGTCTAGAGCCACGAGATACATCAAAGATCTCATAGGTACACTTAGTATTTCTACACTGGTTGTTCAACAAAAGGAACACCAGTTGTAAATTATAAGAGTGTCCTACGCAGATCTTAGCAATCTGCCGAGAACATTCCTGAGAGAATTCATTAATTATGATTCTCAGTGATTGAATGGAAATCCTGCCAGGGTTAATATCAAAAGCCCTGACAGCAGGTCACTTCGGTAATCCCTTGTGGATTACGATTAGTGTTAGCTCCAAAACGGTCTACAGTCGTGTAGTGATACTTCGGTATACTTCAGCGGCTCACTGAATCATTGATGCACTTCGGTGTATCTGTGTAAGCCCTTTCGGGGGTATCCGGTTCAGAACGGCCTGGGCTAGGATTAGAGAAAGTCTTCACACTATGTTGTTGACGATCTCGAAGTCCGAATCTGTAAGCGCCGGATGATTTATTGCTAACTGTTTACACTGCAGGTAATCATGGAGACCGGGAGTTCCACCACCACCATTTTCCATCATGCTCATATCCTGAAGATAAAGTTCTCACCAAGACTTAGAGATAACAAAAGTTCAAAGAAGTTAAAGAAAAGTCAAAGTACATCCACTCTCTAAGACATATGAGCATGGTGGAAAAGACGTAAAGACATCAAGATGAAAGAACGTCGGTGGAAGGCAGATCGAGACAATACCATATCATATCACAACAAGAACGAAGAACAAAGATTCTAAAGATGTCAAAAGCCAAAGAAGCAAAGATGACGTCGAGCAACCAAGATGACCAAGCCTTAGGGGGAGATTGTTGGGAACACGTTTCATTTATTTCCAAGTCTTGGTCATGTCTTTATTTAGTTGCTCATGTATTAAACTCTATGTTAGTGTAAAGCCCAAGGCTCATTAGGAGTCCATGGGCCATGGGATCCAATGAATAGTTTCTAGAAATAGCCATGCATATGTCGCCCTAGTTTTCTCTATAAATAGAAGACATATGCATGCATTTTACTTGTTGGTTTTATTCTCATTGTAGCTAAACTATTGCCGATTCATATGAGTGAATGAAATCTTCCATAGTACTTTCTCTTCTACTCGATCTCTCTTTTACTTACATGTTATACGATTGTTAGTAGTTTATATTAGTTGTTATAACTTGTGTTGAAGCTAAACTAGGCTTCTTTTGGGACTGTTGTGATTGGTTTTCTCTCATTACAGGCTTCTTTTGGGACTGGTTACTTCGTACAATTTAGATATATTGGGTTTCGATGTTGATACGGTTTTCCCGCTTCTTCAGAGCAGTCGTGGGCTTCTTCTAAACTCTTTTGTTACTGGTTATTTCGTACAGTTTATATATATTGTGGTTTGGTGCACTTGTTTCAGTGGGGTCTGTTCTGGTTCTCTTGGTTTTGGATACTGTGTTGCATGGTTTACTGGTTCAAAAGTTGTGTTTTAGTGTGCTGCTGCTGTTCATTTTACCTCTGCTGTACGGTGTTGTTCCGTGGTTTTGTGGGCTGTAGTGTTGGTCTTTAGTGGTTGTTTTGTATTCACGGAACACACTATATATCTCTTCTATGACGATTGTGAGATTTCACTGTCCTTTCGTGGGGTTAAGTGGGTGTCACGATGGTAGTGGAAATGGGCTTACCAAGACTTCATTGATCACACATCTTCGTGATAGACATTGTAATGGCGAGGCACAAGCTATCACTAAACACTCTCTTGTTTCTGATTTGGTTGTTTTTGAGAGGGCTGAGGTTACTCTTAAGCGTATGGGACTATGGTTATGTGGTGTTTGTTTCAAGACGCATACCCTCCGGGCTAAGTGTCGTCATGGCTCTGATTTTGTGTCACCCCCTGATTGTGGCGATGGGGTTGTTAGGTTCGTGGTGTATGGTCTCACCAAACCACAAATTTATTCTTCTGTCCATGTTGAAGATTTGGTTCTGAGCGAGCATGTTGGTTTTGATTTGCCTCTTCTTGACACTTTGTTGTCTAAGGGGTTGCGCACCGTTAAATCCATCCCTCCCAAGTGTCGCTTAGGGTTTTCTCGGGTATTGAAAGGAGCTCTTGACAAGGTGATTTGCACGCCTGATGACATTTCTTGCTGGGTTAGTTTATTGGTCTTGCCTACTTGTATCCTTAAAACCTTCTGCCCGAGGAGTAATCAAGAGGGTAGGTCTGCTATTAAACATCAACGCCAGGAATAGTATATTGTTAAGGCCATTCGATCTTGGGACATGCCGGGTGGTAGTTTGCAGCTCGTGAGGGAGGCTTTAGCCGAATCCTCCTCATCATGGTCTAATATTGATGAGGATAACTTGGACTTGGGTGAGCGTAATGTCAAGCAGTGTAAGAGGAAGATTTGCGATGGCCATTATACTGCTGCGGTCAGGGTTCTTTCTTCTTCTGGTGTTGCACCTTATAATGATGCAACTCTTGAGGACTTAAAGTTTAAGCACCCTTTCAAAGCTGCTCCTTCTTTGCCTCTTTTACCTATTGATCATCATCCCCTCATTGCATCTTCTACTATGGTTCCTGATATGATTATGAGTTTCCCTCGTGGTACTTCTTGTGGTCGGGATGGTTTCAGTGCCCAACACCTTTTGGATTGTGTTAGTGGTGCTGTTGTGGCTATTTCTGATGAGTTGATCACTTCTATCACCCAAGTGGTGAACCTTTTTCTTGATGGTAAATGCCCCAGGGCGTTGGGTGAGTATATTGCTAGTGCTCCTCTCACGCCACTGGTCAAGCCAGGTGGTGGTATCCGTCCTATTGCTGTGGGGACCGTTTGGAGGCGTTTAGTTTCCAAAGTTTGTGCTGCTATGATTGGCCATTCTTTGGACGGTTATCTAAATGATCTACAGTTTGGTGTTGGGGTATCTGGAGGAGGAGAGGCTATTCTTCATGCCGTGAATCGGGTGATTGAAGAGCGTGGAGATGATGTGGGTCTTTCGATGTTGTTGGTAGATTTCAAAAATGCCTTCAACTTGGTGGATCGTGAGGTTATGCTTCATGAGGTTCGTCTTCGTTGTCCTGTTATTTCACGTTGGGTGGAATTTTGTTACTCAAGCCCAGCTAGATTATATTATGGGGAACACACATTATGGTCACATCAAGGCGTGCAACAAGGTGATCCACTTGGGCCTTTGCTTTTTTCTTTAGTTTTACATCCTTTGGTATGTAAGATTAGAGACTCTTTTAGCCTTTCCCTTCATGCTTGGTACCTGGATGATGGCACTATTATTGGAGATACTTTGGTTGTGGGGGAGGTTTTAGAGCTTATCATGGTGGATGGACCTCGTTGTGGTTTGCACCTCAATGTTGATAAAACTGAGGTTTTTTGGCCTAAGGAAGACCCAAGAAGCAGGCTTGTGGGTGTTTTCCCACCTAATATTGCCCGACCTTTGCATGGTTTTAAATTACTAGGTGGGCCCGCTAGTGTGGACTTTGATTTTAGCAGTGAGCTTGTTATGAAAAGAGTTGCAAAAACCATTGAGCTTATGGATGCTATTGCTAAGATTAATGATCCCCAATGTGAGTTATTACTCCTTCGTGCTTGTGCTGGTATTTCCAAATTATATTTTGCTATGCGCACTTGCTCTCCCCGGGTCTTTGAACGTACTCAAATTTCTTTTGATGGGGCTCTTCGCTCTTCTCTAGGGCGTATTGTTACTGCTTCTGGGCCTGGTTTTTGTGATTGGCAATGGAGAATTGCTACATTACCCTTTGCGTTCGGAGGGCTTGGTGTATATTCTGCAGGTGATGTCTTGAACTATGCATTTCTTGCGTCTAGACTACAATCTGCTAGCCTGCAGACTAGGTTGTTTCGACATTCTGGTATCGTAACCCCTGGGCCTTCTTTTGATGATGCCTTGTGTGCTTTTAATGTGAAAATGGAGATTGATCTTTTGAGTAATCCGTGTGAGATCGCTACCCCCAAACTCATGAAGAAACTGGCAGATATATATTTCACACGTGTTACCCGAACTGCTGAATCTACATTTTCTTTATCTACTCGACAGATGGCGTTATGGAAATCGCAAATGGAGGACTATACTTCGGACTGGCTTAGGGTAGTTCCGATATCGGGGTTGGGACAGACTATGAACGCCAGGACCTATCGTTGCGTGTTATGTTATCGGCTTGGTGTCCCCCTATTTTCTGTTCAGATGCCATGCTCAGCCTGTTCCAGGGTCTTTGCTGGTGATATTTATGGGGACCACGCTGTATCTTGTGCTGGTATGATTGGTATTAAACATCGGCATAACATGGTACGTGATGTTCTTGTTGACATATGTTCTCGATCTGGGGTTTCGGCTCGTAAAGAGGTTGACATTGGACTTTGTGGTGAAAGGGACAAATCTTTACGTCCTGCTGATGTGTTGCTCTACTCATGGGATGGAGGACTTGATGTATGTGTTGACTTGACTGGATCATCGCCCTTGACGCAAACTGGTATGGTTGATTTCGTGCCGGGTCGTGCGGTGATTGAGGCTGCACAACGTAAACGCGTCAAGTATGAGGCTAAGTGCGCAAGTATGGGATATGGGTTCCTCCCCTTCTCTTTCTCTTCTTTTGGGGAGCTTGAAAAGGACGCTGTGACTTTATTGAAGCGTATTCGAAAGTTTTCGATGACTCAAGACATTGGAGCACGTGCTGCTGCTCATATTTTTAGTAGGATTAACTTTTCTATAGCTAGAGGAGTAGGAGCCCAATTAGTATCTCGGCTCCCTACTAACTTCTTGTAAATCCTATTTGTTTCTAATAAAGTGATGTTATAATAATAATAATAATAATAATAATAATAATAATAATAATAATAATAATAAATCCTTTTCTATTGCTAGAGGAGTGGGAGCCCAATTAGTATCTCGGCTCCCTACTAACTTCTTGTAAATCCTATATGTTTCTAATAAAGTGATGTTTATAATAAAATAAAATAAATAATAATAATAATTATAATAATAATAATAATAATTCATTTATATAATAGTATTTATTATTATTTATAATAAGCAGGTGAAGCACTGGTCAGACCCAAAGAAGTTGAGGATCGGGGCGACCAACAGGCAAAACCGGCTGCCGAATACAAGTTCTAGCCTTCATGAATCACATTCGTTAGTTGTTATACGCGATAACTTCGTAAGACACTTTTCAATTATTTTATTTATATATATAGTGTTGGGTGAGTCGTTATTGGTTTTATTTATAAACAGTTGAGCCACCTCACCGACTCCATGGATGGTAGAGACTTGATCGAGCTTTACAGACACAACCATACGAGAGGCAGCGTATTTGAGTCTCCAGTGTCCGAGGCTAGATACGTAAGTATAATTTATTTCCAAAACTCGCCCATATTAATGCAATATAATAAATCACGACTTATATATTAATTTTCTTGTTTTTTGTAACTAAACAGAATGAGATGATACGGATGCGGACAGAGAGCACCTCCGCGGGGCGACTATGTCTAACCTCGATATTATGCGCCACGTGATCGGTGGAAAGCAGCGCGGTCATATTCCTGGCGTAGGTCAAGTGTTACCCGGCGGTGGTCAGCAGACGACCCTCAGCGCCTCACGAGCCCGCGAGCAAGCCTCCTCGTCCTCGCTGCAGGAAACCGTGCAGAAGCAATCCGAGGAGCTCTCCACGCAAAGGACACAACTTGATCTGTTGATGGAGTGGGCAAGGAGTCAGCCGGGTTTCCACGATCAGCTAGCGAGTGGCATGTCGGGGACTTCGGGATCACATCAGGCTTCGCAAGGTGAGTCTCGAGGTACCGGGGAGGGGAGTGGGGGTAGTGGGGGAGTGGGGAGACTCGGGAGTAGCATATGGGTTGTTTGGGTCCCATGGGTCGGTTTATATGTGTTGTAGTGGTTATGGAAAAATTTGTGGAGATTTCATGGATTATTATGTGTTTATTTAGATTATGTGTTAGGATTCCCGCTAAATGGATTACGCGTATAGTTTTGGACCATTTGCAAATAGCTAGGTCATGTATACTTTTGTAGAACCATTTGCGGATAATCTTGTGATCACGGTTTTTGAACCGTTTTGGCGAATTTGGATACATATGATTATGTTTAGCGAATTTGGTTATATATGATATTATGTTTAGCGAATTTGGCGATGTTGTAGCATAAAACAGGTTCTATTACCAGGTTGTTATTGTGTAGATTTTTTCTCGAAAAATTCTGGAAAAATATGGAAATTACCCATTTTGCAGCAATTTGCTGCAAAATGGGTCAGAGGCTTTTGGCGGGGACGTGATAAAAGAGTTTAACATGGTTTACTCTTTTAGCGGGGAAAGGTCCCCGCCAAAAGAGTTGATCACAACAGTTGATAACTCTTTTAGCGGGGACACGTCCCCTCCAAAAGAGTTGATCTCAACAGTGGATACCTCTTTTGGCGGGGACATGTCCCCGCCAAAAGAGGTGATTAATTAACTTAATTATTGTTAATTATAGTAATCTCAACAGTGGATACTACTTTTAGCGGGGACGTGTCCCCGCCAAATGAAGTGCCACGCTGGACATTGTTTGACCAGCCCAAAGGCTGTGGGACCCACATGTCCCCGCCAAATAGGTGCATCTGTCCCCGCCAAAAGTATCAGCGAGGGGGGTTTTGCGGGGACGTTTCAGCAGGGACATGTCCCCGCTGAAAGTTATTGGCGGGGACATGTCCCCGCCGAGAGCCTGAAAAAATCCCCTCCGATTGTGTCGAATGTTGTAGTGTCGAGCGATATTAACCTTGTGGTTAGATAAGTCATTTTCAAGCTTTAACTCCAACGCGTCAACCAATCTCTAATCCATCTTCAACCCTTTTGACCTCCATTGGATATGCTCTTAGGATGCACAATTTTATGACTTTGTGTTTCCATGTATGATATATTGCGTGTTTCATATTAAATCAGAGAAGAAAATTTTCATCAATCAAACTAGAATTTTTCTAACTTGTGACTTAGGGTCACATTTCGTTAAGCACACCAAAAAGACTCAGGGACTCACGAAAAATGACTCAGGGACCCACAAAAAGGTATAATTTTCTGTACTTTTATATGGATCTCTGAGTAATTATCCGTGATTTCCTGAGTTCTTTTGGTGTGCTTAACTTGCACAATTAAAAAAACCCTATTTTACCGAGGTAATCTCATTTACCCAAAAGTTAGAAAAACCCATCAAACTATCATCTCTTCATAAGTTGACAAACAGTATGTGCACGGTTCATGCTTTACTTACGAGAGGTCCATTATCTCATCATTTTTATGTGATTGAGACTTTTGCTTTACGATCGATCACTTAGCATGTGCGTACGCCATAATATATGCCGGACATGTAGGGCCTTCAACATTGCGAATCCTGTCAATTTTGGTCCTATTTGTACCGATCGACTAATAATCATGCGTTCACTTTTAGTATTTACGGGCCTATTTGAACCGACTAGTTATCATGCATTCACTTTTAGTAAAATTCGACATTCTTTAGCGCCATTCATCTTAACGTTTTTTTCATCAACCAAAACCCTTTTCAATTGGATTCTAAGTTAACATTGATGTGGATAATAAAAAGGTTGAGATCACGTGAATTATAAGAATTCTATTTAATACAGTAGTAGTAACTCAAGTGAATATATTATTCTAAACTGATTTTTTGTTTAAAGAAGTAGAAATTTATTACAAATAAATAAATAAATAATAAAATAATAAAATAAAATAAAATAAAAAATAAAAAATTATTTTACGTTAGTTGATTGTGTATATAGTCTTAGCAAAAACAAATCTTGTAGCTTAGGTTTTTAGAAGAAGGGCTATGCAGAAAACATTCAATGAAAAACATTGACATTTTTGTCCTCTACAGTGGCGGAGCTAAACCAACTTCAGTGGGGGGTCGGGATCTAATATACCGAAATTTCACAATTAAAATGGGGGGTCGAAACCGAATATACCGAAATTTTTCTACACGAAAACTATATACCCCTACATCGCAAAAAAAATTCGGGGTCATGCATTCACTTTAGTAAAATTCGACATTCTTTAGCGCCATTCATCTTAACGTTTTTTTCATCAACCAAAACCCTTTTCAATTGGATTCTAAGTTAACATTGATGTGGATAATAAAAAGGTTGAGATCACGTGAATTATAAGAATTCTATTTAATACAGTAGTAGTAACTCAAGTGAATATATTATTCTAAACTGATTTTTTGTTTAAAGAAGTAGAAATTTATTACAAATAAATAAATAAATAATAAAATAATAAAATAAAATAAAATAAAAAATAAAAAATTATTTTACGTTAGTTGATTGTGTATATAGTCTTAGCAAAAACAAATCTTGTAGCTTAGGTTTTTAGAAGAAGGGCTATGCAGAAAACATTCAATGAAAAACATTGACATTTTTGTCCTCTACAGTGGCGGAGCTAGACCAACTTCAGTGGGGGGTCGGGATCTAATATACCGAAATTTCACAATTAAAATGGGGGGTCGAAACCGAATATACCGAAATTTTTCTACACGAAAACTATATACCCCCTACATCGCAAAAAAAATTCGGGGGGTCGGGCCCCCCCCCCCCCCCCCCGCCCTAAGGTAGCTGCGCCCTTGGTCCTCTAAGACCACTCCCAACGGGAGAGGGAAAATGCACGTTAAAGGCACAAAAACATGCGTTAAACTCACGTTAGTTGTTGGGAGTGGCTGCGTTAACGCTACGTTAGGGGTATTTTCTGTAAAAAAAAAAAAAAAAAAAAAAAAAAAAAAAAAAAAAAAAAAAATTCACTTTCGCCCCTCCTAAGGGTAGTTTGTGTAAAAAAAATATTTGATTTAAATGTGAGTTATTGTTGGGTGTGTTAAAGCTGAGTTAAAGGTGAGTGTGTTAAAGTTGACGTGGTAGTGTGTTAAAGTTTAAAGCTGAGTTATTGTTGGGAGTGGCCTAAGGGCACTCCCAACCGTAACACAGCTTTAAACTTTAACACACTGTCACGTCAGCTTTAACACACTCACCTTTAACTCAGCTTTAACACACCCAATCATAACTCACTTTTAACACATCTTAACTCACCTTTATATCAAATATTTTTAAATTCAACCCCTAAACTTATAAATACTTCATTTTTTAAAAATATAACATTACATACTTAATAAAAAAAATTACAACGAAATTTAAAAAAAAAATAACAACGAAATTTTAAAAAAAATTAAAAAAAAATAATAATAAACTACAACATAAAAAGAGTAAAATTTTTTGGTATCCACAACATAAAAAGAGTCAAATTTTTAGGAGACACGTATAAAGAAAAATATTGTTGTACTAGAAAGACAATAACATACCAATAACAAATACCCAATAGTAATTAAAACAAGCTTTGACAGCTATGTACAACATTTACAATTCCCATATATAACTCTACCACTTTTCTCTTAGCAAATGAAAATATTTAGTAATATTTTATTACTTCATCTTCTCCGGCTTCTTTCTTCTTCACAATTTGCAAATCTAAGCTTCATTTTCTTCGGCTTCTTTCTTCTTAAATTTAGATACGACAGACAATTTATAAGAGGCCAGATTTTATATATATATATATATATATATTTTTTTTTTTCTTCAAGAAATACCCTTAACGCAGTGTTAAGGGTTTAACTCAACACCTTAACGTTGCGTTAACGCAACATGGTGCCAACGCTTAACGCCATTTTAACGCACCATTTTTGGTCTACAACGCAGCTGTGGACGTATAGCCTGGACTGGGCCAGGAATGGGTCAGGCCCGGCAGACAGCGGCCCACTCTACGCCTAAACCTTAATCCATGCCCTATAAACATATGGCTGGGATCCCTTTCTTCAGGGAGACATAAGAATAGAACAGAACAGGTTATTCTAAACCTAACTCTTGTAGGCCATATCGCATCGATACTAACTTGACCGTCGGAGGTGGATCCCGGGGCTACGGCCTCGGGTCTACTCCTAACGGGTTCTCTTTGTTGAACAGGTCTACTCAGGGCTCGAGAAGACGACGAACGGCCCAGGGAGAGTCGTCGAATCCAGCCCGCGCCAGATTATGTATCAACAAGTTGGCGCCATCCGTGGGACCCGACAAGTTTCGTGCTCTCACATCACCGGAAAGCAACCATCGAGTTCAAAAGCCGGTATTTTGATCTTTTTAAATTGGTAATAAGATACTACCAATGTTTTCTAAAATTTAAAAAGATATCCCAATATTTTTTGTGCATGTCTTTTAAATCGGTAAGATATGTTATCTTTTAAATATTCAGAAGATTTTATGTAAATCTTTTAACTTGGTAAACACGATTTTATCTATAGTCGCACTAAGTCCGCACGATCGGACCTACTTTATCTTTTAGCCGCGAATTAATTCGCGCACATAATGTTTTTACGGTTGGTATGCTTGTCCGCGCTTGTTTGCACGTTCGAACGCAGTCACGATAAATCTACCCGCGTTAGGCTGTGCGTTCGGACATCTTCGCAGATTAGCTAGTCAATCGCCATGAGCGCACTGGACAAAAGCGGGAACAGTACAGGCACCACGATGCTAGTCAATCGCCATGAGCGCACTGGACAAAAGCCGTGGTCATGTTATGTTCATCTGCGATCATCCACAAACGCTCGAGTCTATGCGGTCACGATACATCCATCTGCGTCTGTGCGTGCGATTGCAACTATTAGTCGCGGTCACGGTGTGTCCATCCGGGTTATTGTTTTTTTTTTTATATATATATATATAAAAAAAAAAAAAAAAAAAAAAAAAAAAAAAAGCAATTAATTATTTATGTAGTTTGTAAAACCTCACGATATGTGTAATTCGCACTGCTACTTCTCTTATGTGTTAATTTCACATGCTATGTGCTATATATTGCTTCACGCTAATCTTTTACTTCATTAGGTTTTATATGTTGCGATTCGCGGCATATACTTTTAATATTTGCATTAAGTGTTTTTCAGGATTTGAATAACTAAGTTTAATGCTCCTACATGAGTAGCACCATCAAACTTGGGGGGCTACCAGGGTATATAATACCACTGTTTCCGTACGCGTCACGCAGGTATATTTGGAAGCAGATCATACGAAAGAGGTATTGCAAGCCCGGTACAAAGACGGATTTGGATATTCGCACCATTTTGCCGCAGGGGAGACGTCCTCTGTCGGTTGTAAAGACGGATGTAATGTTCGCACCTCCTTGTCGCGCACAGCGCGCACCTCTGCCACAGAAGCACGTCTTCTGTCGCACCATGCTGCATCGCTACTGGTACAAAAGGTACGCCCTTACCCAGGATGCGGCATACGGGATCCACCTTCACCATTGTGAGACTCTCACAATCACAATGTCAGTGTTACCCCAACTATAGAACTACGTGTTCTTCTTACGGGGTCTTTACTGTCACACTGTGGCGGGAAACCTAACATATGCGCATCCCTCCCCGTCATGTAAGAACGGGTGTTACTCAGGAAGGAACATGGTCACCACAGACGCGCCTACAAGGTCGCGGATTCGGATATAGTCTAATGGGCTAAACAGGACAGCGCCATGGACCCAGTGCGCACTGTCGCATTTGGGCTGCGCGGTATGGTCCGTCCCATGTGCACACCTGAGTTGCGCACACATGGGCCTACGAGGCCATGAACAAGAACTTAAGTCTAGCATAACATAGCCATGCACTATGTCACACTAGACTTGGGGGGCTTGTGGACGTATAGCCTGGACTGGGCCAGGAATGGGCCAGGCCCGGCAGACAGCGGCCCACTCTACGCCTAAACCCTAATCCATGCCCTATAAATATATGGCTGGGATCCCCTTCTTCAGGGAGACATAAGAACAGAACAGAACAGGTTATTCTAAACCTAACTCTTGTCGGCCATATCGCATCGATACTAACTTGACCGTCGGAGGTGGATCCCGGGGCTACGGCCTCGGGTCCACTCCTAACGGGTTCTCTTTGTTGAACAGGTCTACTCAGGGCTCGAGAAGACGACGAACGGCCCAGGGAGAGCCGTCGAATCCAGCCCGCGCCAGATTATGTATCAACAGCAGCTATAGCGCACCCTTGCCGTACCGTTGGGTATTCTTTAAGAGCACTCCCAACCATAACACAGGGTTAAACTTTAACACACTGCCATGTCAGCTTTACCCCTTTCACCTTTAACTAAAAAAAAAACACCTTCAACCTTAACTCACATTTAAATCAAATATTTTCAAATTCAACCCCTAAACTTATAATAATACTTCATTTTTTTAAAAACATAACATTCATTAAAAAACATACTACATTACATACTTAATAAAAAAAATACAACGAAATTTTAAAAAAAAAATGATAACGAAATAAATAATTATTCATCGTCTAAGGAATATTCTTGTTGTTGATGTTGATGTTGAAGGTGGTTCTGCCAAAGATGCTCCATAAGGTCTTGTTGGAGTTGAGTATGCGTTTCTCTGTCGCGTATTTCTTTTGCCCTTTGACGTTGGACATCGCATCTGTCGACCCACCTGTCTCTCCTCATACGTGCTGACGGATCCACCCACATATCGTTAAACTCACGTAGTGCAAACTTTTGATCTTTCAAAATCATATTATGCAAAATAATGCAACAATACATGATTCTACGTATCTTCACAAGTTCCATTTGACGTGCTGGTTGTTGTAGTATACCCCAACGTCCTTGAAGCACACCAAAAGCACGTTCAACATCCTTTCGTACACTTTCTTGTTTCCTTTTAAAGTAACCATGTTTCTCGTCAGTTGTTGCTGAGAAGGATTTGACGAACGTAGCCCACTGTGGGTAAATTCCGTCAGCTAAGTAATACCCCTTTTCATACCTCGTTCCATTTACCATATAAGGTGCTGCATTGGCGACGTCATTAAGAATGTCGTCTAATAACCGAGAGTTATCCAAAATATTAATATCGTTATTCGCCCCCGCCAACACAAAAAATGCATGCCAAATCCATAAATCTTGCGAAGCAACTGCTTCAAGCATTATAGTTGGGTATTTTTTATCACCCCTACCAAATTGCCCTTGCCAAGCAACCGGACAATTTTTCCACTCCCAATGCATGCAATCAATGCTACCAAGCATTCCCGGAAAACCATGGTGCCCCTCATGTCTTTCATAAATACTTTGAATGTCGGTCCATGTTGGTTTTCTTAAATATTCCGGCATAAACAAATCAATAACACACTTGTTAAAATTATCAAGACATTAATGTAAAGTACTCGAACCCATTTGCAAATACTCATCAAACGCATCGGGTGACGTGTCGTACGCCAATTGGCGTATGACAGATGTACACTTCAAAAGAGCACTTTTACTCATTCGACCCGTAGCATCAATTGATTGAGCAAAAAACTTAAAATGATCCGAAAGAAAATCGGAGGTATAAGATTGAATACCTTCGACTATTTGTAGAAATAGTTTCCGGCTCATACGAAATCTTCTTCGAAAATACCGATGCGGATACTTACAATTGAGATCGAAATAGTCAGCACGCAAACGTTCATCAGCAAGCTCACGTTCACGAAAGATATGACCACGTGCTATCGGACGTCGAGCTGCTACTTGTTCCATCTGCAGCTGATATTCGTACGCGGCTGTTATAAACTCAATGTCAGTTTCGAAATCTACATCTGACCAGTTGCTAAATTCTTCGGGACTTTGATTCGGATCCATTGTGAATGAACAAGGTTTTTCTTTTGTTTTTTTTTTTTTTTGGAAGAATGAAGATGGAAGTATATGATGTATTAGATTGATTTGTGGAAGTGTTAAAAAAATGTGGTGTTAATTGGGTATTTATTGGGGAGTGAAAGTGGTTTTTATTTTATTTATTTATTTTATTTTATTTATTTATTTATTATTATTTTTTTTTTTTTTATATTTTTTTTATTATTATTATTTTTATATTATAGCCGTTTGTAACGGTTAAAAACGCAAGGGGGCATTTTGATTTTTTTTTTTTTTTTTTGAATTCAAAGGGCTAAAGAGACGTTGGGAGGGGGCTAAGTGAATATATATATATATATATACTAGACTTCAAAGCCCGCCCAATGGGCGGGCATGACTTGTAATTTTATACTGGATGGTTTTAATCAATTTTAAATCATGCCTTAATTTCGTTACATTTAACATAATAAAATATAACTACTTTTATACAAAAGCAATAGAACGCGCACTGCCGTTAGATTGTTTTTTATTGTTAATAAATGTGTGTCTGGATAAAGAAAACGTGAGTCTACATTATTGATATTATATTTTGAGTTACCAATTGCATTCATGTATTGTATTATGCAAGTATATTTTGATGTAAATAATATTATGGAATTTTATTTTTATTTTTATTAGTATTATTTTATGACATGAAATTCTGATTGTAAATTATTATATTATCAGTTATAATTAATCATAACTGCTATTCACACAAAGTATCATCACATTATCGAAAACACCAACATCTCAATGGTCAAATTATTTTTGGCCAGATCAACAAAAGGTGAACTACATATTCTTGATCTAATTGTTTTGTTCATGTTTTGCTAACCTTTGTTACCTGATTTTCGTATTGAAAGGATGAAATCTTGAATATTTTGAATGACTAATTGTATTATATTTATCTGTATATTTAAGCTAATATCTTGCAATCGCATGTTTCGTTTTTTGGGTTTAATTGTATGTTATAATTAACTTAAGTAATTATTTTATGTGTAATTTTAGGGATGAAATCTCGTTTAGTAGAGCACCTTGAACACTGGCAGTATGATGTTTCGTTACATCAGTAACAATGGCAGTACCATGTTCTGTTCCATCAGAGTTTAAATGAATCTGATTTTTAACCTTCAACACTGGCAGTATCATGTCTTATTACATCATTGACACTGACAGTACCATGTTCTGTCCTACCAGAGTTTAAATGGATTTGATTTTTTATTACTTTGGTTTGTATTTGTTTGTTGATTAGTTGGAGTGTTTTGCTGATATTTGATTTATGTAGTAGAATATAGATTTGGATTCTAATAATATTTGAGTGCGAGTTTAAACTTATCATCTTAGATACGATATTTTGATGTTACTGATACGCTTTATGTATTAATTAACTACATCCTTGAACTGTATTACCTACTGATTCCATTTTTTTTGGTTCAGCTAAATATAAATAAATAGACGTAGTAACGATGATGGATGTATGGCGACCAATCGAAGCTATTATTAATTTTGCATGGTAGTGAAGAAGAACCGAGTGGATCAGAAGCAAGGAAATGTAAAGGAATCGAGACAAAGTACTAAGGTAACTGAAGTATGTCTTGAGTTACTGTGGACGAAGGTAATTTTTATTTGTTTTGAAACATCTTAATTGTTGGTAATTGGGGGTTTTAGTTATATCATGGCTTAAAAATGGCATTGTGTTGTTTAATGTTGCTTAAATGTAGTAGTAGGTTTAACAACCATTCCTCATGCTTATTATGGAAAATTTTGTTCTGGAAAATGAATGCGTCATTTTTTAAAACAGGTTATGTACTGTTATATTTTGTGTTGATATTATTATGATACTTGAGTGGAACTATACATGTGTAATTCATAAGGTATAAGTAAAAACACAAATTTAATGTGATTCAAAGGTCGAAATACCTTTTAAATTCGAAACAATACTTCTTTATACACAACATTTGTCGTTGATTTTGTGTATTTCCCATCCTCGTCACAACAAAGGACTTTCAAACCTTTCTTGTTCTTCACTCGAGACACTGCTAAATAAAGCTGGCCGTGCGAGAAAACAGGACGCTGGAGAAATAGTCCTACATGTGTCAACGTTTGGCCTTGGCTTTTATTAATTGTCATTGCGAAGCACGGTGATACCGGGAATTGTCTTCGATTAAATTTAAAATGCATTTTGGTATCCGAAGGACTTAAAACCATACGTGGTATAGCGCAAACAGTACCAACACTTCCGCCCGATATTATTTTAGCCTCAATTATATTAGTACCAAGCCTTCGAACTTGGAGCCTGGTTCCATTGCACAATCCAGCTATTTGATCAATGTTTCGCATGCACATAACAGGTGTACCTATTTTCAGTGTCAATGAATGACGTGGAAGTCCAGATATTTTAATGTTGTTGAGAAAGTCACATGTGTATAAGTCCTGATTGAAAGTGGAGTCTTCATCAACAATACCAATTGAATCAGAACTTAGGTATGTTTTTTGATCTCCTTCAAGTAGTGTAAGCATCCTGTCATTGATCATATCCACAAGTTCATGTGTAGGCGCCAGTATGGCCCTTTCCTGGAAAAAGGTCGGGTTATAGAGGTTTTTGACCACATGCGGGTAAGTCTCTTCTATTATTGCACCAACATGATCTTCGGAGTCAGGAATCAACATATCGTCCGTGAATTCAACGTTTGCCTCTCCATCGTTTTTACCTCCGATCGTTCCATTGCCAATTGATAATATCCAGTCCGCAAAGTCTTGTATTTCTTTACGTTCGGATTGATTTGTACCTCTTCCAAGTCTCATGTTGATAGTCAAGCGTAACACTGTACAATGGTCCCATAGATACGAAGAATTTATTGCCGAGTGTACAACATTGTGTCGTGAACCACCTGTGATGACCGGAAGAATTTGTCGAAAGTCACCCCCAAACAAAACTACTTTTCCTCTGAATATTTGATCCATTGGGGTTGAATGATGTGTCCTACATATGTCTCTCAGTGTCCTATCGAACGCTTCGTAGCAATGTCTATGTGTCATTGGAGCTTCATCCCATATGATTAGTTTGCACTCCCTTATCAACTCGGCCAGTTCACTATCTGCTGGGATATGGCACATAGAATCATCGACCACATTGATGGGAATTGCAAATCGAGAATGCGCAGTTCTCCCTCCTTCTAATAAAAGTGCGGCTATACCACTTGACGCGACATTTAATACTATATAGCCTTGTGATCTGATTGCAGCGGATAATGTTTTGTAAAGATAAGTTTTACCCGTGCCTCCATATCCATATACAAAGAACATACCACCCGTTTGGCCATTAACAGCATCCATTAAAGTATTATATATATTTTTTTGCTCGACGGTCAACGTACCAAAGAGTTTATCGTGTTGTTCTTGTAATTCTTCTGGGTTGTATCTCAACTCTTCTGCTATCAGTCTGTTGTAATTCGCCATAGAAAACATTTCGTTTGGCAAAGGCATGTTTGGGATACTCCTTAAACTTTTATTGTTACAAAGAAGCATGTGCTCAATATATGTAAGGCATATATTCTTTCTTTGTTCGTCTGAAAGTTCCAAATCTGCAAAAATAAATTTTATTTTTTTTAGTTTCATTTTATAAAACATATATATATCAAATGCATCTTTAATATCTTAGAAGTATTTTATAGGTTATCATTGTGGCTATTTAGTTTATTGTTTTGACTATCATCTTTAACGATTTTTTCATTTTCTGAGACATGGCTTATCAGTTTTTGATGAAGGTTGATTACTGTTATCGGAAAAATCAGGTGTGTAATAATTTGTGGTTATTGTGTACATAGTAGAATGCTTAATTTGATTCTGTGCTTTGTTTCTCCAATATTTGTTAATACATAAATCTAATTGTATTATGGTTATGTTGTAGACACTCCCTGAATGGTTTCATGAATGTCAAGAATGTTATGGACGACAAAGCTATGTTGTATATGGGGAAAATGAAGCCAAGATTCCAGTGTTTCATGTTTGCTGATGCTGCTTTTGGTATGTTTTTCTGGTACATAAACTTTTAATTTGGTTATGGCGACCATATGTTATGATAAGTATTTGTTGCGTAATGTGGACACGGTAGTGGTAGTTTCCTTTGGTTATGGATATAATCTGTAGACTTATAGACAGAGTTTGTGGTCTAATATAATGTCCTGCTTATTAGTAGTTATGTTGAATTACATTGTTTTTAGATAACAAATAGTGAGCGTATTTTTTATAAATCATGGAGATATGTTGTTTCCAATTTAATGTTTTACATTAAAAATATCATACCTGGATCATTCCTTTTTATTCGTTCTGCATGTAACACGTCAGTAGCCATTACTTCCCATGTTTTTTCATAAACAAACTCTGGTCGAGACATACAATCTGTCAGGATTAGTATGACATAAAACTTACGCAGGTAGTTTCCGGACCCCCATAGACTGGCTTCTAACAACCCATCAATATATTCTTTGTCATCTTCCAATAGACCCCGCGCTTGGCAAGCCTCCTTGTAGGTATTGTACGTAACATTTTCGAATTTTCTAAAGTCAACCCAATCTTGTGCGCCTGGGACTTTGTTAATCAAGACTCGTAAATAGAAAAGCTCCCCGGTTGACGGCGACACGTGATGTACGCGTCCAATGCATGTGCCTTTTTGTCTTTTTACCCAAATTTTCTCTTCTTGTTTCCATACATAGTGTTGTGGAAATTCGTGGTAAAGTAGGCTTCTCGCTTCTTGATCTGTCCTATTTGTTTTCATCCATTGGACAAATTTCGTATCATTTACGGATGCTTTATCCAAAGTACAGTCAATGCTTTCTGAAGCATCAAATATAACCGACTGTTCGCCTTCCAAATGAAACGGCAAGCGTTCAACGGGAGGAAATCTGTAGTGGATGTCAAATTTGTAAATCCTCCATGCCGCCTCGCACGCTGAAAGATAGCGACAATCGTAATAGTCCTTGACTTCATCTACATCTTGGTCTTCTACGGCCGCTGTGGCCCTATCTGGACCCTTGTTTATATACTTGAAAAGATATTTTATGGACGTCGCCTGATTGCACCACTCCACATTAATATGTGATTGGTAGCGTCTCAACAACGCTGGATTGTAAGGTACCACGTATCCATTGTGTAATTCTGACCCGCTCTTTGTTACTGTACATCCATCGTTCCTCCTTTTATAAAGTGCGTATCCACTGTCATCTATGACTGTCGAATCGTTAAATTCCTTAGGGAATCTCTTTGTGCACTTGTTTTTTACGGTACAGGGGCAAGTTGGCCGTTGGGGGCCACATGGCCCATGCATCATATGATCAGTAACAATTTCATACAGTTCCGGGTCTTCATTTTTATCCGGTATCTCCGCTGAAATAAATTGATCAATTTGGCTTGTTGTCTTGATTTTATCTTTTTCTTCCAAGAAAAGCAGTATATGAGCATGTGGTAGACCTCTTTTCTGGAACTCAACGGTATAAACAGCTGCATCAAGATGATAATGTTAAGTAATGTATATAATCAATGATAATTGACGCAGTTACTCTACATTTTTATAATAGAAATATGATAATACCTGCTTTTAAATGTCCAAAAAAATGGCGGTCTTTAAAATCTCTCATTAGCCTGTCCAACTTTTGTTTAAATACCCTGACTATTGCATCAGGCCTATCCTCAGACTTCAACCCCTTATCTGCGACAAACCGTGCAATTTCTGGCCAATTTGGATTGCATGTGAATGTGATAAACAGGTCAGGATATCCGTAAACCTTGCATATTGTCATTGCATCTAAATAGTTTTGCATCATATATCTTGGGCTCCCAGTAAATGACGATGGTAATATAACCTTTTTCCCACGTAATGTCACCCCAGAATCTTCTTGCTCTGCCAATTTTGCAAGTTTAGAATATGTTTCACTCCTCAAATCCTTCTGTTGATTTTTAACAAACGACATCCTTTCAGATTCTATCATAGTGTAAGCGTCAACAATAAATTGTTGGCATAGCCTCCTTGCATTGAGTATCATCGAGAAAACCCCTGCCCTTTCTTGTAGCCGATATGCAAAATACTCCCTCATTGTTACGCGAGTTTTTTTGTTTGTTGGTGTGTAATCAGTAATGCCTACATGATATATGTCTGTCCAGTAACCATCTTCTGCATATGGGAACAACAATGGGTACTGTAATGCCAGGTATGACGGGTGCAATTCACTAATTCTTCTAAGCCCTCCTTCTTGTAAGTGCAAAATAATGTCTCTTTTGTGTGTTGTAGCGTCAAAGTCCCCAACTATGAGTCCTCCAATTTCATCAGCTGTGGGTAGGTTATAATTTCTACCATCTCGTTCTCGTGTACCGATAAGGCGTAATTTGAATTTGTTTTCGTCACTTTTCCTGACTAATCGTTCCCCAGCCATTCTGAACTGACCAACTAATGGATTGATTGTATCCAGCATGTCCCGTAAATCTACAGTCAGCTGGTGGTCTATGTTATAGTTGGTTGATTTCGATGTGCTGTCGATGGTACTGTATGAAATGAATATAGTTATATTAGTATGCTGTTGTTTATGCAAGTAATATATAAACGACATGTACAAAATGAAAAAATAATCAACGTTATCATACCTGACACAATTAATTCTATTCTGTATTTCATTTTTTGAATCGTAAATATATAACTGTGCAAAAACAGGAGGTTTGTTGCCCTCTGGTAACAGACTCCCCATTCTATGATAATTTTCACCTTGTATCCTGTAACAATATGCTCCATATCCTTGATTAACATATGTGTCCTGTCTTGCACCCATGGATGTGAATGAAAACATCGAATTATATCGTCTGATATTATCAACAAAATCCTTGCTTTTTGGATGTTCACCATCCATAAGCTGTCTCAACAATTCAGGTGGATTCTTAACTTCATTTCCTAATTTCACTTTTCCTTTTCCACAACATATAGAGTAAGTATCTTCGTTTGAAGACGTCGATCCTACCATAGCCTCAGCATGCCACAGTAATGCATCGCACGATTGACATGTGTAAATAGGATCTCCATGGTCAAAATAATCTGTAAATGTATAATGAATTAAATTAATTATTATTTAAAAAAAAATGAAAAAATAAATAAAATAAAACTTATATATTTTTTGGTACTGAATGGTGTTTTTTTATACGGATTTGTCTAATGGCTTTACCATTAGATATGCCTTTAAATTGGTTTTTATGTGCTTCTTGATTGTTTGCAGAAGATGTGGTATTTAAACCCTCCCGTCTTGGTATTTTATGCACGGGTGCTTTCATTTTATCATGTAGTCTCTGTGATTTGCGTTTTGCAATGTGTACACCAGGTTGAATAGTTCCAAGATAGGTAGGCTCTTTAGGCATGGCTGTAAAAAAAACGAATAAATAAAAATACGAAGCGGAAATAACTGTTAATTATTTGCTGGAGGAATTGTAACATTATTACGTGTTTTGGTTAGATCTTTGAATGGACGTCCCCTCGGTCTTTTTGTGGTTTCTGTGGCTGTTTTTGTTTTGGGTTGTGAAATCGTGCGAGTTGGCCGTATGCTTATATCGGTAGGAGCTGTTGTAAAATGAAGTTGTATTAACATGATCAAATAGTTTTCATTGCAAGCAAATATAGTGTGTAAATATCATGTTGGATAGTTTCAGTTAATTAAATGACCTGTTTCGTTTGGGTATATCGGTGGTCGGCCTATGCATTCAGATGTTTTTTTTTTATTTGAGAAGGCATGCGAGTTGGCCGTAGACTGAGATCATTAGTATCTGTGTCAAATTGCATCATGAATGTTAGTTGAAACTACAAAACATGATATTTACATGCTGAATTATATTACAATGATAATTATTTGATAACGTTAATGCAAATTCAATTTACAGCAGATCCTCATGATATCAACATACGGCCAACTCACACGCTTTCACAGCCCAAAACAACATCAGGCACATAAACCACAAAAAGACCGAGGGGAGGTCCATTCAAAGACTGAACCAAAACATATAACATAGTTATTATTCCATCAACAAATAATTAACAAATATTTTGTATCGTTGTCTTTTTATTTTTCACATCTGGTACGCATGTTACTGGCATATGCGTTAAGATGTTGTTGTCATTGTTTGAAAAAGGCGCGCATGTTGGCCGTGTGCTGAAACTATTGGTACCTGTCGTAAATTGAAGTTGAGTTAACACAATAAAATATTTGTCATTGAACATAGACAGAGTATATAAATATAATGCTGTGTAGTTGTAACTAACTGAATTACCCATTGCGATTGGATATATTGGTGGCCGTCCTCTGCTTACATTTGTTTGTTGCGCCTTTTGTTTTGGTTTTCCTCTTGGTCGAATTGCTAAATCATTTGATATAGTTGCCATGATGCTAATAAATCAATTATACTGTAAACTCGTTTGAACTGTTCACAGTATCAAATGGTTGTGGAAAGATATTGAAAATATTTAACTTGTAAAAAAATATATAATCTATAATGAATATCTTTTAAATTTAAACAAAGTTTGATATGCCATATATATCTATTACTATAAAGTAGCAATTTTATCAATGTGTTTTCAGTATAAACTTATCTTTGGAAATTATTTAAGCATATCATATATGTAGGGTATAAGATAATTGACAAAGTTTAAATATATTTAGATACTTCTACTATTTAAATACAATAATATATAATGAAAGATGCCGATCAACTGGCATAATGTTTCCAATGGCACAATTCCAAATTTTAGATGATCTGATGAAAATTTCTGGCTCATCCAAACTGCATGATTGTATGCGCGTGTGGTTTGTGCAGCAGTCACATGAAGACTCGTTCTGTGCAAAATTGATACACGCTTGTTGTGAGCATCTCAGGAGAGTGATGGCGAAGAACCGAGTGATGATAGCTGACATGGAAGCATTAGGGCACCGTGGAGTCGCATTAGACTCACTCGATGCTTTGAAAAAAACTCAAGAGAGGCATCGGGCATTGCTTGAACTGCTAGTTGATTTGTGTGCTCAAGCCAAAGCCGGTGTCCGCGAGGAAGAGGGTAATGCCATGAAGATGAACGATTTTAACTAAGTTGTTTTAGTAGTTTTTTCCCTATACAATGTTGGAGTATGCTCGTGTCATAATTACTAATTATATGGCTAGACATATGTGAGCCTATGGGGTCACACACTTATACACAGAGACACCATTTTATAGATTGTATTTATCGTATTTACAATATATAAACGACTACGTAACTTGGGATCGATAACGGGCTACTAATAACTAAGCTAGTACTTAGTTTATTGGATTGGACCAACAAATGGGCAAGCCCATTTGAAGCTCCATAAGGCCGGCCATGGTTAAGAGAACAAGAGAGAAAGATCAAGGGGTTAAGTGTAACTTTTCCTTGATTATCTCCTAATTGATTTGTCATTAAAGAGATGGATTATTAAATTAATAACTAACCAACTTTCTCTCCTCTTCCTCTCCTTAATAACCACGAAATAAAACACACCCATATTAGGGTTTGTGGTTTTAGATCTCATCTAACCTTATTCTAATGTAGTTCAAGGCTAGATCGCGTGTTACGGGGTTTTAGACTAGCATCGGGTGGTGATCGATGACGTGTAGTGTGGATCAAGCATAGAGGTGATCTCCTTTGATCACTTGGTTTCATACTTGGTTCGTGTATATTGGTGATGGTGACCATACGATTCTACCGATCACGCTACAAAGGTATAAAACATGTTTGTTTAATTTGTTTTTAATTTAGATTGATCATATGGCTATATGGATCCTTGTATGGTGATGTTTTTCCGCTGCGTTTATAATATTAATTGTTAATTTATATTTTACATCACCTATAGTGGTATCACGAGCCATCATATGTCGTCATATGATCATCTTGTATGCGTAAAAATGGCTAAAAATGTTGTTTTTTAATGGATTTAAAGGTGTTATTTTAAAACAGCCCCTAGGGCTTAAATATTATGAATAAGTAGACCTTAAGAAGGTCTTAAGATCTGGACTTTTTGATCCTATAGTCATTTGTTATGCATACATCAATTGTTTACTTGATCGGTACCCGTAAAATGGCCTAAAAACGCGTTTTTTGGAAGATTTTTAACCCGATTTCAAATCAGCCCATGAGGCTTATTTTTCTATGGTAAAATGGTGTTAAGAAGGTCCTAACATCAGTGGGGTTTGAGTCTTTGGCCATTTGTCACGCGTACCATTCGGGGTTTTAATTCTTGTTAATTATTTCTTCGATTCGTTGGCTAACAATTTATTTCTTGTTATTTATTTTGTTATCCATGGCAAATACATGCATGTTTGTCCATGGAGTTAGCCAACACCATGTAATAATCTTTATTTGAATGTATTATTATGTGTTCATATGCAAAGCCGATGAAAACCTAGACCACTTGTGCGTTGTGATTGTGATTGTTGGTTGTTTTTTCTTGTTTTGGGGTTTGCCATTGTTTCGGCACTTTTGTAATGTAATTCATCTTTGGTGTAGCCAATGTTTGGGCATTTTACAGTAGATACAAAGTAGATTAGTTGTATTTTACTTTATATGTATTGTAAACAAGAGCTTGGAAGCAAATGGCGAAAGATTGAAGAGTTGTAGACCGAAAGTTGCTGCTGGACACCTGTTGGGAAAACGTGATTTCCCGCTGATTGGTAAGGTATTGTTTTCTAAAATTTTTGGTGCAGGTCCACAAGACATAGGGCTACAACTTTGTCAACTGGGCCGAATCATGAGGAGGTGATCTTCCTGGGCATTTGGGCCTTGCAAAACAGAAAAACTGGGCTGACAGAATCTGAAGTTCATGTGCATTATGGGCTTTTTACTTGCCCATGATTGTCTTGGGACAAGTGGGAGCCCTCCGTGTGGTTGTGGTTTATGTCCCTAGTTGACTCTTGGTTCTCGTGATGGCTCATGAGACCAAGCATAGGATTTTCATCGGTTGAGGCTTTGCATATTGTGGTTGTATGTTTGTTTGGTTGTTTCATGTATGTTGTGACTACATGTAAAACGAAAATTGTTTTCTTAAAACTTAAAACGAAACATAAACCATTTTGAACTAAGTCTTATGATTTAGTTTAACTAAGTTTAAATATGATTTGAAACTTAAAATCATTGTTTTTCAAAATAACACTTAAACTAGTTAAATTGTTTATTTATTTATTTATTGTATTGTCCAAACTTAATAATCCACTTAGGATTTATATTAGTCTTGAAAATGGACAACTTGACACACATAAATTAAAACAATGATTAGACTTAAGTTAAGAAATGTTTTTAACTTGTGCTACGAAGAATGAATGCATGCTTCTTTCGTACACGTTTTTGATTCACATCAAAATATTTTACCCGTCAAAATTTAAGTCGTGCCGTCCAATTTTGAGGACACTTGCAATTACTTTTTGCCTATGCGTGGGACCTAGGTTGAATTGTAACCCAAGGTGACTATTCTCTATGCGTGAGACCTAGATATATTATCACACGTTTTCAAATTGGATGACTTAATCGAGTTAAGCGGTTAGACCTTGACCCGAGGCAAAGATGGGACTAAACATGCCTACATGACACTAGTTGTTTGACACTAGATGCCATGAGTCCCATAAGGATCTAAGAGTTGTACATGTAATACAATTGGTGATCGTCGCCTACCAATTGAATCTACTATTTCTAGCAGATCAACTGATGTGATAGTAGAAGCACAATGTGGATCTTAGCCTTTTCGTAAATTAATTGTTTTATATTATAAACATGGGGTAGTTAATTTATAAAAGGATAATTATCGAAAATACTAAAATTGAACTTTGTAAATTCAATTAATGAATTAATGCAACACAACCGTAAACAAAAGTTTGTTCTTTTCTTGTTAAAAGTACGAACTGAGTCGCTCTTTCCTTGTAAGAAAGAGACTTGTTCCTATCCTTTTTCTTTATGAGGAAAAGCCATAATAGGAATATTTAAATTTTCCTAATTCTAATCAAACTCAAGGAAAACCTACTCTAGAAATCGTGATGTCTTGTAAAAGTCAAAACGGTTAAGTATGGTTACACATCTTATTCCTTCAACGTTGTTTTATAACCCTTGTTTCGGTTTTGAAACATTGAAGAAATATAAGATATTTGGACAACCAAGAACACGTGCACTTGACTTGACCTCTTTGGTCAGACCTTAGGGCCATTTCAACCCATGGCGAATTTTGCTCATTGGTCAGACCTTTGGCGATATTTGCATGTTCTTGCTTGGTCAACCTATTTCGTACTAGCTACCAAACTAAAATGAGTTTAAATAATTAGAAGACGGAAGTATCAATAAACCGCAATGTGGTAAAGGCAATTACTAGCATGATTACCTAGCAGTTTGCCTTAACCCAATATGCCTACTAAGGTCCTACATACCCTTGTGGTAAAGTAGACCAATTATGGAGGAAATGCATACCTATTTTCAAGTTAAAATAGCAATGATGGCTAACCCATCATCTATATGTTAGAACTTGATGCACTTTCTTGAATACCTAAGTACATGTTTACTAGTCAAAGTGACTCACATTAGCAATAATGTGTAGATATTCAAAGAAAGATGGAAAGTATCAAATCGCTACTCACTCTCCACTGGTGACGAAACACATGTAATGTTGTCTAATCCAGTGGGAGCTACGTGATTATATTACTGGTGACGAAACACATGTAATGTTGTCTAATCCAGTGGGAGCTGTAAGCTTTATTACCTTGCAAGTTGCCCATCTTATTTCCAGATTGTCTTGAAATAATACATTACTTTCCACGTGTTAAGCATCATAGTTTATATAAGAACCATTACATAAGTTTTATATGATAACTTGTCGCGTTCCTGATGTTGCTTCCTGAAATGTTATCTATAAAATTGTCATGCATGATTCATTATTCAAACGATAAAGTTCTACATATCTATATTTTGATTTTTGACTAAAAATCATATGTTATCTTATACATTGTCATATTGATCATACAAACAAACGAGCGTAGTGTTGTTTGCATGCTCTCACGATGTTGTGCCATGCACAAGTGGGAGAAATCTTAATTGTGTGCAAGGTACAACATATAACAATATGACTAATAGTTTTTCTTGACTGCAAGGTAAGAAACTAAAATTCTACTAGGACTTCTACACATAAAATGTATGTTGCCCTAATTAGAACAAATATCAAGATATCATGAAAAGCTACTTCAACATATTCACTGAATTGTTTAGTAAATATGATTATGTTTTCTTGTAAACTCATAATCATGAAGTACAAAATTAACTTGAATATACTATTGAGGCCAAGAGTCGGCGCTCGCAATTACTTTAGTTGAATATGTTTAGGTCTCTTGTAAAGACACAAACATCAATTCCGTTAATTCTTGAAAGACTTATAACGTAAAGTAAGACGTTGATTTGTTATGTCTTCTTGTTAGGACATGTACACTTACGACGTATAATATTAAATGTTTATGTTTTCTAGTCAAAACATACACATGAAGTAAAGTATGCAATAGGCTAAAATTACTATTGATACCATCTGGTTTGACTTGGTTGGTAGATATGTAAGCCCAAAAGTATAAGTTCATCTAATGAGTTGTGTGATAGTCTCACAACATCAGTCCTCATGGAATACCACAACTTTATGGTATGTCCATCATGGAAAATCAAACACTATTGATATTGTTTGATCTTTGATAACTTAAACTGTTTTACCTCCAAAGCTATCAAGGTTAGAAATTGGATGTGCCATGTGTACACTCAATATGATTCCAACCCAGAAGGAATTTAAGACACCATTGTATTATGGCATGGGATGAATCTCATTATGTCTTAATTGAAGTTCTGAATTTGTTAACTACTTAAGAGTAAGTAATTAACAAACTAGAGTCAAGAACTAACGGTGTATTTTGGATGTCCCACTTGAAAACAATTTATTGTTACTCAAGATGCTTAGTATCTAGAGATTAGTCTCTACATACAAAAGCAAGTGGGAGTACCTTTAGACCTTGAAGTTGTTCAAGAACTAAATACACAACCTTCTGAGTACACTTGCTAATGTCATACTAAGGTTGAACATGGATATGTTAAACCATAGATTGATATCTCTCATTCATAAATCCACAAGGATACCTCTTGCACCTGAATGATATAGTTTTTATATCAATGCTGAGGGACATAAGTTAGAGGATCATGGTGAACCTGCTAACTACTGAGATGCATTATCAGATATTGTATCTGATGAGTAGCTCAAAACTATGAATGTTAAGATGCAGTCCTTGAAAGACAATCACTCGTGGAGTTTGATTGATCTCTTACTAATCAGTTAGACTGTGAGGTTAAGAATGAGTTTCTTGATGAGAAGACTCAAAAGGACAAACTTGTACACACATTTAATGCACATGTAGTAAATGGAGTTTACTCGTACTCAATAAATTGACTATGATTAAATCTTCCTAGCTACAAACATTAAATGTATAAAGACGATTAATTGTCATACCTGATTTCATGTATATGAAATATGACAATAGGATATCAAAACACTTTTCTTGTTGATTACCTTTGCGAGGACGATGAGTAATCAAAAGGGTTTATGAATCCATGTAATCTTTATTAAGTATACAAGATAAAAGAATCCATGTGTGGATTAGATCATGCATCTAGGAGCAGAGATCTTGTGTTAATCATAAAATCATTAACTTGATTTTGATTAATAAGATTACTCCTAAGTATACTGAGAGCAAGTTGGAGCATTTTATTTATTTTCTTAAATCTCATATGTCATTGACATATTAGAAACAATATTCCACCTAAGCTAGACTTTAATCCTTAGCTTGGAATGAAGTTTCTCTTGAGGGATTTATAAAATAAAACATATAACCTTGTTATATATATGTTTATTAGAATAAACATAAGCGGTTATTAAGTCTAAACACAATATGACATGTTATTGAGGGGAGTCTCAATGATCAATCTTACTTGATGAGATTGAACACATGATTGGAAATCTTAAGTTTGACTGAAGGATTCATCATGTAAGTCATATTAAGTATTGGACTATATATTTATCATTTGCATGAATGCAAGATGAGTTGATAACAACCAATATCTAAGTGAAAGTCGTTAGATAATTGTTAAACGAACATTATATTGGACCTACATAGGACCAAAGATATGTTCAAACGTTTACGGATAATTGAGGAGCTCTGTTTTGTTTGCATACGCTGATGCTTATTTAACTGAGATAATACTCAACCCTAGTCATGGTAGGATGTCATCATGAATGATGACATTGCTGACTAGATGTGCTCGACTGAGAGCATTAATGCGTTATACATTAAAAGAATAAGAATACTTTATAGTTTGAGAAACTATTCAGATGACTATCTAAAGTAGGTGTTTTGCTGGCTTCAAACACCCTATGGAATGTATTGTTGCGATACTCGTCTTGTACTTGAATGTGCACATACAAAGGACAATCATCATTCAAACCTTTCATGAGTTTTGAAACAAGTATTCTCAAAGTTTACTCAGATGACTACTTGTTGTCCTGTACAACATGATTAGATCATGGTGGGAACATCGGATCCCGACCTATGAGTAGTCTTATGCATATCTGTTTTTAGTATTTGGATAATGGAACTGTAAGCAGTCGTATTATACAATGAATTGATATACCGGGTATGATCGTCTTCATTTATACTACTGTGTTCTATATTTGCATGTTTAATCCATGAATAATTTATTTATTCTAAAATTATCCATTGTCGGTTGACGATACGGGAGTATCATCAAATTAAGACAAATGTGAGCGTGTTGGTGATTTATTTGCCACACTCACATGTTGTTCATTGGGATGAACATTGGATTGACCCAACCTACGAGTATTCACTACATGGATCATCGTCAATAGTGAATCTTGCAAAAGGTTATGTCTCTTATCCTCAGACTTGAGATGCAAGCAGGTCTTGCACGTGTGGAATTTCATTCCTTGATATGGTTAAACGCTATCCTGAATAAGGTAGTTATAAAAGCCATTATCAGGAGTGATATGAAGCATGTGAATGACACGTGTAGTCAAAATGGGATTTGTTCCTCCACTTGTTTTGGAGTTAGATACTATTGGGCCCCTTGATGAATTGAACAGATGTTTGTATGGCCGTACCCAAATGAGATTAAGATGAATCTTAATTCACTTGGTAATCTTGTTCAATATCTATATCGAGAAACATAATAGTTGAACTATTAGAATGACATTTGATCCATGTCTAATGTTCAACACGGTATCTGTAACAAAAGGATAGATGACATATAAACCATCTAAAATGAGACGTTTAAGAAACTAACCTCACATATTTCTAGGGGCATTGGCGTGTTGCTAGACGCTAACCATTGCATGTATAATTACTTGATTATTATGACGTCGCAAGTGGGAGCTGTTGGAGTATGCTCGTGTCATAATTACTAATTATATGGCTAGACATATGTGAGCCTATGGGGTCACACACTTATACACAGAGACACCATTTTATAGATTGTATTTATCGTATTTACAATATATAAACGACTACGTAACTTGGGATCGATAACGGGCTACTAATAACTAAGCTAGTACTTAGTTTATTGGATTGGACCAACAAATGGGCAAGCCCATTTGAAGCTCCATAAGGCCGGCCATGGTTAAGAGAACAAGAGAGAAAGATCAAGGGGTTAAGTGTAACTTTTCCTTGATTATCTCCTAATTGATTTGTCATTAAGGAGATGGATTATTAAATTAATAACTAACCAACTTTCTCTCCTCTTCCTCTCCTTAATAACCACGAAATAAAACACACCCATATTAGGGTTTGTGGTTTTAGATCTCATCTAACCTTATTCTAATGTAGTTCAAGGCTAGATCGCGTGTTACGGGGTTTTAGACTAGCATCGGGTGGTGATCGATGACGTGTAGTGTGGATCAAGCATAGAGGTGATCTCCTTTGATCACTTGGTTTCATACTTGGTTCGTGTATATTGGTGATGGTGACCATACGATTCTACCGATCACGCTACAAAGGTATAAAACATGTTTGTTTAATTTGTTTTTAATTTAGATTGATCATATGGCTATATGGATCCTTGTATGGTGATGTTTTTCCGCTGCGTTTATAATATTAATTGTTAATTTATATTTTACATCACCTATAGTTTTTTCCCTATACAATGTTTGATTTCGATATTTGCTTTATGTATTAAGTAAGTCAATTGGATTGATCTATTTATTTTGTCGATTTGTTACAAAACTTACACGAAACTCAATGATTATTCACAATTGTGGTCAATGGTTCTAATAGTATGCACAATAAAAAAAAATCACGGCACATGACATCTACAATCAAAACAACCATTTAAATAACATAATATTCTGAACATAAAAGAAAATTTAAGAAATAAACAAACTGTTTTCAATATCTTTGAAAACATCAGCAATTTTTTGTTGTGTTTCTGCTATTGTTGCATTCCGAGCAACAATGTTCTGTTGTCGATGCTGGATGATTTATGCATCTATTCTGTTCCGTTCTTCATCCCTCCTGTTCTGTTCTTCAAGAGTTTTTATACGTTGATTGTAAAGATCAATCAACGTTTTTTGAGTCGCATGAGCGCCGTTTGAATGCATTTTAACCCATATATGCTGGGGTATGTCGTAAATCTTGTACTTCTCGGGCATTGGAGGAATATCACCACGTTTTGGTTTTTTAGCCTCATTCGATTTAGGGTTTGATGAGGATGACGCCATTGAATAATCAAGTAAATACTATAGTAACTTAGAATAGTCAAAAGGATAATAAAAAGTGGTTGTTATCTCTTTGTATTTATAGACTCCCTAAAAGTCACAATGTTTATATTGAAAAGACACGACATTTAATTGAACAGTGGCTTTCTTTCCAGATTTATGTTGTGTATACATACATTTATGCATATACAATAAACATAATGTTAAATATTAAGATTTTATTCAAATTGAATAAACATAACCTTTATTGTGTCGAATATATTCAATTTGAAAGTCGATTTATTTCCAAATTCGTATTTCCTATAAATATGTTAATTTATATTAATTAAAGTTTTTAAATTTAAATGGAAAGCCGTGTTATTTTTAAATTGGTGCTTCGTATAAACCTGTTTATGTATTATAGATAAAAAAACTAAATCATAATTTTCCTATTTAATAATTATGATCGCACATCTGCACAAACAGTTAGTACTGTTGGATAGACGTCCCTTTAAAGTTTCCGCAGCTCATAATAATAAAGTTTAGTACTGCTATCAATATATTTGTACTGTTAGATAGACGTTGGTACTGGGCCGAATTAGTGACATATCCGTTGAGGACTTATGTTGATTGTGTACATGTTATTGGGTACTCCTCTTCTTATTTGGATTATTTATTTGTTTCATTAATACTGCTGGCTCAAAAAAGTTAATACGTTTTAACTCATGAGAACCAAAAAATGTATTTTTAAAAGAATCTACCAACAATCTACCAACATTAAACATAAAAGATGTATTTTTAAAACAATAAAGGCTGACAAATACGATCGAACACGAAAAAAAAACTACAAACAGTTATAGTTGTCCATCTGTTTTTTAACATTCTTTATCGTCTCTTGATACTCCAATATCTTCTTCTTTTGTTGATCAATCGCGTGCGATTCCTGCCTCCATCTCTGCTATATGTCGTCTAAGTTGGGAAATATATCGTATTGGTAGGAAATATCTCACAACCGCTGCGTCTGTTTTTGGATCTGATGAAATCTCCTTTGTTGGGGAAACGCTTCTCGGACGTTTGTTTGGCGGATTTGATGAGGAAAAAAACAAACGACCCATTGGAAACTATTATTGTTAACCTAAAGTAAAAAAGAATTGTAATTGTTTGATTGCTTTCGAATTCGATCCAGCATTTATAGGTGCGGAAAGGGTGTATAAGCTATGATGAGTATATTTTAAATTTAACCAATATCCTGTATACCAAAGGGTGTATAAGCTATGATGAGTATATTTTAAATTTAACCAATATCCTGTATACCATGTTTATCAATTACCATATATTAGCATGCATATTATCCTATTTAAATATAAGATTATATCCCGGAATGATTTACGCATATTATGTATTTAGAATAAAAAATAATCGTATTAGAGTAAAAAATAGTGGTATTATTTGCATCTAATGAAAGTTAAACACGATGTATAAAACTACTGAACAAAATCGATCATACACTTGTTTATAAACACAAACCATTGTTAGGTACATTAAAAGGCGTAAAGGTTGTATAAGCTATGAGAAGTATATTTTAAATTTAACCAATATCCTATATACCATGTTTATCAATTACCGTATATTACCATGCATATTATCCTATTTAAATATAAGATTATATCCCGTCATGATTTACGCATATTATGTATTTAGAGTAAAAAATTATTTGCATCTAATAAAAATTAAAAACGATGTATGAAACTGCTGAACAAATTCGATTAACTAAAAAACATTCAAATCGTTAAACATCAATGAAAGTAATGCGTTATTTGAACTACAATTGAATTTGGCTGTGAACAACGATTACTAATAAGATGATAAAATTTCAATCTTCATCACTAAAGAAGTTTAAATCCACAAAATAGTCATCAGTTAGTTCATGACCCATCCCACGTAATTCGTTGATCATAGTTTCCGCCTTTAGGACCTTTGATTGAACCGCATTGAGAACTTGTAAAGACTCTTGAGGATCTCCAACGTTCAATTTAAGCCAATCAAGGAAAATAGACTCAGGTAGCTCATCTAATCAAAAAAAAATAATGGACTAATAAGCTTAACATGAAAACATAAATCTATTTAGAAGATATTATAAGCATTATATACAATACCTTTATTACTTTGAGAAGATCCACCTTCTTCAAAAACCGACGTAAGAAACCTCAATGCATCGTCCACCTTGGTATTTGGATCTTTACTGTGTCGATCATGTACCCCATCGTCAATGCTTGGTTCTGTCACATGTTTTTTTCCACGAACCGTTTGCTCTTCGCACTTTGAATCAGTGCGAGGCGCATGTGATTTTTTATCTTGAGATATTTTAGGGTTTGATGAATCCATAGGAAGAGTTATTTTACATATAGTTCATCATTGTATAATTCAATTATATAGCTCATCATTAATTCGGAATAGTCATTACTGGGCTCGTTTTGTTGGGCCAGGGTTTTTCATATATTTATTAAAGAGACGCATGGAAACCATATTGATACATGGTAAAATAAACCAAATTAATACATGATGTATTAAAACTTATATAACAACAAAAATACCTCATGTACTTTCAATAGTAAAAATACTAAGATTAATGCACAACGCATGAAAACACATTCACGGCAGGTGGATGTTTACATATTATACAAACATAAGCATAGACATTAAAAATATTACGATATATGAATAACGCATGTAAACATATACAACAATTCGATACTCATTTAGACGGTGTAAACTTTTCTTCTCGATCCAAAAAACATCAGAATCATGTTGTATAGGATTGCCTGATACAAAATGATAAATTTACATGGTAATATAGTGTCGTACATGTGCTTACCACTGCCATACTATATTGGTACCGCTAGATATAGTTGATACTGCTTTTGTTTATTTATCTTACATGTTGTTGGCACTGCCATAATGTGTTAGTATTGCTCGATATACTTGTTTCTGTTTCTGCATGTTTATGCAACAAAAACATTACATGGCTTCAACAACAACATCATTAAAAATACTACAACCATACGAATAGATTATTTGTTAATCAATGATGGTCTATGTAAACATTAGATTAATTGTATAACGATTACATAAAAATTACAACAACCCAATGGTTATATTATATGTAACAAAACATACCTTCTGAAAGCAATTGTTTCTTCTGAATGATAATATCTCTGTGCATTGAATTCCTTAAAAAAAAACAACATCGAAAAGAATATAACTTACAGATAGATGTTTGTTAAAAATATCAGAATCATGTTATATAGGATTGCCTGATACGGAATGATAAATTTCCATGTTAATACAGTGTCCTACATATGGTTAGTACTGCTATACTATATTGGTACTGCTAGACATACTTGATACCGCTTATGTGTATTTATTTTACACATGTTGGCACTGCCACAATCTATTAGTACTGCTCGATATACTTGATACTGTTTATGCGTGTTTCTGCAACAAAACATTACATGGCTTCAACAACAATATCATTAACAATACAACAACCATAAGAATAGATTATTTGTTAATAAATGATGGTCTATGTAAACATTAGATTAGTTATACAACAACTACATAAAAATTACAACAACCCAATGGTTAAATTATATGTAACAAAACATACATTCTGAAAGCAAGTGTTTCGTCTGAATGGTAATGTTTCTGTGCATTAGATTGCTTCAACAACAACATCAATAAGAATATAACAACTTACAAATAGATGTTTGTTATATTTACGACTGTACATGCAACCATTAAATTAATTATACAACAACAACACTAAAATTACAGCAACACATTGGTTAAAGTATATATAAAAAACACACCTTCTGAAATCGTTGTGCAAGTGTTTTTGGCTTGAGAAGAAACGTTATATTTTCATCCACATATAGTGTAAAAGTAGGTATATGATCTTAAATACAGGAATAAAATATTTACACAAAATACATTCTAAACTTATCTTTAAAATCATATCTTCTACAAATTAAACATATTTTTGAAAAAAAACCGGAATACATGTTTAGAAAATACATATATAATTCCAAAAATTCCGCATGGTCATCAAATAAGAAGATTCTAGTTATTTTTTGTGGTAGCTATATCACAAAAAATAATTTGGTCTAATGGTAACATTGATATATACTTAAGACATGTAAACAACCCAAGTTCGAATCTTTAGAGACTTTTTTAAAATTTCGGAATTAAAAGTCAAATAACGAATTTTGTTCGGTCAAATGTTGCTTAGGTGGCATGCTTAGGTGGAATAAGAGCATGATTACTCATCAATCCAGCGCTTATTCATCAATCTTGCATTTGATGACGTCATACGCATCCTATTATATATAATATGTAGATATATATATATATATATATATATATATATATATATATATATATATATATATATATATATATATATATATATATATATATTATATATTTTACAAAATCTACCCTTACCGCAGCGTTAAAGGGTTAACGCGCCCCCTTAACGCTGCGTTAACGCATCACACATAACACATGCACTTTTTCCCTTTAACGCACTTGTGCGTGAACCGTTGGAAGTGCCCTAATAAATATGAAGAAAAATTACACGACGATTCAACTTTTTGGTGACCAATAACGTTGAATTTAGGATATAAGAATTCAATCATTGATTTTAACAAATTTCCCATTTTTGTGAAAGATGTACTCTTTTCATTTTAAAGTAATAGTCCATCTTTTCATTTTGTGTTGTTTTAAAACTAAATGAGTACCCGTGTATAGCAATAAGATTTTATAGCGGCAGATAGTTTTAGTAATAAAAAAAGTTTATGGGTTATAAACGAAAAATAATAAAAGTTAGAGGATTTGGGGATTAAACATAATGTTTTGAAACCCGGTTCGACCTGGGTGGTTCAACCGATTGAACCATTTCGGTTGAAAAAACGGGTCAAATTAAACCGGGTCAACCTGCCGGGTTTGAAGCGTCCCAGGTCGACCCGGTGTTCGATGTCTATTAATAGTTTCCTTTTGAAACATATATTTTTTTCAACATTTACTTTTTTAGTTTCAACTTTTCACTTACTCATAATTAATTGTTTCAACATTTCATTTAAATTTTTTTCAATATTTCAATTTCTTTGACTTTTCACTTTTCATTTTTCACTTTCACTATTTTGGTTTTATAGATAGTATAGATTATTATCCCCTTGCAAATATAATTGTGAATAATATAGTAAGTTTACCGTATTGCACCTAATTATACTAAAAATTATAAACTATCATTCAAAAATTTAAGAGTAAATTACATAAATCGTCCCTAAAGTTTGGCGAAATTGCATGTTTCGTCCCAAACCTTACAAAAGTGCAAGGATCATCCCTGTAGGAAACCTTAGGGGCACGTATTGTAACACCCCTAATTTCGTGAATGCAACATAATTCAAACTGGGTGTTACCTCATGGTATAACAATTATAATAACAGAAAACGAACTCTAACTGAGTCGTTTTAAAATACTTATCATTCGATTTATTCAAACATCAGAGTTTACAAAATATAGAGGTCTCAGTAGTTTTGTGGATTACAAAATATAAAGTTTCGAATGATAATTAAAGTTTTATAGCCTTCTAAATTTCCATGCTCCTCCGTGCCGTCATCGTACCTTATGGACCTGAAATACATGCTTAAAACAGTCAACACAAAGGTTGAGTGGAATTCGTAGGTTTAGTTAAATCGTTGAACACAATAATCGTAATGTGAGGTAATTAATCTCACATTCATAGATAGAAAACAAAACAGTTATTATTTCACTAAGCTCATGACAACCAAAACATTAACATTGAACCAACAAAAATTGGTATATTAGTAACATAGAAGCCCTACCAAGGTAATTTGCCATTATACCTTTAGATCTCAAATATAGTGTGTTCGATTGCCTAACCGGTCAATACAAACAGGATTCGTCAATCCCAGTAGGCCTATTCACAATATTCGTGCTCACTAAGCTAGTGGCTAATGGTTCATGATATAGGGACTTTGAACATGGCAATCGCTACTTAGTGACAATAAAACATAGTTGGGTAAGCATACAGTAGAAAGCATTGTGTTCAAGTAGAAAAATAGTAGCATGTATCCCCCACGGGTTTGTAAAATAGTTAAACAATAGAAAGTAGGGCTACGAACTCACCGTGAGTTATTGATGTGTAGTGAGTAGTGAAAATGGTAGTCGAGTCGTGAAAGTCTCTACGAGCAACCTATAATACGGTATTGTGTCTTAGTTTGTGGAAAACATACGAGTCTATATATGGCCTTTATATTGATCATTATGATTTATATGGTAGTTTGTGTATGTCGTCTTATAGAAATGGTTTATGAAACATTTATAGTCTATATATCTCGTACTACCGTTCGGGCCATCATAATTCAGAGGTCATGTAGTAAACGTTCGAGGAACTTGGACACTTTAATTCATAAATCCAATAACTTGTCGATACGATTTACCCAAATGAAACCCCTCACATGAAGCTCCCTACAATTGTAGTGCTCAATATGGAAAATATATATTTTTGGTTTGTTTATATGTTTCCGTCAGTTACAAAAATAGTCATTCCATAGTATGAGTATATGATGTTATTTGATGAACTCAATATTTGTTAGTATTTGATGATATTTGTGAAGTTTCATGGGTTATCGAGGTCGGGAGTAGGTCTATAACAACCTAAAATCCGAAACAACGTTTGAACATTGAATACAAATATAACTTAAAGTTTGAACTACGTTACAAATTAAAAAGTTAAGTCACAAATGAGAAACTCCTAACCTAAGCTACAATAAATTCGAACAACCTATAATTTCCTAAGTTCTATCACACGATTAATAAGTCTATATAGGGTTCGGTTTTATTTAAATCTTGTACACAACAATCATGTGAAGATTTGGTATGATAAACTTGAAAATTCAAAAGAGAATGGGTCTCCCCCTCATCCTCTAATATTTGGCATTTTCCAGCCCTCAACTCCCAATTCATTTCCCTTGTAACAAACGGATTACACACTTAAGTTTTCTCACACAAAACCCTAAAACACAAATAAGAATCGGCAGCCTCTATTTTGTTCTCTCAAGAAAATTAAGTTACGAAGGAGTTCTAGTAAGGTGGTGATCAACTTCAGGGTATTCAAGCGTTGGTGTAAATCGTGTCTGGTGATCGGTTTTGAAAGGTTTTGGGTTTATTGGTGCTTTGATCCGTCTTATATACGACCAAGAGATTCGCTGAAGAAGGAGTAACTTCCGATCCATGTGTTTTCTGATATGGTTTCATTTGCGGTTTGAGGTACAGATATTCTACCTTTTCTCAGTAAAGGTTTCTCATGACTTATCGATCATTGACTTTGATTCGTTTGCTATTTTGTGATCCATTTGATACGATTCGTTGATATGATTCCGTTTGATATGATCCATTTGTTATGATTCCCTTATGACATGATCCTTTGATTTGATATTCGTTTGCTATGATATTCGTTTGCTATCCATTTGCTATGATATGATTCAGTTCAGTTTGATACGTTCTGTTTGGATATGATATGATGACTTAATATGACATGATATGATTTGTTCTGTTCTGTTTCCTGAGCTATTTAACTAGCCATGGAGGTACCATGGCCATGTCATTAATGGTACTAATGGCATGACACTATCTGTGGCGGTGTGATTAGTCCACGGCGTCCCAATTTGATATGATATGATATGTGATCACTTGGCCATTATGATATGTGTGTATACTTGTCTAGAACAGGTGTATATATATGATTTGTTTTGTAGGGGGCGTATGGATGCATCCTAGGCACTTTGTTTCGTTTTGTTAGTGATTGGGTTGTACGTGCCTTGCACCCCCTCACTTTTGGGAGCTAGCTACTCCATTTGGTACTTAAGAGGTCTCCCATTCTTGTTCACTTATGATTTGACGGATATGTATATGTGGTTATGTGGTCTATTCATGTATCATGTTTAGACATTTGTTTTGAGCTCGTGGGCATTCCTATATGATTTGTTTGATTCCTTATGATCATCTGATCCGTAGTGTCTCTTGATCTCTCACTTCATTTGACTCATTTGACTTATGATATTTGTTCAGTTGATCTTTGATCTTTCATTATTTGACAGATGATATTCGTTTCAGCATGAGCTTATGTTTCCTTTTCCCTATACTTATATATGTTTTGATTATTCGTTTGTTATATATATCTATTCACTGGGCTTTTTAAGCTCAGCCGCATTTCTTTTCCTGCGGTAGGGTTTAGTTCGGAAGCTGGGATTGAGTGAAAAGTGCATAGGAGCTCTTAGTGGACTACCCTGTTGATAGATACCTTTTGCTTCTGGATTAGACTTGGATTTAGCTTCAGTTAGATTTAGTTTGGATTTGTATTTAAGTTTTGGGACTCATCATATTTAGAGTTAGTATTTTATTGTTATCTTAGAATACCTTTGTAATTCATTATGTTTATAAGTCTTCCGCTTGCGTTTGTATGTTCTGATGCACACCATAATGTGGCATTTTGACCCTTGTCGGGTTGGGGTGTTACAATTATGGTATCAGAGCCAGGTTTCGACATGTAGCACATAAGTTATGGCCTGTGAAGATTTAGAGCCTTAGGTTTGCACTGTAGGAGCTTATGGAATAACCTTTGAAGAATTTGCTTTAGGTTTATCCCCGTAGGAACTTCTGTTATGACCGGTAAGGATTGAATAGATTATATGATAAGACATTTGTTAGATATCTTGCTTTCGCATCACTCTGATTCGTGCCTCTGTTTTTAGCTAAGGCCTTATAAGATCATTCGTTCCGGAGATTTAGAAATTTAGCAAGATATACAACATAAGTTTAGAATACTTTGAAATTTTTTTGTAATGCCCTACTGGTTTCACTTTCTGAGGTTATCACATTCTTTCGAACTTCGATCTTTGATTCGTTTGTGATTCGTTTAGATACCTTTTCATTCTTTCAGAGAATTCGTATATGTATGAATCCGATGTGTTCGACACATTCTGTGGTTTCTCTTGCTATTGCTAAGCATATTAAGATCCCCTCTACACTATTAGAATTTTCTATACCTAGTTCCATCTCTATGAGAAATCTTGTGATTATCCGTCACGAGTATCGGAATTGTCCAGTACGTTTTGAAGATATTTGAAGATAAGTTTCGTTATGCTAATCTGTTTCCTTTGGGAATGTTTGATTCGATATTATTCTAGATATGGATTTGTTGACTGAGCATCGAGATGCTAACAACGGTCATATTAGATTTGATCTTTGGCGATTTGAGAAATTCAAAATTTTGTACCATGGTTCCTAACCTGGTAAACAATTATGATCACATTTTCTTTGAAAACTTGTACGTTAATCCCTCGCGGTTGTAAAGATACTTCGTTTGATGAACTCGCCTCGAGAGTTATTCGGTTGTTTGAAATGTTCGCGATGTATTCCTTAATGAACTACCAAGATTACCATCTGAATGTGAAGATGTTTTGATCTGGTTATGAGAATTTGTTTAGTCACGACTCGAGGTAGAATGTGATTGCAATAAAGGCATGTGTATATGATGCAAGTATGATGACGCCTGGCCAACGTGATAATAGTTACATCATATAACTTGAACTTATTGGAATCATAGGATGTCTTGAGAAGTACCTGAGAACAGTAAGTTGGTTGAGTTAGAACTCTATCCGTATAATAGCGACGCTTTGCCTAATTCTGAAACTCCGTATTGAACGACATCAGTTAAATGGAAAGAGTTGAAGGACCAACTTCTAGGAAGTGGTTTATTCGTCTAAGTGTGTCTCCGTGTTGTGCTTGTGAAGAAAAATGATGTTAGCATAAGGTTGTGTGTTGATTTCTGGAAGTTGAATCATATTACAGTTTGGACCGTCATCCTTTCCTTCGAATCAACAATTTGTTTAATCAACTTCAGGTGTGAAGTTTTCGCTATGATTGATTTGAGTTCCGATTATTTTCAGTTTCGTGTAAAGGAGCAAGATGCTCCTAGAATTGCCTTTCGTATTCATTATGGTCTTCATGAGTATTGGTGATGCCAATTGTATTGGCTACTACTCCGACTGTTCATATGGACTTGATAAATCGTGTCTTTCATGAATATTGAGACAATTTTTATAGTATGACATATTGGTATATTCAGAGACGAAAGAGAAAACACGGGAATCATCTTCGTATTTTGTGTTGTAATTTCTACGTCAGAAGAAGCTCTATGTAATATGTTCGAAGAGTAAGTTTGGTTGGGATGAAGAATGAGAGGAGAATTTAGAAAAGCTGAAAAGAGATTTGTTCCTACTTAAGAAGCAGACTTAGTTATGTCCTTATGCAACACGGGAAGATTATCGGTTATGCATCAGTACATCTAGAACCGTAGGAAGTGAACTATCCTACGCATGACTTGGGAGTGATTTGTGACAAACATGAAGAAGCTCAGGAGCAAGACGGTGGAATATGTCCTTTGTCAGAAGAGTTGAAGGAAGCGGTTTTGATTGAAGCACACAGTTCTATTTGCTTTATTCATCTTAGTTGTACTATTATGCATAGAGACTTGAAGCAGAATCTTGTTGGAATGGTATGAAGATGATTGTGACTACATTGGTGGAGAAGTGTTTAGCGTGTCAACAAGTTAAGATTTAGCATCAGCGTACAAGTGGTTTTCTTTAGCTTTGGATGTTCTTATATGGAAGTGAGATTAAACCTCATGGATTTTTCAATGGAATTTCCACGGACATTTAGGAAGGATGATACGAATTGAGCTATAGTGGATCGTTTGACTAGGTCGGCTCACTTGGAAGATTGGCAGAGATTTCTTTTGGCAGAAGATTATTCAAGCTACATGGCGCACCTGCAGTGATCGTGTCAGAGATTCGCGTTTCTACTTCACATTCCTAGGAAGAGCTACTGAAGGCTTGAGGAACCAGACTCAAGTTTAGTAATGCTTTGCACCTCCAAACTGATGGATAAGCAGAACAACTATCTAAACTTGGAAGATGTGTTGAGCAGGAACTTGACAAGTGTTAGTTCTGGTTGTGTTTGCTCACTATGATTAGATGGCTCACAAGTGACAAGGATTTTTCTTTTAGAGTTTTGTATGAATAGAGATTAAGAACACCTTTTAGTTAAATTAGGTCGGGGAGCTGTTTATTGAAGGTCCGGAGTTGATTACAGTGACTAATGGATTAGTTACCATTGTGGAAGGGAAATTTTGAAACTTTAGACCGGGAATTTGTGTGATGTTTTCGTACAGAAGAGTTAGACGTTTTGGCATATAAGGAAGGTTTAGTTCACGATACGTTAGACCTTAGATTCATTCTTATCCGTACGACTATTCTTCTTATTTCGTTATGCCTTCTGATACGTTTTGATTCTCTGATATGTGCTTAGTTTATCGTCGGTACGAATAGGTTACCCATCCCTTTATGAAACTCTTGATACGTTTTATGATTCGGTATGTGCTTCTCTGATTATTAGCAAGTTCCTTAGTTCGTTCAGAATCTGGATAGAGTTGATGAAGTTTTATCGTTTAGCACTACCTCCGTATTTACCTCATGTGTATATGTGTTTCATGTATCTCTTAGTGAGATTACAACTATCATCTGTTATGTATATGTTCCGTATTCGTTGGATCGAGATTGGTTAAGATTTGTCTGTTGTTGAAGAGCCTGAGGCTATTTTGGAGCGTCAGGATTAGGTCATGAGAAATAAAACTATTCAGTTTGTGAAGATGCTTTTGGAAGAACCTCTCCGAGCGTGAGGCTAGTTATTGTCATTTCTTTTCGTGATTGATACGTCTCCGTCTAACTTTTGCGACTTCAAATTTCGAGGACGAAATTTTTTTTAGAGGGGAAGAATTATAACAACCTAAAATCCGAAACTACGTTTGAACATTGAACTACGTTACGAATTAAAAAGTTAAGTTACAAATGAGAAACTCCTAACCTAAGCTACAATAAATTCGACCAACCTATAATTTCCTAAGTTCTATAACACGATTAATAAGTCTATATAGGGTCCGGTTTTATTTAAATCTTGTACACAAAAATCATGTGAAGATTTGGTATGATAAACTTGAAAATTCAGAGGAGAATGGGTCTCCCCCTCATCCCCTAATATTCGGCATTTTTCAGCCCTCAACTCCCCATTCGTTTCTCTTGTAACAAACGGATTACACACTTAAGTTTTCTTACACAAAACCCTAAAACACAAATAAGAATTGGCAGCTTCTATTTTGTTCTCTCAAGAAAATTAAGTTACGAAGGAGTTCTAGCAAGGTGGTGATCAACTTCAGGGTATTCAAGCGTTGGTGTAAATCGTGTGTGGTGATTGGGTTCGAAAGGTTTTGGGTTTATTGGTGCTTTGATCCGTTTTATATCCGACCAAGAGATTTGCTGAAGAAGGAGTAACTTCCGATCCATGTGTTTTATGATATGGTTTCATTTGCGGTTTGAGGAACATATATTCTACCTTTTCTCCGTAAAGGTTTCTCATGACGTATCGATCCTTGACTTTGATTCGTTTGCTATGTTGTGATCCATTTGATACGATTCGTTGATATGATTCCGTCTGATATGATCCATTTGTTATGATTCCCTTATGACATGATCCATTGATTTAATATTCGTTTGTGTGACAACTGGTAATTTAGGGAGCCGTTTTATTACCGCATTTCTTAAAATTTAACGACGTAAACATTTTGGACATGACCTTTTGGAACTATGTTGAGTTTGATTCGTATTATGGATTATTTATGTGGGATATTATGTCGTTGAATTATCTAGGTGGCGTTAATTTAGGCACCACTTCGACTCTGGCACTAGGAAACCTAATAAGTCGAGTTTAAACGAGAAACAATTACGTTTTATTTAATAAACGTATTTATTATCAAACTTTATGGAAAAACATTTTTAAGATGAATGGTGACGATTAAAAATTTATTCGGTGGCGTTTAATATTTTTCGGGAATAAAAACAAGTAACCTCGGGAAAGTATATTAAAAATTATACCGCTAGTCCTTGCACCGACTCCTCAAGTGAAATAAAATACTACACAAGGACTCCTTTTGCAATTTCCGGTTTATTAAAACCCTAAACCCTAACCTCATTTTATTTATTTCATCATCTCGCTTCATCTTCAACACTTGGTCCTCTCCTCTCTATTAGCCGCCACCGGCCACCCCTATAACATCACCACCGCCGCCCCTACAACTACACCACCACCACCAAAATAAACCTCTCACTCTCCTCTCTCTTTTGGTGTAGCTCACGCGCCACCCAAACATCCCACCTCCCTCGTATTTTGCTCCGCCGCCGCCATTAACTCACCACCATCATTTCTATACTCTAAAACCTATAGATCGAGTGAAGAAACGGTAAGAAAACGCGTTTTTACGCGTGGGTTGACTTACCACCGAGTCAACTCGTGGTTATTATTGGTTTTTCGGGTTAAAAACAAATGGGTTTTGATATTTTATTAAGTTTTGAACAAATATAAATCGGTTGGTATCGATATGGGTCGTGTATGTCGCGTCTTTGTCGCGTTTCTGTGGTACCGAGAGCTTAAGCTCACGGGTTGGGCTTATTTTCGAGCTTATGGTTCTTGTGGTTGCATCATTTTGATTATTTTGGTTATTATTCTTGTTGTTGTTATTTGTGTTGTTGATGCAATCGTGGAGTCGAGAAACCCTTTGGGTTCGTTTGTTTGTTTCGGCGTGAAAAGCTTAGCCGAGACCCTCATGGTCTCGGCAATACTTGTGAGGCTTGAAAACCATTCTTGGTTGCTACTCTTATGGATATTAATATTGTTGTTGTTAGTTTTTTTGGTGGAATGGTGAGGCCGAGACCCTCAGGGTCCATTCGTATTGATTGAGAAAAAATGGGAATCGATTGTGTGACGATTATTAGTTGACGGAGATTAGGTTAGACGTGTGTCATAGACGACCACGAGTGGTTGAAGTGGATTGCGATGATGAGATTTAAATTGTTGTATATATTGTTTGGATACAGATTGATATAATAAGCCGAGAGGTCATGACTCGGACTTGTGACTCGAAACAAATAATAACTCAAGATAAAAATAAAAATGAACTCGAAACATACGCATAAATATATATATGCAACAACGATAATCATGTAAGTGTTTTCAAATAAATAATAACAAGTATATTATACTTGTTGGTTTATTAAAACAAAACTAAAATTTATTTTTATAAATCACTAGTTTATTAAAAACATAACTAAATGTTCCGAGGGCACGCAAGACAAGAGGTATTATTAGAGTAGTATTGAGGATATTATAGGATTAATGTCAAGTTGACGAAGCGGATAAGTATCCGACCATTCGTTCAAGTAACATATTAAGTCTTAAGGTTTTATCACTAAATTTTCAGGTTGTCGTAGAGATTGTTTTGGAGTATTGCTTCAAATTGTCGTGTTGCTATATGAAGTTTACTTTGAGTCGTTTACGTCTTGGTCGTTTTGCTTGGCGTGAGTTCACTTGAGTCATGTCGTGTCACCACTACACACCCGTCGATACCAAACGCTAGTAACTAATATGAGAAAGAGATTTTGGAATTTAAAATGGAATCTACTCGGGGTAGTTAACTTTTGGAACTTTTACATTTGGAGATTATGTTAAGGCGAGTTTACATTATTAGGTTGTGCCGAGTCCATTGTGCCGAGACGTCCTTTATTTCTGTTGTGTTGTGCTACTGTTTGGGTTATTGTGCTGTTCTACTTCTTGATATTGTGATATTGCATTGCTGGGACTAAGATGAGTTCTCGTAGCCCCTTTTTCATTATGTTTTTCCTTGGGGGAAAATGGTACTCAAATGATACTTTAAATGTTTTCATGCTGTGATCTACTGTTTTCATGTTTTTGGACAATATGTGCGTTTGATTGCAATATGTGCCCTTTTTGTGTGAATCAAATTTGTGTGGACAATATCTAGGTAATTAGCATGGTGTGGATTTATTTTGTTGTTTATCACTTAAGACATTAAGTTTGTGTAACAACTTCTGACTTAATTTCATGACAGTTCTTGTCTGATGAGTTGTGAAATCAAGTTAGATCCAAGTTGTTACATAGCTTAATGTTTTGAATGATAGAACTAAATTTGTGTGGTTTCTATATTGCGTGGGCATTATGTGTGTTGATGCGATTACATGCTGTGACGTGTTTTGTTTTGTGCAACCTGTGTTTAACAACCTTGTGCAACCGTATTTAGCAACCTTGTGCAACCGTATTTAGCAACCTTGGTGTATAACTTTGGGGAAGTGACACCCAGTATATCATTTTGGAAATATGGCACCCAGTGTATATTTTGGGAATATGGCACCCAGACTATGTGTGGATCAATTATGCGTATTTGCCGTCTGTGATAGTTTGGGGTCTTTACTATGTGCTCATATTCGTATATCTTGCTCACTATTGTCCTACGCAATTATTCACAGCATCGTGGGTCAACTTTTAAACATATGAGCTCACCAACTTTATGTTGACGTTTTCTAGTACCATTTTCAGGTGTTATTAAAGCTGCTTAGAAAGTTGAGTATTGACTGGCTTAGCAAGACTTAAGACAAGACCCTCCCGAGTTATACCTCGTGGAGTTGCATTTGATATTCCCTAGTGGCGTCGTTTAATCTTGAGACTTACATTTATCTTGGATCTTTGTACGCATCCCGGTTGTGGGAGTTTGTGACTTTTATCTGTCTTATGATATACATTTAGTACTTCTCTATTGTGACACCTTGTGTTCTTGACTATGAGGTCATACCCCGTGAATGTCATTCCGCTGCGCCATTTTTGGGGTGTGACAGTTTGCTATCCATTTGCTATGATATGATTTAGTTCAGTTTGATACGTTCTGTTTGGATATGATATGATGACTTGATATGATATGATATGATTTGTTCTGTTCTGTGGCCCGAGCTATTTAACTAGCCATGGAGGTACCATGGCCATGTCATTGATGGCACCAATGGCATGACACTATCTGTGGCGGTGTGATTAGTGCACGGCGTTCCCATTTGATATGATATGATATGTGATCACTTGACTATTATGATATATGTGTATACTTGTATAGAACAGGTATATATATGATTTCTTTTGTAGGGGGCGTATGGATGCATCTTAGGCACTTTGTTTCGTTTTGTTAGTGATTGGGTTGCGCGTGCCTTGCACCCCCTCACTTCTGGGAGCTAGCTACTCCATTTGGTACTTGAGAGGTCTCCCCTCCTTGTGCACTTTTGATTTGACGGATATGTATATGTGGTTATGTGGTCTATTCACGTATCATGTTTAGACATTTGTTTTGAGCTCGTGGGCATTCCTATATGATTCGTTTGATTCCTTATGATTATCTGATCCGTAGTGTCTCTTGATCTCTCACTTCATTTGACTCATTTGACTTATGATATTTGTTCAATTGATCTTTGATCTCTCATTCTTTGACAGATGATATTCGTTTCAGCAGGAGCTTATGTTTCCTTTTCCCTATACTTATATATGTTTTGATTATTCGTTTGTTATATATATATCTGTTCACTGGGCTTTTTAAGCTCAACCGCATTTCTTTTCCTGCGGCAGGTTTTAGTTCGGAAGCTGGGATTGAGTCAAGAGTGCATAGGAGCTCTTAGTGGACTACCCTATTGATAGATGCCTTTTGCTTTTGGATTAGACTTGGATTTAGCTTCAGTTAGATTTAGTTTGGATTTGTATTTCAGTTTTGGGACTCATCATGTTTAGAGTTAGTATTTTATTGTTATCTTAGAATACCTTTGTAATTCATTATGTTTATAAGTCTTCCGCTTGCGTTTATATGTTCTGATGGACACCATAATGTGGCATTTTGACCCTTGTCTGGTTGGGGTGTTACAAGGTCCTTTAATGAAATCGTTTTGTGTTGTTTTGCTAAGGCTAAGGCCTTGGCTAATGGTCTCGGCTTAGAAAGCCTTGAGGCCTTAGCCGTGGCTTTGGTCTCGGCTATCATGGCCTTGAGACCTCAGCCTTGGCCTTAGCCGCGGCTGTGGTCTTGGCTTAAGGCATTTAGGCCGTTTGGTTTGCCTTAGCCGTGTGACAAGGTGTATAGCCGTGCGGCTATATAGGGCTGTTAAGAGTTAGAAAAAAAAAGGCCTTCGTTATGCGTTTTCTGGACCCGTGCACCTGTGTCTTTGAAGAAAACATTGTTCCGAACAACTTTCATGTTTTAACTTTTTGATGAATCGGAACAGAAGTACCTCGAAAATCGTGTTTTAGATTCTATTACAGCAACCTTTTTCCAGCTTTTAGTTTTGGTTTTGGTAACTTCATTTGGCCGTATCCTTTGACGCGTGTACTCGTTTTGGGCGATTCAAATTGCTATGTTTTCCTTATAAAATCCTCTTTAACAGTAGGTAGTTTTCCAAGGTCATGGATATTTTATTTTGGTCATTTTTCATAGCATAAGTCACTAGTTTACTTGTTTACTTTACATAAGGTTAACATATAGGTCTTTTAACTTGTTTTAAAGGTTTTTCCACATCGTGAATACAATATAATGACCATATATAGCATAGATTAAGAATACAAAATATGTAGATGGTGTTGAGCAAGAGTGTGTTAGACTTTCTTACAACTTTTGGCTTTATATAAGAAAGGAAATCAAGGATCAAAGAACTAGAATAACAACTAGGAACCCTAGCTTCCAAATTCTTCAACCTCTTGATACTAACTTAGGATCACTTGGGAAAGCACTTGAAGTCTTCTACTAGAAACACTTCTTGCGTAGCTTGAAGATCACCAATGGAAGAAAGAAACTATAACTTGGATCAAACAAAGCTTGACAAGAGCTTTGGAATTGATATAGACTTGTTCTCTTGAATAATTCTTGAAGAAAAATAGTAAATGAAGAGTGTGTTATGTGTGGTGATGGACGGCAACAGACAAGGACCCAAGGGGTTTTATAGTGACTTGAGGAGGTTAGTTACTTGGACTTTTCAAGGCTTACATAGGAAGCTTGAACACATGTTCTAATCCTAAGTGATCAAGGCTTCATCACAAGCCAACAAGGCTTGTGAATCCCCCCTATAGTCGGCCATATGGTGGATAGGGTGACTAGATGGATAAACTTGGTATTATCTAGTTTACGGAGTGAGTTTTGGTCCCGTTAATCACTAACTGTAAGTCGTTAAGTCACGAAATGTAAAACCGGGTATCGTAAAAATATGAAACTTTTAGAAATGATTAAACTTATCATTATACTCCATATTAATATATACAATGAGTGATAAGTTTCATCGGGTTGCTTAAACGCTGTTAAAACTGGAAACGTAGGTTTAAAACGCGCAAATCGCGTAAAACGCAGAATTGGAAAACGTAAAATTCCAAAACTTGTGGAATTGTTCTAAGATGTGAGAAACACATATTTCTATTGTTTATAATGTTGAATGGGCATATCAGGATGCTTGAATGACGTTTAAACGTAAACGTAAATCTCAGACACGGTTTTGTGAAATCGGTTCTGAATGGATTCAACGTACGTCGTCAGGACGACCCGTCGAGTATCAACTAACTTGTCATGATAAATGAAAAAAAAATTACGGGATGAATAGTAAAGTTGAATAGTAATAGTGAATAGTAAAAAAATAATAATTCGAGAATGGATAGTAACCTAAAAATGCGAATTGTTACAGTCTCCACCCGTTAAAAGAGCTCCGTCCCGGAGATCAATTTGTGTTAGACGTTGAAGCATTGTTGACAAAAAGGTGTGGGTATTTCTGACGTATCTGGTCTTCTCGTTCCCATGTGTATTCTGGACCACGTCGTGAGTTCCATCGGACTTTGACAATTGGGATTCGACTTTGTTTTAGTTGTTTTACCTCTCGGTCCATGATTTCTATGGGTTCTTCGATGAATTATAGATCGTCATTGAGTTGAATTTCATCGAGAGGAATAACAAGCGATTCATCCGACAAACATTTCTTTATGTTAGATAAATGAAAAGTGGGATGTACACTACTGAGTTCTGGCGGAAGCTCAAGTCTGTATGCCACTAGACCAACCCTTGCTAAAATTTTGAATGGGCCGATGTATCTTGGGCTTAGTTTTCCTCGTTTACCGAATCGTATTAAGCCTTTCCTAGGCGATACTTTTAGCAAAACACTATCTCCGACTTGGAATTCTAAGGGTATGCGTTGTGTATCGGCATAACTTTTATGTCGGTCTCTTGCGGCTTGAAGTCGATTTCTGATTTGTACAATTTTCTCTGTTGTTTCACGAATGAGTTCTGGACCAGTGAGTTAAACATCTCCCACTTCGGCCCAACAAGCAGGCGACCGACACTTTCGTCCGTAAAGTGCCTCGAATGGTGCAGCCTTGATACTGGCGTGATAACTGTTATTGTAGGAGAATTCGACAGTGGCAAATGATTATCCCAACCATTTCCAAAGTCGATTATACAAGCTCGAAGCATGTCTTCTAGCATTTGAATGGTTCGATCACTCTGATCATCGGTCTGAGGGTGATACGCTGTACTCATGTCTAGATTTGTTCCGAAGGCGTCTTGGAGTGACTGCCAGAAGTTTGAGATAAATCTACCATCTTGGTCAGATATGATAGAGATTGGTGCACCGTGTTTTGAGACTATTTCTTTGATGTAGAGTCGGGTTAACTGGTCCATCTTGTAAGTCTCTTTAATTGGTAGAAAGTGTGCAGATTTGGTGAGAAGATCAACTATGACCTAGATGGAGTCATAACTGCTTGATGTCTTTGGAAGTTTGATAATGAAGTCCATTGTAATTCGTTCCCATTTCCACATAGGAATCTCTGGTTGTTGCAATAGACCAGAAGGTTTTTGGTGTTCGGCTTTTACTTTGGAGCATGTAAGACATTTTACAACGTATGTAGCAATGTCGGCTTTGATGTTTGGCCACCAATAGAGTAGTTTAAGATTTGGATATATTTTATCAGATCTTGGGTGTACGGAATATTTGAATTTGTGGGATTCATGCATGATCAAGTCTCGTAGGCCACCACAAATTGGTAACCAACTTCGACCTTCGAAGCATAGAGGTCCGTTTGAACGGGTTTCGAATTTATTTTGTATCATACCGTCCAACTTTTCCTTCTTGATGTCTTCTTGTTTCACCGCTTCAGCTTGAGCGTGAAGAATTTGAGCGGGAAAGTTTGAATTTATGGTTATGACTAGTGCTCAGACTCAAAGCGATTTTACCCGTTCCTTTCGGCTTAGGGCGTCAGCTACTACGTTTGCTTTTCCCGGGTGATAGTGAATGTCGCAGTCGTAATCACTTAGTAATTCCAACCATCGACGTTGCCTCATGTTTAGTTCTTTTTGGTTCAAGATGTGTTGAAGACTTTTGTGGTCAGTGAACACAGTACATCTAGTACCGTATAGATAATGTCTCCAGATTTTTAGTGTGCAGAATACTGCTCCTAACTCCAAGTCATGAGTGGTGTAGTTTTCTTCATGAACCTTGAGTTGTCGTGAAGCATAAGCCATAACCTTCTCTCGTTGCATTAATACTGCACCCAAACCTTGGTGCGATGCATCATAGTAGACTACAAAATCTTCGATCCCATCTGGCAATGCTAGAATAGGGGCTCTACAAAGTTTTTGTTTTAGAGTGTGGAAGGCTTCTTCTTCATCTTTGTTCCAAACGTACTTCTTGTTTTTCTGAGCTAGCTTGGTCAAAGGTTTGGCTATTGAGGAAAATCCTTCGATAAACCTTCGGTAATACCCGGCCAGACCAAGAAATTAGTGAATTTCTGTAGGTGTGGTAGGTGTTGGCCAATCTTTGATAGCTTCAATTTTAGCGGGATCGACGTGTAAACCAGTGTTGTCAATCAGATGCCCAAGGAATTGTACCGAACGAATCCAAAATTCACATTTTGAAAATTTCGCATACAATTTCTCTTCCTTGAGTAATCCTAAAATTGTTCTCAGGTGTTGTTTGTGTTCCTCCTCGTTTTTGGAGTAGATGAGAATATCTTCGATGAATACAATCACGAACTTGTCCAGATATGGCTTACACACTCGATTCATGAGATCCATGAATACTGCCGGTGCGTTAGTCAAGCCAAATGGCATTACTTGGAACTCGTGGTGACCACATCGTGTTCTGAAGGCCAATTTTGGAATATCTTCCTCGCGAACCTTAACTTGGTGGTAACCTGATCGTAGATCAATTTTGGAGTAATAGGTTGAACCTTGTAATTGGTCGAATAGATCGTCGATTCTGGGTAGTGGGTATCGGTTCTTTATTGTCAACTTGTTTAGTTCACGGAAGTCAATACACATCCTTAACGATCCATCTTTCTTTTTCACGAATAGAATTGGAGCTCCCCAAGGTGAGGAACTGGGTCGAATAAATCCCTTGTCTGAAAGTTCTTGTAATTGATTTGACAGTTCTTGCATCTCTGACGGTGCTAGCCTGTAAGGTGCGCGGGCCACTGGCGCCGCTCCTGGTATTAAATCAATTCGGAACTCTATTTGACGAGTTGGTGGGAGACCGGGTAAGTCTTCGGGAAAGACTTCGGGAAATTCACGTGCAATGGGAACATCTTCAAGATGTTTTTCTTCAGATTTCTTTTCGGTTACGTGTGCGAGGAAGGCATAACACCCTTTCTCAATGTACTTCAAGGTTTTGATACATGAGGTGATGTTTACTCGAGTTCCACTTTGATCACCACAGATGACCAAAGTTTCATTGTCGCAAGGAATATGAACTACTCTCTCGCCACAGATAATGTTGGCTTGATGTTTAGACAACTAATCCACGTCGATGACAACATCAAAACTTCCGAGTTTGATAGGCATAAGGTTGATGTTGAATGGGTAGTCTAATAGTTTAAGGGTACAATCTGGGATTATGGTATTTGTGTTTACTAAGTTACCGTTAGCTAGTTCAATACTATAACTAGTGTTTACAGTGATTGGTGTGATATTAAGTAAAGGTGATATTGCATTAGATACAAAACTCATATCGGCACCGGAATCGAATAAGACTTTAACAGGAATGTTGTTGAGTAAGAACGTACCAGTGACCATGTTTGGGTCTTGTTGAGGTTCTCCGTTGCCCATGACATAGGCACTACCGCGAGTACCTCCGCCTTGTTGGCCACGGTTTTGAGGAAAATTGTTCTTGAAGTGTAATTTCTCTCCACACCCAAAACAGACAGCTATTGGTTGTATGTTGCTACCCGTAGCTACAGCCTTGCCTCTATAATCCCTACCAAGGTGTCCAGTGTTTTGACAGTTGCGGCACTTAGCCGCGCAAGGACCAGAGTGATGGAATTTACACTTATTGCATAGTGGGTCATTCCCGGTATATCTCGTGCCTCCAGCTGGTGTGGCAACATAAGCCTTTGCGGCTTCTTGCCTCTTATTTTGTTGTTGTTTATGGTGGTTGGCGTTGCGGTTTTGGTTGTTGTAGTTGTTGGTATTGCTTCTTTGGTTGTCATCCCATTGTCGCTTATTGTTGTTGTTTCTGTTGTTGTTGTTGTTACAGTAGTTGGTGTTGGTGGTAGTCGTGTTGTTGTTGAAGTTTTGTCTTTGGGTAGCTCCTGTATGCACCACTTGATCCATGAGGTTGCGAGACATCCGCATAGCCTCATCAAGTTCCTTGGGATCGGTTGAAGTCACGTTCCCTTGTATGCTTGGTGGGAGTCCCCAGATATATCTTTCCAACAGTTTCTCATTTGTCGAAACCATTGTTGGACATAGTATCCTTAATTCTTGGAATCGACGGTTGTAAGTCATGATGTCATTTCCTTTAACAAGATGGTTCCAGAATTCTACTTCTAACTTCTGCATTTCACTGCGGGGGCAGTACTGTTTGATCATCATTTTCTTCAAATTATCCCAAGAAATCTTATAAGCATTTTCGATGCCTATTGGTTGAGATACTGAGTTCCACCATGATAATGCCTCATCCAGCAGTGTACTGGTGGCATATTGAACTTTATCACTCTCGGTACATTTGTTGATGAAAAATATTGACTCCGCTTTTTCAAACCAGCGGGTCAAACCCACGGCTCCTTCAGTACCCTTGAAATTTGTGGGTTTGCAGCTCAAATAGTCCTTGAATGTGCAGCCCTTAGTTACCGGATCAACATTTATTACTGGAGGGTCAGTTGGGTTTGGTCCTCCAGTATTAATGGCAGCTGCGGCAATTCGGGCAGCTTCAGCAGCTCTAGCAGTTTCAGCAGCTGTGGCGGCTTCAGTGGCTGCAGTAGCTTCAACAGCTGTGGTGGCTTCAACAGCTGTTGCAGCTACGGCTGCTCGTTCAGTTGTGAGTGCTGCAGTTACACTGTCTTTAACTAATTTACGAATAGCAGCTTGAGTCATTGCTGGTGGTGTTTTCTTCTTTGGCGCCATGATTCTCTCAATTATTATATAAAAGATATGTCGTAAGTAGAGGGTTCTAAAATGAGCACGATTTTTGTTAGGAATATGAATATTCAGCAGAAGACTCGGTCACCCCGAGTACTTATTAGCACATCATAGCTTGTATGATTATCAGTAGTATTATTAGTTTTATTAGTTTAGTCGTATCTATATTTGTGGAGTGGGTCGGGGCTTTCCCCACTGTCAGCTCGCTCCACAGTCCACTATGGACAGATTATGTAATAGTATAAATACACCCTTCCCACCCATGGGAAGGGTTGGACCTTTCAAGCTAATAGATTACATGTTACTTTCTCTCTCTACAAAGGCTCCCACTTTCTCACTCTAACATCTCTTCCAATCGATCCAAACAAGCCTCAAACTAGTGATTCTTGTATTGTGAATACCCTACAATTGGTATCAAGAGCCATGGTTAGGTCCATGAGAGTTGGTATTCACGGATTTGTGTAGTTTTTGAGGTTTTTCTTCTTGGTTCGATTGGTTGTTTTTATGTTTTTTGGTTCGGTTTGATTTATAGCATAAATTTCATTTTGTACTTTGTTTAGTGATTAGAAGTTGTTTTACTTTGTATTTTCTAGCTTAAGATTAGTATTAGAGTGGTATTTGGTGTTTGGATTCACAGATCTAAGAACGGTGTGGTGATTTTGGAGCAATTCGTGGGTTTTTGCGGTAGTGTTCTTCGAAGCGGTTTGTCTCCTTGGGACACATTCTTAGACTCGGTTTGTGTCAATTCACAGATTCGGTTTGTCCTATTACTCGTTTAGGCAAAAAGACAAAAGGCAGTGAAAGCGACCTGCTTGGGAGTTTGTGTCTACTCGGTTTGTCCCAGCTGCGCGTACTCGGTTTGTCTCTGAAAAGTCTACTCGGTTTGTGTAGACTCGGTTTGTCTCGGAGAAATTTACTCGGTTTGTACCTACTCGGTTTGTCCCTCCAACACGTACTCGGTTTGTGTAGACTCGGCTTGTCTCTGAAGAATTTACTCGGTTTGTGTTTACTCAGTTTGTCCAAGCTACGTGTACTCGGTTTGTGTAGACTCGGTTTGTCTCTGTTGAATCTACTCGGTTTGTACCTCCAGCGTGTACTCGGTTTGTCCTTGCAGTGTGTACTCGGTTTGTATCCTCAAGAGTACTATTTGTCTAGACGGTTTGTGTCTTGGTGATTTTAGAAATTCCCGCGAAAGATTCGATTTCTCGGTTAAATCACCAGATCTGTAAAATCCCGTATTCACTATGACAACTAACTCAGACTCCCTTATTTCGGAGGTTCTCAAACTGTACGATGTTACCAAAGATCATGGGAACTATAACTTCACATCTATAACAGAAACAAATGATACTGATTTTGCTGGAACTGATGAGCCACATTCGCAGTCACACATGGATGAATGCCTTCATGTTATGCAGTTGGCTAATGATAAGGACAGTCAAGTAGCATGCTTCAGTTCACTTTTATCACACATTAAGGTTTTGTTTGGTAAATCTGAATACGTGATGGGGTACAAACGGGCTTTCGCTTCACTCTTTGGTCAGGAAATTGGTGATTTCACAGTCATAATGACATTATATCTGGATCAACTAGAACAAGAGCTGGTCAAGGAAGAATATTCTGAAGATAAATCCAGAGCAGCTCTCAATGTGATCAACAATCAACTCCAAGTGTTTATCAACTCTCAATACACTATGGATTATAATTATGACTGCCAAGTGACTAAAGAGTGCTTTGCTAAATATACTGGGTCAGAAGTTGAAATGTACAAAACGACACTGCTACTGCTGATGAGGGATGTCCAGGGGTTCATTGAAGAAAAAGGTGAACTGGGGAGGAATGGAACTAAATCAGACAAGACGGATGATGGTATCAACACAGGAAGTAACTTCACAAGATGTGAGAAGGAATCCTACGAACCTGAAAAACACCAAGCACAGACCACTGTGGTACATCTGTCTCATCTAGATAATACTGTTTCTACTGTAAGTGTGCATGACAATTCGTCGAATTCTTTGCCTACGGCTGAGTCTTTCAAATCACCTGATATGATTGAAAAAAGGGTTTACAATGAACTTTTAAAGGGATTTTCAAAACTTGAAAAACATTGTGTTGATCTTGAAATTTCAATGCAACAATTAAAAGAAAAGTTCCAAATTAACCTTCCATCAAAAAATCCGGAATTACCTGACTTTCGGGAATTTTTTATGATAAATGAGTTGAAAGATCAGCTAGTGGCCAAGAACGCGACTATTAACATGTTAAGGACCAAACTAAGTGAATTGCAAGAAAAGGTCAATGATAATAAAACCTCACATGACGCAAACACCGTTGAGTTACAGGCTGAAAATGATCACCTTCAAGCACAAAACCTTAGGAAACGTTTCTCATTAGCTTCTCGTAGGAATGACTTAAAGAAGTCGGCCAAGAACAGGGTGAATCCTAAGTCTGTCAAATCATCTGTCTTGGGAACACCTTCTCCGAGGTGTGCTCCCCAAGTTGGTGAGACTAAGAGTTTGCCTAAATTAGTCACGTCACAACCTAGACATAAGGGAACATTAGCTAAGAGTCACTTTCAGGATAAGTCTCACATGACACCAACAAAGGAAGTTGATGTTCATGTCACTGCATCCTCTACCTCGACAAACAATCTCCATAGGCCTGTAAAATTAATGCCGCACCATAGGAAGCCTAATAGATCTGATGCTGAAAAACAAGAAATTTTCTCTCGTAAAAACACTAAGGTGCCTCAGAAACAGAGCATATTTAGAACGTGCCTAAGATGGCTGCCAACTGGTAGATTCTTTAAGCAAGTTGGTCGTCAGTAGGTACCTACTGACACGGAAAATGCCTCTCTGAATGTTTGCAAGAAATCACAGAGACAGGACCCCATAGTCACTAACCAATACATATGCAAACAAAATACTTATGATAGTGCAGGGAGACGGTTTCCGCGTGCAGCTACTCTCACAGAATGCATCATGAAGAAACTCAAGGTGTGGCTACCAAAGGGGAGATCAACTCCCAAAGAGGAGGTTAAGAAAACACACCTGTGATGCAAGGTGACAATGACTTTTGAACATCTCTGTTCAAAACTCGTTCTGTTCTGATGAAAAGATTCTCATGTATCCTTTTTCTTGTTGTGTATAGTTTCTCTTTGTCTATAGGTGCATGTGTATTGTGTATATAGTCATTTGAATAAGGAGAGGCATGTCTTCTGGATATCGATAACATTTACGATCCTAGAAATGTCATTCAATAATGACACGGGGTTTTAAATGAAGCTCGAACAGAAGTTGTTCCTTATAAGTAAATCATGTCTCTAAGGTTTGCTATTACTTTAGATAGCAACCCGCGTTCCCAGGTGAAGGCAGATTGTCACCAAAATGACAACTCTTCTTCAAGGTGATGTTCACCTGAACATGGATTACTTCACATTCATGTTCATTCATATTTCTCACCAAGTGATAAATTGCTGCTCAATCAATCAATGTCTAAATTTCTATACAGAAGGATAGTCATTGATTGAGGGGGAGAGCTACAGCAATTTATCTGGGCTATCACCAAGTATTTAGGAATTCGTTGAGCTGTGTTTGAAACATGTGGATGCCAAGAATCTTCCAGTGACAGGATAGTCTGAGACCAAATGAACCAAGACAGTAAACAGAGAGAGTTAAGAGTTGGTACTTTAACTTGTTACCTAGGCGGTTTGTCAAGTCAACAAAGACAGGGACCAGAAGTGTCATTAGGATAAAGTTGAATGTTTGGTGTAGATAGTTAAGGATTAAAATCCATACGGTTTGTCCCAAAAAATCCATACGGTTTGTCCTAAAACACTAAAATTCATACGGGTTGTCTAATCTACAAAGACAGGGACCAGAAGTGTCATTAGGATAAAGTTGAAAGTTAGGTAGAGATATTTAAGGATCTAAACTCATTCGGTTTGTCCTAAAACACTCTCTCTCCTCCTTATCAAACCGAATCCACTTCTTTTCTCTCTCAAAACCCTCGATCGCTAGTGTTCTCCATCATTCGAGTCTCCTCTTAGGTAATTAACGATTCTCTCTCATATCAGTTGACTAGATCTCGTATCTGTCCTAGATTCTTATTGTTTCATTTGGTCCTTCTAGGTTGATTCATTCGACGCCTCAATCGATCCTAGGTTTGTCTATTGTTCTTGCTTTTGATTGATGGGATTCTTATCTATGTGTGTAATTACTGATATCATATGCGTTTATTGCTTTATCTCTTATGATATGACTCGGATTAGTGTGATTCATCGAACGATTATTGACTCCAAAAAGTCAAAATCGTTCTTATGCCTAAGTTTAGTTCGCATGATTTTTGGTTGGTATGTCTCTAGGGTTGAGTGCATTAGTTTTTGCTTACAAATTGAGGAATCAGTTATGTTAAGTAGTTAGCTATTGTTTGGTTGGATGCGATATGTCGATAGATTGGTGATTCGGTTGTTGAGTGAGGATGGGTTAAGATAGGTTTGATAGCCTTAAGGTCTCGGATAGTTCCCTGTTTATGCATACAGTGAGTAATCTATTTTGTAGGATCATGTTAAACGATGTGGGTTGTATGTTTTTGGTTGAATATTTGCAATGCGTTGTATGTAATCTCTGTGTGATGTTCTTGATATGTTTGAGAAGTAATTTAGGCATGTCTAGTGTTGTTAATGTAATGTATAATCTGTAATTATTGCGCTCAAATATAATCAAGAGTGTTGTTTAGATGGTATGTTATTCGATGCGGTTTGTCTGACTGCTCATGGACTCAGTTTGTCCAATTGCTCACTGACTCGGTTTGTCCAATTGCTTACTGACTCGGTTTGTCCAATTACTTACTGACTCGGTTTGTCCAATTACTCACGGACTCGGTTTGTCCAATTGCTCACGGACTCGGTTTGTCCATGTGCTCACGGACTCGGTTTGTCCATGTGCTCACGGACTCGGTTTGTCCATGTGCTCACGGACTCGGTTTGTCCATGTGCTCACGGACTCGGTTTGTCTATGCGCTCATGGACTCGGTTTGTCTAAAAGCTCACAAACTCGGTTTGTTTATCTGCTCATGAAGTCGGTTTGTCTAAATGCTCATGAACTCGGTTTGTCTAAATGATCATGAATGCGGTTTGTTTATATGGTCATGAGTGCTGTTTGTATGCATTAGTCATGTATAGTCATGAATGCGGTTTGTCCACATATTCACGATCTCGATTTGTCTATGTGCTTATAAACTCAGTTTGTCTATATGCTCTCATGTATACATTTAAGCTATGCAGTTGATACTTTAGTATGTGCTTGATGTATGATGCATATTTGGTCTTTCATAATTGAATGCTACTTGACTTACTGTAGTCTCTTGCAATGTTCACTTAGACTATGTGCTAACCTTGAGGATTAACTCCCGTCTAACTAGTATGGGCATACTGTCTTTTTGTGAATGTGTGTCTGTAGATGCAATGACTGATACTGAGATCACCACTTCTTCTGAGCCAAACCCCAAGGACTCAACACCCGTTCGCACAGATGAACAAATCCTTCCAAAGAACAAATGGATCCCTATTGGAAGGAGCAACTGTTATATAGATGTGGCAAGACCTCAACCCAATCCTATTTACAAGATATCTGTTGATATCTTGAAGGAAACTACTTTCTTCAGAGCATTCACAGCATGTGCTAACCGTTCCCTCTGTATATATACAGCAGTTCTGGAATACGATTCAACTCAACAAAGACACCGGAAATTACCATTGTCAGTTAGATGAACAATGGTATGAGCTGACCAAAGACACAATCAGAGGGGCTCTTCAGATCTCACCCGTTGTCATTGATAAACCCTTCACTCAACCTCCTACATCCGAGGCTCTCGTCCACTTCATTAATGATCTGGGTTATCCATCAACCATCCTCAAGGTGTCAGCAATCGTCACAAGTGAAATGTATCAACCATGGAGAACACTCGTCACCATCCTCAACCTATGTCTTACTGGGAAGACTTCGGCTTTTGAAAAACCTAGGGCTCCCGTGCTTCAAATTCTATGGGGAATTGTTAAACGTTCCAACATAGATTTCGCTGAAAGAATCTGGGAAGAATTCATTCACTCAATTCACACTTTCCTAGAAGACAAAGTAAAACTGGAGTCTAATCTGGCCAGCAGGAAGAAAGTTAGAAAGATATTAATTCCTAGCATCAGATTCACAAAAATGATAATCCACCACCTCTACTCTCTTCACAAGTTCCATCCCAGAACTAATTCTCCTCTCCATTTGTCCTCTGAAGAATTTGTTCTGGGAAATCTCAAGTGGGCTGCTAAAGGGGCTGATCAAGAAGTATTTGGAAGACTTATTCCTGAGCTTCTTATCTCAGATAATATTCGTCAAGCCTCCTATTATAAGGAGTATCTGAGCAAAATAGAGCAATATCAGAAGTCCCTCTCTGATAAGGTAAGAAGTGAAGCTGAAACCCCTGAACCAGAAACCCAGAAATCCACCAAACAAACCCAATCTAAATCAAAATCAAAGAAAAGAAAGGATGCACCCACAGGAGTTGAGGGATCTAAGAAAAATAAGAAGATCAAAAGGAAGGCATCAAGCAAGAAGTTGAAATCCAAGAGAATCAAGACGAAAGGTCGAGATGATGATGAAGAGATGGTGGGACCTGAACTAGGTCTAAGAGATGAAGAAGATCCGGATCTACTACAAGCCTTGGAGCTGAGTGCTAAAGAACACGCTGAATCTACAAAGAGTGCTACGAAAGGAGTTGTCCTTAGAGAACCTGTTGTTGAGAGCAGTAAGCCATTACCTGAAGTAGAGGGCAAAGGTAAAGGAGTAGCTACAGTGGTCCAAGCTGCAAAGACTCTTCTTACCATATCATCTCCGGCATCCAAGACAACAACACGATTTGTGCTCAGGAAACGTGATCAGGGATCATCTAGAGCACTCGATCTTTCTGAAGGACATCAAGAAGAATCACCAAGCTTAGAAGTTGCTCAAGATTCCAGTGATACAGAAAGCGATGAACAGTTGTACAAGGAAAAGAAGGTGGAGATGAAGATCACACATACAGAAGTAAAGGACCCACAAGATCAAAGTGAAAGTCATGAAGAGGAAGTTCATAAGGAAGCTGAGTCTGGTAACGTTATTAAAGAAAAGAAGGAGGAGATGAAGGTCACACATACTGAAATTAAGGATCCACAAGATCAAGGTGAGAGTCAAGATGAGAAAGTTCAGAAAGAAGCTGAGTCTGATAACATCATTATGGAGACTCATGATCAGATAACAACAACCACTACAGAACCTCCACAAGAAATACAACATGAAGAATTCGTGGCTTCTACATACCCGGGGGTTCATGAGAATCTGAAAATGAAGGAGGATGAGCAATCTCACCTGAATGAACCAACAGGGTCTACTGGCACTCTATCGTCTCTGAAGAACCTTGACACCGACTTCAACTATGGTGATCAATTCATCCTGGATAAAGCCAACGACAACACCACAGAGACTGACATACCACATGATGATAAGGAAGTAGAGTCAATGGTGTCCGTACCAATCAAACAAGACATGTCTGGTATTAAATCTATGACAATTCCTGTATCCACAACAGCAACTATCATAGTAGATCCCTCACCAGAAGCAACACCAACGACACCCATCCCTCCAGAAAAACCATCTAATTTAGCATCACAACTAACTGCCGCCACTAAGCTCATTGATGACATGTCACGGAAGATGAATAATTATGAGCAGAGACTACTTAATGTGGAAAAGCTTAATATAGATCAAATGGTGGCTCAAGCTGTGAATGATCAAGTAGAGGAAGCAGTCAGATGGGCAATGGAAGCTCCTATGAAGACACGATTCAGAGATCTTCCTACAACTGATATGAAATCAATCCTCTATGACAGAATGTTTGAATGTGGTCAGTATCAAGACCACGAAGATCATCAACGGCTTTATGAAGCTTTGGAAAAATCGATGAGTCGTGATAATCAGGATTTCCTCATGGCTGAGCTTGAAAAACAACGGAAGAAGAAGAAAAGGAGACAAGATAAACCCAGAACACCCCCTGGCTCTCCACCACATCCTCCTCCACCCCCTCCACCTAGTGGTGGATCTGGAGCAGCAAAGATGTCAGGAGCTTCAGAATCCACTCAAGCTCAATCTCATCATCATCCAACTGAATCCTCTGGTGGTAAAGACCAAGTCACTACTTCTTCTGGCCCAAGCACATCTAAGAGTATTTCAAAGGCAGGATCGCTTGCGTGGACCACAGTTGATGACAAATTTAAGCCCTCGTTCTCGCCAGTTCCTGAGGATTTTGTCATGAATGAGGAATCGGTTGTAGATGATTTGTCTACTCAAACTGATGAAGAAGATGTCTCAGCTAACACCAATATCCCAACTGTTGATCCTAATCAGAAATGGTGGTTGGAATTCTTACGCACAGACAAACCTGATGACTCAGAATCCTCAAGAAAGCGACCCACCAGGGAAGATATGGAATCTTGGATAAAACCTGTATCTGAAGAAGATCGAGAACCAATTCCTGAACCTAATTGGTCTATACCATCATCAGACAAAAGCATTCCTGCTAACAATTGGGCAGCTGCTATTGCTTCGCAACATAACTCTCCATCAGAGAACTCATTGCTGGCAAAGACTAATGACATGGGGGCATTTATTAGTTGGTTCTGTAAAAAGAAAGGCATTACAATTTTTCACTCCCCAAGACTTGGAAGGTCCCGCATATGAAATCGTCAAAGTGTTTCATCCTGATGTGCATCATCTTCAATATCAAATGGAAGAATGTCATAGACTATTTACTGATCAAGTTGATGACCGGATTCTTTCCTACGACGTCAACCGACCTCTTCCCTTTGATGGTCCACCAGGTCAAAAGAACATTCAAGCAGATCTCTTCTTTAACAACGATCTGAATTATCTCCGGTTCGGGAATAATGGTGATCGTCAGGCATTATCCATTTCCAAGATGAAGGCGGCTTACTACCCTGACGTTGGGCTAGAACAAATGGTGCCTGATCAAGTATGGTCAGATGAAGAATACAAGTTTGAACTTATTGCATCTTATGGGGTCACACATTGGTGGTTCCACAAGAAGAGATTTTACATTGAACGGCACGCAGGAGAGGGTAGTCGTCAGGGTATACGCTCACATCTAAGAATCTTAAGTGTTATCAAAGTTGATATTCACCCAATGTATGGATATGAGTATCTTAAAAGGATAGTGCTTCGTCGTGCTGATCAAAAGGAGTATATCATTTCTGAAAGCGACTTCAAACATCTATCTCCGAGTGACTTCGAGGATCTCTTCCTTCTGAATCTTCAAGGGCACCTGAATCATCTTCCACCGCGCGACAAGAAGGCGCTGGCGGCTGCTGTTAACTTATGGATCCGGGGTCTTGTCATCAGACAAAGGGTGAGTGATTTTCAACTAGGGATAGAGAGCTATCAGACCAAACTCAATCTCACTAGGCCAAATTGGGAACGTAAGGGTCTCGAGTACATTCACGACTTTAAAGTCATCGAATCTCCAAGAGCAGTCAAGTTCACTGACCAACATGGAACTCCTATGATGATGCAACTCAGTGAGATTCATAAGTTCAGCGATGGTACCCTGAGAATGATCGATGAAGCACTGGATTTCAGGATTAAAGACTTCAAGTTAAATCCTCACAACCCACAATTGAAGACTCAGTTCTGGACTGATCTGGATGTACAAAGGAGCAAAGAGTTTATGAGAGCCATAGAGCGTAGACTGAAAACAAGAAGGATCTGTCGCAACCTGGAAAGCTTCGTTGGGGGTAGAGTTCGTGAAGGAGATTACAGATTGATGGAAAGAATGACATGAGCTGATTCACCCCATATGTGGTCTTTGTAGTGCTGTTATTCTTTTGTTAGGCACTTGTAATTTAACAATGTAATTTCATCTAATCCTGTAATACTCTATGTGTGATCTGTGTACATTGACAAGTAATTCTCCTCTTAGCTTAAGTGGGAGCATAGTATGCTCTCATCATCAGAATAATATTAAGCCTGACCACATTTTCTCCCAAATTTTTCTAAATGTATTTAAATCAATTGGGATCACAAATCTCAAATGGTTTGAAATTTTTGATCGGGGGAGAGAATGTGATTTAAATAGGAAATTCTGATAAAATGTGATGATTTGGAAGTTAATGTAGGCTCTCCCGTATGTGCTAAACCATTTTGACATCAAGGCACATATTGAGGGGGAGCAAAACGTTTTGGTCATAAAAGCAAGCTCTTCCATATGTGCTAAAATCTTTCGTATATCGATGCACATATTGAGGGGGAGCAAATGGTTTTACAAAATAAAGGATTTTGGCATCTTGTGTGAGCAAGGCTCAGACTTCACCAAAGAATTGACGAAACTTGAATTGTCATCAATCGAAAGGATACGTCTTGGCCGGGTAATAATTTCAAGCTGGTCTGAACCAGTGATGTAAGCGTGTCTCGAAAAAGATGTATCTGAGTAGAGTGTACCATTCGAGAAACTTTCTATGGACTTGACCAGGATGGGTAATAATTTCAAGCTGGTCTAACCAGTGATGTAAGCGTGTCTCGAATCGGTCATGTTCACTGAAAGTGGATCAATTCAAAAAGTGCATGCTCTACCTAACATGTGCAAATTTATAAAACTATCACTCGAGCACATGTTGAGGGGGAGCATTTGAAAAATATAAAACTCTCAAGTGTTTGCAAAAATGTGTTTCAAAATCATGAGCACTTTGAGAGATTTTTCAAGGATTTGGTTTGGCAATCATGGATGAATATCAAAGACCGACCACTTTTAATTAACGCATGGAGTTATAAGGATGGTTAGGTTAGGTTCAAGTTCCCATGATCCCGCCAGAGCCGGAGGGATCTACCCAGGGATAATCCACTAGTTAGTGTAGAAGTCCTTAGGTATGATTAAAAAGGAGAAAAGTGGATAAGGGAAAAGTGCCGACTGAGATGGAGCTAGTACTGGAACAAACCCAACAAGGTGCTAGTTATGAAGTCTCGGTAAGCACTGAAGGGTTGAAGAATGAAAAAGAATTGTAAAGAGAAAGGGTGAAAAGAAATAGCCCTCCTTACAACTTAGGCAGAAACCGGGTCAATACATATGCTGTCAGAATCACTTAGTTGATTGCTGGCATTGAAGACAAAGTATCATGGACCCAGTGATACGCTGCTCAACCCTCCCTAGCCACTCAAGGTCCCTCAAAGGATTCTTGTTTCAATTGTCACGGAGTTCAATACATTCCTATCGTCTCTCACACTCCGAGTTAGATGATATTGAAAAGGTGGCAGTCCTCTCCAGCCTCCGCTCACTAAATCAAAACGCACTATAGAGTCTAGAGCCACGAGATGCATAATAAGATCTCATAGGGACACGAATTATTTCTACACTGGTTGTTCATCTTTAAGGACACCAGTTGTAAAATCATGAGTCCTACGCAGATCTTAGCAATCTGCCAGAACATTTATGAGAGAATCTACTTATGTAATTCTCAATGATTGAATGGAAATTCCTGCCAGGGTCAACATCAAGCAGCCCTGAAAGCAGGTCACTTCGGTAATTCCTCGTGGATTACGCTTAGTGGTCGCGGCGGTTTGAACCGGTCTACAGTCGTGGAGTGATCTCCAGCGACTCACCTAATCGTTGATTTACTATGGTAAAATCTTAAAAGGCCCTCTGTGGGTTTTCGATTAGGAACGGTCTTGGTAAGGATTAGAGAGAGTCTTCACACTATGCTGTTGACTATCTCGAAGTCCAAACTTGTTAGTACCGGTCGAATTATTGCTAACTGTCGTGTGCAGGAATATCTGGCGGTTGTTGCTGTGGAACGCTGTAGCTGGTTGCTGTTGTAGCTGGTTGCAGAAAAGATGCCAATCCATCACCACATGTTCACACCACATCATCATCTAAGAAGTCATGATCACCCTAAAAGACCTTCAACACAGCTTCTGCTAACTCTGATGCTGAAGATCATGACACCATATCGTGTGAGCATGTCGACTCTAAGTATATTTCATCACATGGAGATTTACTACTGAAAGATGACTTGGAGACTCAAGTGGGATGATAACTCCAAAGAATCAACAAAGATCATCCAAGACAAAAGAAAAAGTCATCTTAAGATTTGCTGCTGCACAATGATCAAGGAAAATGAAGAATCAATGAGTACGAGCTATGAAATCAAGATCCAAGGATGAAGTGCTAGAATTCAGAACATGACTTCCGGGGTGACCTCCCTTAGGGGGAGATTGTTAGGAATATGAATATTCAGCAGAAGACTCGGTCACCCCGAGTACTTATTAGCACATCATAGCTTGTAGGATTATCAGTAGTATTATTAGTTTTATTAGATTAGTCGTATCTATAGTTGTGGAGTGGGTCGGGGCTTTCCCCACTGTCAGCTCGCTCCACAGTCCACTAGGGACATATTATGTAATAGTATAAATACTCCCTTCCCACCCATGGGAAGGGTTGGACCTTTCAAGCTAATAGATTACATGTTACTTTCTCTCTCTACAAAGGCTCCCACTTTCTCACTCTAACATCTCTTCCAATCGATCCAAACAAGCCTCAAACTAGTGATTCTAGTATTGTGAATACCCTACAATTTTTGATGGGAAACGATAGAAATAATAACGTTGGAGGTTTAAACCATAACACATGATAACATAAAGCAAGAGTTTTATTCATATAACGTTGATTGATTACAAAATCGAAACCTATTACAAGCTTCTTCAAAATTTACTAACTGATACTTTCAGTTTAGTAATTACAACGTTTTAGTACTGCTAGTTATTACATGGATTTTACAGAGTTTACTAACTGAGTCTACTCAGTTTAGTAGTACAAAAGATAACTATAACACTAGTCTACTGCTGGTTGGAGAGTTCGGACGAATCGATATTTCCATAGGTGGCTAGCACATCCACGCTATCATTTGGGCGATTTTCTTCGTCTTCCCTCTGATATAACTCTTGTTGCATGGCATACATTTGAGACTGTATACTATATAACTCATTCCCAAGACGACACCGGTCAAAGTTAGCAACGTCCAATCGGATCTCTGCTATAGTTAGGCGGTGTCGTAGCTCGTAAATTTGGGTCGCATCTTGGTCTTGAGCTCTTTCCACTCGTGTAAGTCTATCCTTGACGTCTTCTAAGCCAGTTAAGGGATCCAAGACTATATCCTCAACATGAGTCAAGTCTTTCCTTACATAGCTCATATCCAAGATGAATAAATCAAGGTGTTGACGAGCGTGAATGGCTTCGGTTTTGGCTACAGTAACTATGGATTCATGGTAATCCATTTGCCATGCCATACCTTGAACTTTACGCTGAGTTAAGTTGAGGCCTTGTTTCAAGCAGTACACGTCGTATTGGGCAGAATTTATGAATGCAAGTGTGATTGTGGATGATCCGCCGGCCTCGTATGTGGACTTTGGACCTCTAGTGGGAGTAGTATGATTAGATTCGGAGGAGGTTATTGAGATAGGAGGTGGTGATGTCAATGGTGATAGTGGTGGTGCAACTGGTAGTTCCTCTTCTTCTTCCTCGTCTGTATCCATTTTGGTATCCTCGTACGGATCTTCTTCTGGTTCTTCCTCTTCGTCACCGACTATATCCTCGTAAGGTTCGTCTTCGTTGTCATAGTCAAGTGCTTCAAGATAGGGATCATTGAGTTCGGGAAGAAATGGTAAGTGATCGGCTATAGCGGGAATGTGATCGGGAGATGGAGGTACAGACAAGATGTCTACAATAAGAATTATGATGTCAAAAATTATTTGAGTGTTATAAAATGGTCGAAAGTATGTCGAGTGTATACATAAATGTACTAGACATTCGTGTAGCATAAAATACTTAGAAATCGTATAATCGTTCGGAAGGCGTAGGGCATAGAGAGTGGAAAGCTAAAATATGTTTTTGTGGAAAAGTAGTTATAGTTTTGGTCTCAATTAGACCCGTTTCTCTATAACTATAGCTCTGATACCAATCTGTAACACCCCCAATTTCGTGAATGCAGCGGAATTCAAACTGGGTGTTACCTCATGGTATAACAGTTATAATAACAGAAAACGAACTCTAACTGAGTCGTTTTAAAATACTTATCATTCGATTTATTCAAACATCAGAGTTTACAAAATATAGAGGTCCCAGTAGTTTTGTGGATTACATAATACAAAGTTTTTAATGATAATTAAAGTTTTATAGCCTTCTAAATTTCCATGCTCCTCCGTGCCGTCATCGTACCTTATGGACCTGAAATACATGCTTAAAACAGTCAACACAAAGGTTGAGTGGAATTCGTAGGTTTAGTTAAATCGTTGAACACAATAATCGTAACGTGAGGTAATTAATCTCACATTCATAGATAGAAAACAAAACAGTTATTATTTCACTAAGCTCATGACAACCAAAACATTAACATCGAACCAACAAAAATTGGTATATTAGTAACATAGAAGCCCTACCAAGGTAATTTGCCATTATACCTCTAGATCTCAAATATAGTGTGTTCGATTATACCTCTAGATCTCAAACATAGAAGCCCTACCAAGGTAATTTGCCATTATACCTCTAGATCTCAAATATTCGTGCTCACTAAGCTAGTGACTGATGGTTCATGATATAGGGACTTTGAACATGGAAATCGCTACTTAGTGACAATAAAACATAGTCGGGTAAGCATACAGTAGAAAGCATTATGTTCGAGTAGAAAAATAGTAGCATGTATCCCCCCACGGGTTTGTAAAATAGTTAAACAATAGAAAGTAGGGCTACGAACTCACCGTGAGTTATTGATGTGTAGTGAGTAGTGAAAATGGTAGTCGAGTCGTGAAAGTCTCTACGAGCAACCTACAATACGGTATCGTGTCTTAGTTTATGGAAAACATACGAGTCTATATATGTCATTTATATTGATCATAATGCTTTATATGGTAGTTTGTGTATGTCGTCTTATAGAATTGGTTTATGAAACATTTTTAGTCTATATATTTCGTACTACCGTTTGGGCCATCATAATTCAGAGGTCATATAGTAAACGTTCGAGAAGCTAGGACAATTTAATTCATAAATCTAGCAACTCGTCGATACGATTTACCCAAATGAAACCCCTCACATGAAGCTACCTACTATTGTAGTGCTCAATATGGAAACTATATATTTTTGGTTTGTTTATATGTTTTCGTCAACTACAAAAATAGTCATTCCATAGTATGAGTATATGATGTTATTTGATGAACTCAATATAGGTTAATATGTGATGATATTTGTGAAGTTTCATGGGTTATCGAGGTCGGGAGTATATCCTTTAATGAAATCGTTTTTTGTTGTTTTGCTAAGGCTAAGGCCTTGGCTAATAGTCTCGGCTTAGAAAGCCTTGAGGCCTTAGCCGTGGCCTTGCCGTGGCTTTGGTCTCGGCTACCATGGCCTTGATACCTCAGCCTTGGCCTTAGCCGCGGCTGTGGTCTCGGCCTAAGGCCTTAAGGCCATTTGGTTTTCCTTAGCCGTGTGACAAAGTGTATAGCTGTGCGGCTATATAGGGCTGTTAAGAGTTTGATAAAAATAGCCTTCGCTATGCGCTTTCTAGACCCGTGCTCCTGGAAGTTTGAAGAAAATGTCGTTCCGGACAACTTTTGTGTTTTAACTTTTTGATGAATCGGAATAGAAGTGCCTCGAAAATCATGTTTTAGATTATGTTACAGCAACCTTTTTCCAGCTTTTAGTTTTGGTTTTGGTAACTTCATTTGGCCGTATCTTTTGACGCGTGTACTCGTTTTGGGCGATTAAAATTGCTATGTTTTCATTATGAAACCCTCTTTAACAGTAGGTAGTTGTCCAAGGTCATGGCTATCATATTTTGGTCATTTTTCATAGCATAAGTCACTAGTTTACTTGTTTACTTTACATAAGGTTAACATATAGGTCTTTTAACTTGTTTTAAAGGTTTTTGCACATCATGAATACAATATAATGACCATATATAGCATAGATTAAGAATAAAAAAATATGTAGATGGTGTTGAGCAAGAGTTTGTTAGACTTTTTTTTACAACTTTTGGCTTTCTATAAGAAAGGAAATCAAGGATCAAAGAACTAGAAACCCTAGCTTCCAAATTCTTCAACCTCTTGATACTAACTTAGGATCACTTGGGAAAGCACTTGAATTCTTCTACTAGAAACACTTCTTGTGTAGCTTGAAGATCACCAATGGAAGAAAGAAACTATAACTTGGATCAAACAAAGCATGACAAGAGCTTTGGAATTCATATAGGACTTGTTCTCTTGAATAATTCTTGAAGAAAAATAGTAAATGAAGAGTGTGTTGTGTGTGGTGATGGACGACAACAAACAAGGACCCAAGGGGTTTTATAGTGACTTGAGGAGGTTAGTTACTTGGACTTTTCAAGGCTTACATAGGAAGCTTGAACACATGTTCTAATCCTAAGTGATCAAGGCTTCATCACAAGCCAACAAGGCTTGTGAATCCCCCCTATAGTCGGCCATATGGTGGATAGGGTGACTAGATGAATAAACATGGTATTATCTAGTTTACGGAGTGAGTTTTGGTCCCGTTAATCGCTAACTGTAAGTCGTTAAGTCACGAAACGTAAAACCGGGTATCGTAAAAATATGAAACTTTGCATTTGTATGTTTAGTGAACAAAGTTATATCTCAAATTCTCGATCATTTGCCATTTTGACCAAGTACCAAAATTACTTGTTTCAACCCGAACCCATTTGACCCGTTTACTCAACTTACACGAACAGTCATTAAAATCATATACCTGGCTAACCATTGCAAGAAGCTTCACCACATTCAATAGCCATATGATCCACCATACCACATGGGGGTCCAACGAATGAGTTTTCTACCTGTAGATGCCGAGATGGTCTCATTACTGACTGAAGAACTGTAAAGGCAAATGGATGCACTAATTTTACCTTTTCGATACACTAATCATACTCATAGATGCTCTAATATCTACCTTCTCGCTGCACTAATCATATTCATGCCCTAATATGTTCATCGATGCACTAAATATACAAATAGATGCACAAGTAGTTCCAACAATACACTAAACACACACACTAATGCCTTAATATGTCTAACAATGCACTAATCATAATCATTGATGCTCTAATATGTTGAGTGATGCACTAAACATATTTTTGATGCACTAAACATATTTTTGATGCTCTAAACATTATTTCCACAACGATGCACTAAACATACAAACATATGATATTTCATGAAACTTTGATGCACTAATCAAACAAACAAGTGTTGTAATCATACTTAATAGATGTCGTAATGTATCACACGTTTCTTTAATCATACACACTCGAAGCACTAACGTTTTATAAGATGCTCTAATCATAAACTCATGATGCACTTAATTTTTCATTTCATTCTCTAATCACACACATTTTATGCCCTAAATTTGTCACTTGATGCACTAACCATACATTCCCGATGCCTTAATTTTGTAACATGATGCTTTCATCATTCTAACAGTTACCACAAACTTAATTGCTGATGCATTAATCAAACAAGCAGATGCCTTAATCTATCTTGCGATGCTCTAATCTAACAAAAAAGATGTTGTAATGAATTCCTTATTATGTAATCATCTACATTAGTCCCTTAATGTTTATCCTGATGCACTTATGATGTACTTATTCAGACAAACAAATGTTGTAACATATTATTAACACACAATGCACTAAATATACAAACATCTAACGGAAAGCAGAAACCACAAACTCAAATGCACTAATACTATCTGATGCCCTAACTTTTAATCTCATGCTGCAAATATACACACAGATGCCCTAACATGATGATCTCCTAATTTTTAAGCAAAAGAGCGGTTTTATAAGCTCTAAATTAAGGAATAAAATATGTAAAAGAATAACTACTTGTAATTCGTTATATTACAATCCTTTCACCAGAATTTTATTAGCCTCATTAACTCCACCTAACATTAACATAAATAAATATAGAAATTTATATAAATTAAATAATTAAAAATGTTATATATAATCAATTAACCTGAAAAAAAGAATTGATGACGTATCGTTTGTAAATTAACTGCATTTGACCGGCGGTGGTGTAACGGTGGCAGAGTGAAGATTGATGTTGTGGTTGCATGACGGAAGATGGTGGCGATGGTGGTGGTGGAGGTGGTGCCATTAAATCATGTCGTCATGTTTGGGCATCGATGTAACGGTGGCGGAGTGAAGATTGAAGTGGTGGTTGCACGACGGAAGAAAGTGGCGATGGTGCCGGTGAATCGTCTCATCTGAAAATGATATGAAGATGATAAAGTGACGATCTGTATTGACATCCCCTCCTTTGTTTATGTTTAATTTTAATTATTACCCTCAACTTTCGATTCTTATCAAATTTTACCCTATAACTTTTTTTCTCACTTTTCTATCTAATTATACTTTTTTCTAGAACCGAACCATATATATATATATATATATATATATATATATATATATATATATATATATATATATATATATATATATATATTAGGATAAAGATCAAATATAAAGACAAATATCCATACACTACGTAAAAAGAATTTTTTTTTATAAAAAAGTTCACGAAAAAATCCAAAAAATTCCACAAGATTGGATATGTTGGTGCATCAAAAAGTTGTGAAGGAATTTTTTCTAAAAGTGGATACTTTATCCGAAAAAAAATTATGAAATAATACGTTTGTGCATTAAATCATTTTTTGTGCATCAAAAATTCGTTTTTGCACCTAGCTTCTTTTGACCATTTTCATCAAAATAACAATGCGTATCTAAATAAAACAAGTTAAAAATTTTGTGCATCAAAATTTTTTTGCGCATCAAAATTTGTTTTTTGTGCATTAAAAAAATCAAAATTAGAAAAACTTCTTTCACAAAAGTTTTATGCACCAATATACCCGATCTTGTGGAATTTTTTTTGATTTTTTCGCTAACTTGTTAGAGAAAAAAAATCTTTTTACCTAGTGTACGGATATTTGTCTTTTTATTTTAACTTTACCCTATATATATATATATATATATATATATATATAGAGTCCGGTTCTAGAGAAAAGTGTAATTAGTTAGAAAAGTGAAAAAAATAATTATATGGTAGATTATGAAAACCCTTGAAAGTTCAGGGTAAAAAAAGAAAAAACACAAAAAAAGAAGGAACCGTACTTTGATAATACAGATCCAAACACACACGATCCTTATTCAAACACACACACACACCCCGATTCAAACACACACACTCACCCTCACCACCACCACTGTCGCCACCATCACCACCGTCACCGTCACACCACCACCGGTCAAAAAAACACATACTCCGATCAAAAAACACAACTCCGAACAAAAAACAAACATACTCCGATCAAAAACACATACTTCGATCAAAAAACCCTAAAAACTATCAAAATCAAATAAAAATCAGATAAAAAAAATTTCGTGGATGCAAATCCGATCATCAAAAAAACAACAGTAAGTGTTTATAGGTTTTTTTAATTTTTATGTTATTTTAGTGCATCTTTGTGTAAATTATAATATAATTGTTGTTATTTTTGAATGAAATGACATATTAAGGCATATGTATGTATAAAGTTACAATTTAGTGCATCTCTCTTACTAATATGCTACAACATTTGTTTGTCTGAATAAGTACATCACGATTCATGTTATTGCATTTGTTAGTATGATTTGAGAATCATGTTATAAGTTAGGGATTCTATTTATTTGATTAGCGCATCTAAAATAAGCGTTAGCGTATCTATTAGTATGATTAGAGAATCATGTTATAAGTTAGGGAATCTATTTGTTTGATTAGCGCATCTAAAATAAGTGTTAGCGCATCTGTTAGTATGATTAGGGCATCACGCGACTTGTTACAGCATTTGTTTGTATAATTAGTGCTTAAAAAAATGAGTTACGAAATCTCTTTTTGTATGATAAGTGCATAATGTTAAGTTAGGGCATCTTCTTGTTTTCTTAGTGCATCAAAAAAATGTATTACGACATCTGTTAATATGATAAGTGCATCAGGAATAGTTGTTACAACATCTGTTAGTAAGATTAGGGCATCAAATGACTTGTTACGGCATCTGTTTGTGTGATTATTGCATCAAAAATATGTTTAGTGCATCGTTGAACATATTAGAGCATCAATGAATATGTTTAGGGCATCGGTGATTATGATTATTGCATTGTTAAACATATTAAGGCATCGGTGTGTGTTTAGTGTATCTGTTTGTATGTTTAGTGCATCTGTTTGTATGTTTAGTGCATCAATGAATATATTCGGGCATCAATGAGTATGATTAGTCATCCTATACCTTTTTATGCTGGAAAGTGAACGTTTTTTTGTGATTCTTATGTTTGAAATGAATGACGTGATTCTGTTTTTGGTTCCATGCAAATTAAATCTCACATGATTGCTTCAGTTTGAAGCAGCAAATGGATTCCTCAAAGTACTTAGATCTTACTGCATCTCATATTAGTGCATCTGTACTTAGATCTTACTGCATCTGTATTATATATTACTGCATCTGTTTTCAAATGTATGTTCTCAGTTTGGTTTGGTTTGGTTTGGTTTGTCTTGATGATGCGGCAATTGTCGGTGAAGAAAGAAAGGCATGAAGCTAGCAGTTAGCTCAAGTCTATTTGCATCTCGTGTGCAAGAAATACGTGTACATTTGCAGGTATTATCACATGCTTTTGCTTACTTTAGAAATAGTCAATCTGTGATTGTTTAATCGCGAACATGTCAAACAAAAAATTATTACAACACGTGTACTAAATATACTTCCACATAGACTTAGCAAAATGCGAAAAGGTCCTGTAACATTTTTAAATTATATTTATCTTATAAAAGCTAGCGGTCAAGTTCCATTTATGTCAGTAATGGGGTAAGTTGATCAGCTGGTTAGATATGTATGTGAGCTTTCAGGGCGTATAATTGATTATAGAAAGGAAAGTGAAAGGAGTATTGTGATGTGGGTATTCGGGTACGGATCTCTTATCTGGAAAGCTGGATTTCATTACGATGATCGTCTTGTTGGTTTCATCAAAGATTATCGCCGCGTCTTCTACCAAGGCAAGCCGAACTTCTGTTCTATACTTCTACCTGATTTTCTCATTGTATATGAAATATTCAGTCTATTAATGATGTGGTTTAGGAAGCACTGACCACAGAGGCACTCCAGAGTATCCGGGAAGAACTGTCACTTTAGAACCTGCACAAGGGGCGCGTTGTGTAAGATTTTTGTATATAATCACTATTAATATATTAATAAAAGCAATGTACTAAGTAAGTAGTAGCTTGTATATACTAACTGGTTCTTGTAATCATCTTGTTTGTTGTCGTTGTTGTTATTATAGTGGGGTGCAGCCTACAAGATATCAAGGAAGGAAGATCAACAAGTGGCATTAACGGTATTCCTATATATCTAATTCTATAATGTAACATATAGTCATGCTCTTTCGAATATCATTTATATAGTATATAGGACATTAAACAAGATCTTGCAAGCCTTATGTTATTACATAACAGTACCTAGAAGTGAGAGAGAAACAATATGACAAGTAGGCATACGTTGATTTCTTCACAGTGAGTTTCTATTTTGGTTTTTGTAACTAACCATTATATGATACAAGCACTCGTTGATTGATTCATGCTTTATGTTAGTTGGTGGAATAATGAATATGATAGATATACATTGTCTCTTTAATTGCATCCATTTAAAGTACTTTAGTGCATCCGTTTGAGGTACGTTAGTGCATCCGTTTGAGGACATTTAGTGCATCCATTTAAGATACTTTAGTGCATTCCTTTGAAAATCGCTTACAGTTCCTTAGCATATGTATAGCGTCTTATGGAAGCAATATTTTGATTAATTGATTCAATGAGATTGATTGTTATTCTACGGATTCAAAGTACAAACATTTTAAAGTTACAAGCTGAGTATAACTTTAGTATTTGATGTTGGATACTCGCCTAATAGGATGTGTGTATCATTCTCTGTTAGTACTTGCCCTTGTTGTTATAATACTTGGATTCACTGTTTAGTGATGTGGGAGTGTGGGGTACTCATTTTGATTATGCGATAAAAACAAGATTTTATTAATCTTTGCATACTGAGTTGAAGCTGAAGGATTTGCGTACGAAATTTTTATGAATCATTAGAAGTGCAGCAAGAAAAATCTAACAGTAAACTTCATAGAAGATATATTTCACTGACTGCTTAACTAAAAATTTGAAATTGACATTCCCGTTCTGTACTTTAGATATGGATTATCACAATTTTTTATAATACTTTTCTTTATACTTATAGTGCTTGGGCATCAGAAGTAATCAGAGTTTTGCTGGTAAAATTGTGTCTGAATCGAAAGAGCCATCAGCTGAGATAGGGATCACACAAAAAGATTCTAATGCACTACAGATAGGGTCACCAATCATCATAGTGGAAGCTCCTAAAATGCTGAAGACGGCAGCTTCTGTTCCTTGTCTCAGGGTTAATTCTGATTTAGTCAAAGTCGGTGATGTTGGCAGGTAAATTTTCTCCCAAAATTCGTACACAATAACACACAAACACAGACACACAGTCAGACACACACACACATAGACGCATACTTTATCATTTTATAGGAATTATATGGTGTGACGTCATATTTCATTGTTGCATACGTAAGCTTAATAAATTTTCAATTAGTCAACTAGGTGAAGCAATTTTTATACTTTTGGATTGAGTAGAAGTATATTGTTACTTACAGCTCTTTTTTCTAGCTTGTGAACCTAATAGTAATGAAACTTTAGCCATATAGATCACATTAAATAAATTGCTTGTAAGGTCATCTCAGTTGTGTCATGCAGGTGACGAAGCTGTGTGATTTGGGGAATGATGATAGTGTGTGTTCGGTTGGGTGGGCACAACGGGGAACTAGTATTGCTGTTGGGACTAGCAACGGTAAAGTTCAGGTAATGTCGTTAATTTGATAGTATTGTTATGTTATATATACTTAAACGTGATGGTTGAATCTTAGCATATTGAATGATGGTGTAATATTCGTTCCAGATCTGGGACGCTGCACATTGTAAGAGAGTAAGAACAATGGAAGGACATAGATTACATGTTGGCGCCTTAGCTTGGAGTTCGTCTATGTTGTCCTCAGGAAGTCGGGATAAAAGTATTCTTCTACGAGATCCTCTGTACATGGAGTGTCAAGGTTGCAATACTTTCGAGATTGTAATCTAATGTCTTTTATATCTGGAGGTTTTGTTAAATCTTTACATGTAGAACATGGTTTTTAAGGGCATCGCTTACAATATTAGTGTATTTGATAGCACTTGTACATGTCTGAAACTTTTAAAATTGTGTTTGAAAAGCTGTTAACATTTTTCTCTAATGATTATGTCTGATGATCTTGTATGTAAGATGTTTATTATATAAATCTTTTACGTATTGTGTGAATGTGAAAAATAATAAGCGAATGAATGCGTAGATTTTATAGGGAGAGATCAAGAGAATTTTAGAAATGATTAATACAAAAAATGAAGTGAAAAAGTGATTATATATGATAGAATAAGTGAATTTCTAAAAATGTACGAATCACACCTTATAAAACACAAGAAGTTACAATGAGGCCCCTTGAGTTAGGAAAAAAAGGGAGGTGGGAAGGGAAGGGGTGATTTGCACTATTTTCTCACTTTTCCACCAAAGTGGGCTTTTTTATAGAACCAATATATATATATATATATATATATATATATATATATATATATATATATATATATATATATATATATATATATATATAATATATATATATATATATATATATATATATATATATATAGGGTTTCTTTCTTACGAGAACCACCTTATCTGCGATAAGTGCGAGAACCACTTATGTACTCCTAATAAAGGATAGTATGCAACATATCAATGCAAAATGGCATTTTTGTAATTAATGGAAACTACATTTAATCCAAAAGGGTATAATTGTAAAAGACATTTTTATATAATGTTTGATTTTTTTTATATAAATCCCGTTTTTTTAAAATCCTTAATTTCCGGATTTATTTTTTATTTTCTTTTTGTTTTTTTCCAGCATGCATGTTTTTAAAATGATTTAGTGCATGTGTGTTTTTAGGAATTTATTTTTTTTTAGTTTAATTTTTGGAATAATTTCTTCAACATGCATGTTTTTCAAATAGTAAGGTGCATATGTGTTTTTTTAGATAATGTAAATTTATAACAAACCAAAAACATAAATGTTATACACAAAATTCGATATTAATTGAAATACAATTAAAATACAAATTTCTAAAAAGCAGAAAATACATGAATCAAATCGATTTATACACGTGTGCACTAATAATATTTAATGGAAACGGACATATGTGCACATAACATATATATTTGAAGTTTCTTATCAGATATTTTCGAACATGTGTGCACGTCTTTCAAGAACATACATGCACGCCTTCAAAAAACATAGTTGTACTTTCATTTTCTGATCAAATTCTTTAGAACATACGCGCACGCCTTCAAAGAACATATGTGTACTTCGAGTTTCTCATCAACTTCGTTAGAACATATGTGCACGCCTTCAAAGAACATATTTGCACGCCTAATGAAAATCATAGTCAAGATTAAATACTAAACGTATAAGCTTTATACAAACAGAATAAGAAACGCTACAATAAACTCGACTAAAATTATCAAGGAATCTTGTAGATCCTATAAGCTATAACTGAAATTGAAAACGATTATACAATAATATTTATGTAAAATGGTTGTTGACGTCCAAAATTAATTTGAGGCTTTTAATCCTAAAGTTTATAGATCAATAAAATATATTTTCTTATGAATCAGTCGGCTCACATTTCGAAAATAAAAAAAAAAACAATTACATAGCAATAAGTGAATACCAAACAGATTCGCTAGTGCCACTTGACGTTTTAATCCAAACACAAAACATCAGATCTTATATAATTTTACACTACATTACTTAGTAATAGGATAATTATTTAAAAAAATCTGCCACAACAAAACTAAATTAACACTACATGTATCTTGAAATTGTATCAACCAATTAACATTTTTCTATTTTATTTGGCTAAACAAGTATAAAATCTCTCACTGGTCACCAATAGATCCACATAACACTGTTCCAAATACACCTTTCCGAATAACAGTCGTGAAATTGGTTTAAAGTAACAATAGATCCACATAAACGAGTTTAAAATCCAATCTATAGAAAGTCCACCAAAACAAACCTTTCGAAAAAACCATTTCAACACATAAAGTAAACAATAACGTATAAAATGTATAAAAGTTACCTCATTTAATTTGTCTAAAGTAACAATAACGTTAGATTCTTGCTTAGGCTTCCCAAACATCCTTTGAAACATCTTGATCTAAACGATATCGGTAGGTTTTTTTTAATTGATCTTTAAATGTAAATGAAGACTGTGATTTGTGATGGTGTTGGTACGATTGAGAGATAGGCGGCTAGGTTTTTTCTGCGTGAGGGAGATGAAGAAAGATAGGCGGCTAGGTTCTTGAGGAAGAGAGATCAAAAGTGAAAGAGAGTAGATCTAAAAAAAATTAAAACCTGGGAAACGGTTTTTGATATATAATCCTTTTTTTATGGAAGAATTAAATTCCCATTTTGCCCCTAATTCAATTTTTTCTTTCAAATTAAGTCACATATATTTTCAAAAATGCCATTATGCATTGACATGATGTACATTATGTATTATTAGGAGTAAAAAGGGGGTTCTCGCAGTTCTTGCACTTAACAGGGTTCTAAAAAGAAAGTCTCACTAATATATATATATATATATATATATATATATATATATATATATATATATATATATATATATATATATATATATATTGTATATCTGGGTTTCTGACTCGACATTGCGAGCCGACTAATCACAGGGCGACTACCCTTTTGGATACCCTTTTGGATGGACTTAATTTTGTTTATCGTGACTAGTTTTTTTTAAAACTAGTTTATTGGCTCGTAAATTTACAAGATTAAATCGAAAATCACGAAACCGATAGAACATGTATTATGTAAAGATATTTAATAGATAAATTATTGATTATTGAGAATATGTGAGAAAATAATATGTTAGATGGAAGTTGTAAAATAATGTAAGTATTAGATAAACATAAAATAATTTTTATGTATTCTATAAAAGAATAAAATCGTTTTTGTATGTACCTTTTGCACCCTTCTCAGTGCAACCAAATGAACACAATTATTAGAAAGGTGACTTAAACTTTAAGTGTTTGATAAATTTGGTAAATTGTGTGACTTGTCCTACAAATTTTGGTATTTGAGTTTGTTTAGAATTAGAAAACTATTTTATGACGGTTTGTTTAGTATATAAATTGGGATTAATAGCATTCATTTTCTTTTTACTTTTGAATTAGAAATTTGTGTTGGGTACCTTTGAAATAGAATTTTGGGTTTGGTACCTTTGAATTGAAATTTTGTACCTTTCCGCTTTATTTTTCGATTTTGTTTGTTTGTTTCGTACTTTGATTACCAACAAGTTTTAGCCATTAAGAAAAAGAAGAAAAAAAAGTCGGTTAGATTTATGTTTGTCGACAGGCATATAATCACTTCCTTAGATCGCTTTTTTGTTCCGTGATTTTTCACAAATCTAACTTTATTATAGAATTGGATGATTCGTTTGGCAGGGCTTCTAGTTTAATTTGGGCCAACATTTGAATTTTTGAATTTATTTTTGTTTTGGGCCAATACATCTGAGCTGTTTAGTATTAAGAATTTTGTATATGGCATTTGGAGTTGGAACGGTTCGCTAGTTTTTGGGATTTTTCATCCATTGGCGTTTGACCAGTTTGTTAGGCTTTGTTTGTTTGATCGAATTTGGTTGACTGTGATTTCGTTCGTTTAGTTGAGGATTTTGAGTTTGAAGCTGGACCGTAATCCTTATTATATAAGTGGACCATTCAGATAATCCGTATCATATTGGGGCGTTTGAATTGAAAGAGCCCCTTCGTCACGTTAAGTCGCGGGAGAATAAATTGGAACCGTTCTCTCGGGAGTGCCTTAGTGAAGATATCAGCCAACTGAAACTCAGTCCTCACGAAGTAAAGTTCAACAACCCATTTCTCAACCTGTTCCCTTATAAAGTGATGCCGGATGTCGATGTGCTTTGATCGGGAGTGTTGGACATTATTGCAGCAAAGAGCTATAGCACTTTTGTTATCACAATACAGAGGAATCTTGTTGTATGCAAAGCCATAGTCCGATAGTTGAGATCTCATCCATAGGATTTGAGCATAGCACGCAGACATGGTAATGTATTCAGCCTCTGTGGAAGATATAGATGTACTCATTTGCCTCTTAGATGACCAGCTTACTAACTTTTCCCCTAGAAATTGAGCACCTCCCGACGTACTTCGACGAGTATCTTGACACCCCGCATGGTCTGCATCTGCATAGGCCGTGAGTGCCATGGCGGTGTCCTTAGGATACCAGAGACCCATGTGAATAGTCCCTTGAAGGTATCTAAAGACCCGCTTTACCGCTTCCAGATGCTTTTTGGTGGGATTAGACTGGTACCGAGCACACATGCATACTACGAACAAGAGATCTGGCCTACTAGCTGTGAGATACATTAGGGATCCAATCATACTTTGAAACTTGGTTTGATCAACAGGGATCCCAGATAGGTCTTCGTCCAACTTCGATCTCTCAACCATAGGAGTGTCAACAGGATCACTTGAATCAAATCCAAATTTCTTCAATATTTCATTCGCATATTTGGATTGATTAATGAAGATGCCTCCGGGACTTTGAGAGATTTGTAAACCTAAGAAGAACGACATTTGTCCCATCATAGACATTTGGAACTTAGAACTTGACCGGATTGATTATACATGATGAACACAAATAAGTACATTTTATTATCATCATTTGTCCTATTTATTTGACTTGTTTTATTATATTATCTATGAGAATCGATACATTAATGTTTACTTTAGTGATTCTCAGGTAAAAACAAGCATTATGTGAAACTTGGCGATTTTGGATTAATTATGGAGCAAAACAAGCAAGATGTCAAAAGCCTACTGAAATCCAGAAGATCAAGCTCGTTCTACTCCAGATACGCCGCATCATACTTCTAACATACGGCGTATCACTATCAAGATTTCACAAGTTACAATCCAAGTACATGCGCCGCATACAAAGTCAAGATACGCCGCATCTGAAGACGGTGTACGAATAATCCTGAATATATTAATCTTGGACCCCACGCGAAGTTAAGTCAATGCGCCGCATCTATCAACTAGATGCGCCGCATCTATCCCTCAGACAAAAACTATAAATACCCCAAGGTCAGACGAATTTGAGAGTTGGACAGTGTGTGAAGGAATAACCCTAGAGCCGAATTCAGACGACCAAGCAGCACAAGACACACCTTAAACGAAGATACAAGAGCTGTAAGAAGGTCCTGCATGTATTCAATTCATTAAGTAGTTTTGTTTTATTGTATTAGTACACTTTAATTCATCAGGATTGATGGGATTGTGTCATGTGACTACGGAAAATCATGCACTCCTCTTAATATTGCTTTCCCATTAATTAAAGTTTATATGTTGATGTCTTTGGTGACTTTTATTAGTGCATTGATAACCTCTGTGTCTAGCTGAGCATTGCTTGGGTCGCCATGCCCCTTCCTCGCCTATTTAAGAGACGCTTAATAAATAGGATAGACATAAGTAATCATTAAGGGTTTACTCGCCGATAAGATTAGAGCCAACGAGAAAGGTTTAATTACATACACTTCATATAAAACTAGCAATAAAACAAGTGACAAGCTACTTAATTATAAGGACAGGTCTTCTTATTGTCTCAAGTATCTATCTGTGTACGTGTGTGCTAATCGCTGATTCGTGCTCATTAGTTTAGTTTTATATTTAATCATAACCAAACCGTGCCAGTCTCTCAGGCTGAAACCCCCTTGCGTTAGATTAGGTTGTATAGCTAACTTAGGATATTAAAATACTGATTAGAATAACTAGATAATACGTTCCACTCTTAGTGATCGACACTCTACTTACCATTATATTCATACTGACCGGGTACACTGCTCGTTAATTGTGTGTGTTATTGATAAGTCGGCTAAATGTAAATTTAAAACTTGAGTAGGCATTAATACTGCTAAATCGCAACGACACGCACGCGCATCAAGTTTTTGGCGCCATTGCCGGGGAGTGAATTGTTATTATCTGTTAATTTGATTAGTATTTTAATTAGGTTTTTCTTTTTAGTTTTTTTTTTAGATTCTAACCACTAACCCTGTTATATATTAGATAAATTGCATTTATTGTATTATTTGCATATTTTCTGTTTTTGTGTGTTTTTGTTTTCTGTAATTTTTGTTTCTTTTTGTTTGTTTTTATTTTTTGTTTTTCTTTTTGTATTTTTCTGCATTCTGTTATCGTTGTATTGTGCTGATACAAACGATACGGCGCATCTGTTTTCACAGATACGGCGTATTGCGTTTAACTTTTATAAAATACAACACGTTTAGTAAATTCGAGTATGACGCATCTTTCCCCAAGATACGGCGTATTGTGTTTTTAATAAGAAAATTTTCTAAACCCTAACGCCATACGGCACATCTGTTTTAACAGATACGGCGTATTTTCTATTTAAATAAAAACAGTTTTTCGAATTAATTAAACAGATACGACGCATCGATCTTTATCGATACGGCGCATCTTCTAAATCAAAAATCTTGTATTTTGAAACGTAACGAAAATACGGCGCATTAGCTTTTGTTAATACGACGAATTTAATTTGATAAATATAGTTGATTTTTGATATTCACTTTGATCGTTCCACTACTCTCGTGCACAAGTTGGTTTACTTTCAGGATAAATGATGGCTTTAGCATTACTATGGAAGATTACATTCTGAACCTAACCAAGAGACGCTAGCTGGAGTAATCAAACCTTCGATGATTGAAAGGCTGTAATAAGACGACAAGAGTGGAGGAGAATTCAGTACTGGTAACATTGAGTATCTTAAAATTCTTGAAATAGAATTACAGGTATCCTCTACAATAATTTACCTAGCCTTATAGAGAGTTCTCTACGAAACCTCTCCCGAATATAATCTCAATTTTGTAAGCTTAAAACGATATTTGCTCCTAACCTTGGAGTAAATCATTATCCACTAAACAAGAAGATTATAATCATTAATAAAACGGATATGCTTATTGTTCTTATCTTGAATTTATTTATATCATATGGTATACCGTTTTACCCCAAATTTGATGTATAAGGAAACGCGTTGCGGAGGCCAAGGTACGTTCCTTATTTAAATTTAGTTCACTGGCACAACAATACGGCGGATCTTAGTATTCTAAGCGCCGTATCTCTGACTAATTAAAACTTATTGACCAGTCAACGAATTTAGATAAGATACGGCGCATACAATTATGCAATACGGCGCATCGTATTTACCCTATAAATATGAAAGAGATGCGCCGGATTTCAACTTCTTACCCAAATTTACACACAGTAATACGCACACCAAATTAAACCCTTTAATCCGAAGTGCTTTTCTCGAATCAAAACCTTCTAATCCAAACTCTAGACCGAATCCTAATCATAATATAAGGTAATTATTCTATTTAATTTTGTTCAATTTAAAAATTAGGGTTTATGCAATAATTCGATTAGGGCTTGAAAGATTTAGGGGATTTGATTAGAACTTGGACTAGATGAATTCCCTTATGTTAATTTTTGATAGACTATTGAATTAAAAGCCAATTTGATTCGAATGAAAATTAGGGTTCGGGGGATTATTTTTAAACTTTGGAGGGAAAATGAAGTAACAGGAAGTTTTAGATATTGATATTGGGATAAATGGAACTGTGATGTTAAGTGGGAGTTTACGTCACGGGCCCGGATTCTTGGAAAACGTGCCTGACCCCCTTTATTTTATACTGGTATATTGCTAGATGCGGCGCATCTAAGTTACTTGATGCGGCGTAACAACCTATTTCCAAATTAAATACTTCCCTATACGCCGTATTACTTAACTTAGATACGACGCATCCCCATACGCCGTATTCTATTGCTTGCTCCGCATCTCTTTTATGCAACTTAGATACGCCGCATTGATTTATCAGATGCGCCGTATTAATCTTATTTCAGGACTGTTTCCTAACCTTGACATTTCTTTCAGATGGAACTACCGGTTGCTGAACGCAGACACATGTGGCTCCGTTTCGAGACCATGGGACTTACCCCGGACACCGAGGCTGATTATGTACGGAGACTTAGAGCGATTTTCTTTAGGAAAATCCTTAGGGTTCCGGTTTTAGACTTTGAGGGTGTTGGGTTGATTGACGGAGGGAATGCAGTTGGTGGTCTTCATGATAGGCTGGAGATGGTTGTGAGGGATGATGATGATGAGGTTGTGTTTAGGTCACATGCATGGGAGAGGTTGTTCAGGATTGACGAGCCTTTGATTAGGGAGCTCATGCTGGAGTTCTTTAGCACGATTCATTACAGGGAGACGGATTTGGAGATTGATACAGCTGACACTCTGGTGTTCAGGTTAGGAGGGGTGCATAGGCATATGTCGATGAGGCAGTTTATTTTGGCCATGGGGCTACACACTGAGGAGGAGCTTGGATCTGCTGGGTTTGCCAGGTACTGGGCTGAGAGTTTACGGGCTTTTCCAGATAGGATGTTGCTTGGTGATTTCTGGGAGAGTATATCCTCCGGGGGTGATTCTACTGTTTCCACCCCATCCTACACATTGATCAGAGAGCCTATGAGGGATTATGCCATAGGATGATTGCATTGACCATCGCTGGGAGGGGTCAGTCACCTGAGAAGGTGACCACTCTTGACCTCTTCCTTCTCAGGAGCATGGATGAGGGATTGGCGGTGAACATCCCTCACTTTTTGGCGCATTTCCTTCATAGGGGTGCTTTGGGGAGAGATAGGAGGAGCCAGATGACTGGGGGGCATTTTGTATCTAGACTGGCCCGTCATTTTGGTGTGATCGGTGATGAGATTCCTGCCGGGTTAGAGGTTGAGGTGACCAGTCTACCGGTTATTGGGCAGGATTATTTGGTCAGGTTGGGGATTTGTGAGATGGTTATGGGGGGATGCTATTGGGTGGCGTTGGGTCCCGCGAGACCAGCAGAGGTAGAGGCAGAGCAGGGAGGTCCCCAGGGAGCTCCGGCTGCTGCTCTAGCCCAGGAGGAGCCACAGGTACCCCCACCACCACCAGTTGCACGCACAGTCGGTCAGAGGGTAGAGCTAGTCGAGGGGGAGGTAAAAGCTTTGAGAGGCGTCGTTGATGGTATGAGGGCTAACCTCACTGTAGTCAGGAGGGATTTAGGTTGGCTGGTCGGGAGTGTGAGCCAGATTTTAGAGGGTCAGGGCACGAGCCATACTCGCCCTGATGGTACTTTCGTTAGAGGGATGATCACATACTCCCGGGTCCCTTCACGCAGAGTCCGACCTAGGACCGACGATGCCAGCACCTCAGGGACTCACTCAGCTGCAGAGGATGACTCCCCACACCCTTGATCTCATATGTTTGATCTTATAGACATTGTTCCACATACATTTTTATTCTTCTTGGGATTGTACTGAATTTTATTATCATGTATTTATTTGATGTTTCAGTTTGTATTTCTTATTGTGTTTGATGAAGACTGGCATTAAGTTCAGCATGAATGAACGAGAGAACCCGAGAGGTAAACCGTGGAACGAGCCCATTTTTCAACAGACTGTTAACAGTCTGTTTGGTAAATACATGCGCCGCATCTAGTAAAACAGATGCGACGCATCCTATCCTTTATTTTATTTTGATTCGTATTTATTCCAGGCTCGATACGGCGTATCTTTTTCCATAAGATACGGCGTATCGACTGACCTGATGATTTACAATTTAATTTTTTAAGTTTTATTTTTACTAACTACTAATGTATTATGCAAGTTTGAACCTTCTTAACTCAGGTGTGTTAAAGTCTAAATGGTATTATAGATTCCTGCATTTCTGTGGATACATCGTCTATGAAGCTTAAACGTTCTAATCCACAAGAAAGTTGATTTTTGCTCTTATACGAATAATGGAGGATCATACCGAGCAAATCTCAGGGGAGTTTTTCTGTTCTAATTCTTTTATTTTCCATTTTTTAACCTTTGATACAAACAACGAGGACGTTGTTTAACTTAAGTGGGGGGATTGGAGAATTAGAACACTTACTTGTCCTAAACTTTTTCAAAATATGCTTAAAATGCGCTTAATATATCAAAATTTAAAATTTTTTTAGCATGTTTTTGTTTAAAGTCTAAATTACATAACCGCACACATAACTCTATTCTTTCAAAAATATTAAAATTTTAGTGTGCTGGTGACTTGTAAACTTTAGAACTTGGCTTGTATACTATTCGAGACCACCATAATAAGTATTATTTATATAATTGGAATGACTTGTCTAAATTGGTAAATTTCTAGGATTACACCCAAATAGCCTTTATATGTTATATGATATTAACTAACTACACTGGTTAGTTAACCCCCGTATAAACCCTTTGTTACTCTCACTTTTAGAGTAAGATACCCCTAGAAAAACACTCAGAGCCATTCCTTTCGTTTCTTACACCTTTGTTATAATGTTTCGATACACCCTTACACCTTAGCCTACCCCGTAGATTAAAATCCGTGGTTAATTGCTTTAGGCAAAGTGTGTTTCCTTACATTACCTGTGTTCGCTTGCGTAATTCATTATCTTTGGTTAGGTTGGGAAATTGCACAATGCAATTGGTATGAAAGTAAATATTGTATATCTTTTAGTTTATTTTTCGTGTGTTTGCTACTTTCGCTATTACAGTTATTTCTGAAAGTATGAAGAGTATGAAAAATTATCCGGAAAAATAGTGATAGAAAAGTTGTGAAATTTTACACATTGATGTCAAAAAAAAAAAAAAAAAAAAAAAAAAAAAAAAAAAAAAAAAAGGAAAAGTTAGAAGTTTGTTTTAACCAACTTATGTAAAGTTTTGTATTAAGTGGAAGATATCACCACTATTTGTTGTTGTATATTATATTTATGGATTGATTGGGAGTTGGCCGTTATGGGAACGCCAACTAAGGTTATTCTTTGATTAAGATCTTGATGAGTATAATTCGTGTCTACCTAAAGCGTATGTTTCAAGTGTTAAAGCGTGAGTTATTCAATGATATGAGTCTTATTCATGGGATGGTTGGGAAAGTGATTAACCACACTTAGGATTTTAATTTATCTGTTTTGTTTATTTTTCATTTTACACCAATTTGTATCCCAAATATTATCCATACCCTATATCATTCTTCATCCAAACCTTTGATTTATTGAGATTAGGGATTTGAGCAATCTTAAGTATCGTAGTCGTGGATTCGGCTATGTATTTATGATTTTGTCGCCCTTTTTGATATAATATTATTGGTAAAGATTACTTGGTCCTATCTTTAGCCTATTCGAGTTAAGGATTTGAGCAATTGCAAGTATCGTGGTTGTGGATTCGATCATGTATTTGTAATTTTGTCGCCTTTTCTGGAATATGAGATCGATAGAGATTAAAAAGGATGATCAACCCTTAACCAACAAACCCTTTTACCGCTTTAGACTTGTTATTCCTTAGCTTTAGTGGGGGAGATGTGTATACTTGCCAAGCCTATGATAGAATATTCGTCACAACTAAGAAACTAAACGATTTAGAATTGTTTTACATTAAAAATTATTTTGGTTTCTACTTCGTTAAGTGTTTGGTTGTGTGATTATAACAAAACGAATACATGCTTAAATATAAAAATAAATCCTAATATCTTTTAGGATACATTTTCATTCGATTAATTCTAAGGTTTACTTGGGGACAAGTAAAGTTCAAGTGGGGGGATATTTGATGAACTCAAATAAGTACATTTTATTATCATCATTTATCCTATTTATTTGACTTGTTTTATTATATTATCTATGAGAATCGATACATTAATGTTTACTTTAGTAATTCTCAGGTAAAAACAAGCATTATGTGAAACTTGGCGATTTTGGACTAATTATGGAGCAAAACAAGCAAGATGTCAAAAGCCTACTGAAATCCAGAAGATCAAGCTCGTTCTACTCCAGATACGCCGCAATATACTTCTAACATACGGCGTATCACTATCAAGATTTCACAAGTTACAATCCAAGTACATGCGCCGCATACAAAGACAAGATACGCCGCATCTGAAGACGGTGTACGAATATTCCTGAATATATTAATCTTGGACCCCACGCGAAGTTAAGTCAATGCGCCGCATCTATCCCTCAGACAGAAACTATAAATACCCCAAGGTCAGACGAATTTGAGAGTTGGACAGTGTGTGAAGGAATAACCCTAGAGCCGAATTCAGACGACCAAGCAGCACAAGACACACCCAAACGAAGATACAAGAGCTGTAAGAAGGTCCTGCATGTATTCAATTCATTAAGTAGTTTTGTTTTATTGTATTAGTACACTTTAATTCATCAGGATTGATGGGCTTGTGTCATGTGACTACGGAAAATCATGCACTCCCCTTAATATTGCTTTCCCATTAATTAAAGTTTATATGTTGATGTCTTTGGTGACTTTTATTAGTGCATTGATAACCTCTGTGTCTAGCTGAGCATTGCTTGGGTCGCCATGCCCATTCCTCGCCTATTTAAGAGACGCTTAATAAATAGGATAGACATAAGTAATCATTAAGGGTTTACTCGCCGATAAGATTAGAGCCAACGAGAAAGGTTTAATTACATACACTTCATATAAAACTAGCAATAAAACAAGTGACAAGCTACTTAATTATTAGGACAGGTCTTCTTATTGTCTCAAGTATCTATCTGTGTACGTGTGTGCTAATCGCTGATTCGTGCTCATTAGTTTAGTTTTATATTTAATCATAACCAAACCGTGCCAGTCTCTCAGGCTGAAACCCCCTTGCGTTAGATTAGGTTGTATAGCTAACTTAGGATATTAAAATACTGATTAGAATAACTAGATAATATGTTCCACTCTTAGTGATCGACACTCTACTTACCATTATATTCATACTGACCGGGTACACTGCTCGTTAATTGTGTGTGTTATTGATAATTCGGCTAAATATAAATTTAAAACTTGAGTAGGCATTAATACTGCTAAACCGCAACGACACGCACGCGTATCAATACACTTAGGATGTTAGTCATGTTAACGTGTATGTGATACTTTGAGTTGATATAACCAAGTATGCGGAATCTACTTTGTTATACTTAGAAGAATATTTGAGTAATTGAATGAAACAGTGTATGAACAAGAGACAATTGTTTAACTTCAAACGATTCAATATTATTATCTTAATAATACGAGTGATCTCCTATCACTAGGGTTTACAACCTTGAATCTATTCGTACGACTAAGATATCTATATGTGTATATCTAAACCTTAACCTAGGATATCCTTTTATGGACCAAGGATTCCCGTACAAGATAACTATAATTCTATATAAGTAGGATATACACAAAATCCTTTCTATAATTATCTATTACACGTTTACAAAAATTATAAGCAGTACTAACTTCTAATGGTGGCAGTACTAACTGACTTAGTATTGTCAGTGTTGTCTTCAATGATTCTTCAGCAGTACTAACTTATAACCCTTGCAGTTTGTACTGTTATGTTTAATTCCCAACAATCCTCCCCTAAACTTATGATTTTTCTTCAAATCACTAAGTTTCTTCGAATTAAACTTTACTCCTGAGGATGGGGGGATTCTTCCAAACACCTACCAAGTCAATCTCTTTGTTTGGGCTTTTCTCTGTTCTGCAAGATCAAACATTCTTTTGACTAACACATCTGCCATGTCTGATTCTGCTTCAACTTCAAGTCTTGAACATACCAAAGTAACCAACACAGCTGTTCTGAGTGGATAGTCTTTCTCCACTAACATGTATATTTCTAAGCCATCCTTAGTAGAAATTATATGCACTCCACATGTATCAAATAGCTTCCATGAAACATCCTTTATTGCAGCTTGAAACCTCCAAATTGCTTCTCCTCCATCTGGTTCATAAAGCCTCTTCAATTGAACCCATAATTCTTTATCTTTATCTTCAATAGAATCTGCAACTCTGAATCTTTCTTGCACTAAATTCCACAGCTGATTGAGATCTTATCTATCAAATCCCTTAAGCAAATCTTCAAATAATTTGTATCTCTCAGTTATTCCACCAATTCTAATGATCTTCCACCATTTCATTCTTCCCTCAGTGAATACTTCCCAATCTATAATAGGGTGTTTTGCTTGTATTGGCTTGATGTTTGTGGATTCAGGAACTACCACAATCACGTTCTTGATTTACTCATCTGTTAAGCTCTCAGTTTCAGTCTTTGGCTTCTTTGATTCATTTTATTCTAACACTTCTGCTTCCCTTTTCATTCCTTTACCATGCCCAGTATCTATTGTAAAATCCTTGGATATTGGCTTGTTGATTCTAGCATAAGCCTCATAGTAAGCTTTCTCTATTTCAGCATTTGATCTTCCTTTAAAGTAACTTTGCTTCCAAAAGGCTTGATTCTTCAAGTAACTTTTCATGAAGCTGATCTGTTCTTTCTTTGTAGGCATCTTCTTCTTGTATCCTTTCTTTTGTCTATCTCTTATCTTTTGCATAAGATCACTCCAAGCAACTTCCTTATTCTTTGATAAAATGAACTCAGTAAGCTTTGCTGACTTCTCTTCTTCACTTAAACCACATCTTCAACAAGTTGCACTGCTTGTGCTCTCACAATAGGATCTGAGTCTAACAAGTATTGTAGTTGTTCATCAAAAGTTTCTTGAGTAATCTGTGTATCTGAAGCCATATTTTCTAATCTTTTTGCTTCCATAAAGTCAATCACATCATCTTCAGACATTTTCTTGGCTAACTCTGCATCATGATCAATCTGAGCTTGTTCATCTGCATGTTCATCCTCTTGAAGTTTCTCTGCCACTTCTGCATTTGAGTTCTTGGCTTAACTATCTTCTGTGGCTCATCTTTCTCAATTAAAATACCTTTGCCCTTGTCTTTAGCAGTTTGTACTGCTACTTCTTCAACATCAGCAGTTTGTACTGCTTCTTCAACATTCTCAGCAGTACCTTGATTTTCCTCTTGCTCACCCATATTAGTATCATCACCAGCAGTACCTTCTTCATACAATCCACTAGTACCTTCTTCATACAATCCACTATTACCTTCTTCATACAATCCACTAGTACCTTCTTCATACCTCCCCTGAGTTCCAGATCTCTTATCCCCTTGTTCTTTCCCAGATTTCCTCCCCTGTTTGGGAGAATCATCACCATCATCATCTGAACCATCTGAACCATCATCTGAAGAATCTTCATCAAGTACCACCTTATCTCTTTTCTTCTTTAGTTGATCTTCCAACTTCTTCACCCTGAGTGTCAACTTGGTGTATACCTTGGCAAAGTGATCCTTGTGGCTTTTGAGATCATCTTCCAGAGATTCTACTTTTGCAGATAACTTGGTACAAATAGCGGTCAATTCATCAAGTTTAGAACTGCCCTCATCACTTCTAGCTGTGTTACCTGCTAGGAGAGGTGAGTCATGGGGCAAGGATCCAGTTTCCACTCTAGTTAGACTAGCTGTGGTCCTTCTCCTATAAGTTGTGATAATTGGGGGTGTATGGGTTATTTCAGGAACCATTGTGGGTGTTGGTTGGGGATCAGTTGGGTTTACTGACCCTTCACCCTGAACAACTTGAAGCATTTCAGGAAATAGAGGTATTTCTACCCCATTGAACAATCTACTTGCCATAGCCATATTTTGAAAAACTTTTGGTTGCAGGCTAGGAGTAGGAAAATTTTCTTTATGTTGCTTAAGCAAATTCTTTTTCTTATTTAAAAAGCTTTGAACAAATTCTGGATACATAAGAAATTTTGTTTTACTTTTTACATTAGCAACCATACTCTCAAATATAAATTTTGAAAAATTGAAAACCTTGTTTGTTGACAGACATATGAGAGCAATAGCAATATTGCTACTGAATTGCTCCCATGATGTTCTTTTGGGACTTAAACAATATAAGAGAGTATGGATCAAAAATCTCCATTGTGGGGAGAAACATCCCTTTTGAAAAGTAAGTTTTTGATTGGATGTATCATACCCCATTCTAGCAATTTCTTGCCAAATTTCAGTGTTTAGCATATTGTTGATACCATCTGAATCTTGCAACTTAAGATGTCTCCTAAGAGTAGATTCGGTAACAACAAAAGATATGCCATCCACTTTGGAGTGAATTTCTATGTCTTCCTCTTCACTAATTTTGACAATGGCAGTTTGCCAAAACTGTGTGATATGAGAGACAATAAGAGTAGGGGAAACAGTTAAAGCATACCTAATATGAGACGTGTTCAAGAAGTCCACAATCTCATAAAATTTTGGTCCATCCCCTTCCTCTGTTTTCTCCAAATAAGCAACCTGGTTGTGTGTCTTGATAAAATCCAAATTAGCCATAATATTCTCAGTAAAAATTTGATTTAACTGTGGTGAATAGTGAAAATTTAGGTTAGAAAGTAGAAGATGAAATTTAGATGAGATATTATTGAGAGAATTAGGGTTTCTATTGACCGACTTAAAGAATATTTTAACTTTTTATTTTAGGATAAGATTATAATAGAATAAAATTTAAAATATCTAGAAGAGGACCCCTTAAAAACCGTAACTAAGTCAGTAAAAATCTCAATTATCTTCCAACGGCTAGTTTCTAAACAAAAATTAATTACTGACACAACAGTTTTAACGGCTAGTTCAGCAGTACAAACTTTGCACTAGCAGTACAAACCATTATCAAAAAATTTCAAAGAACAGTATGAACTTATATGAATTTGAAACATTATAACTCACATATAGTTTTTAGCAAACTATCAGCTATCAACGGATTTGATATGTCTTTACCAATAGCCGTTTGCTTTGGACTAGCCAACTCTTCACCGTTAGATATGGTGAATTGATAACCATACAATTTTTGGTAAATTGTCAACCATAAACGGATTTGATTAGTCTTTACCAAAAACCGTTTGCTCTGGACTAGTTGGTTCTTATGTGGGTTAGACATGGTGAACCAATAACCATTTGTTGT